>CAEFZP010002994.1:10000-81179 GCA_903064625.1 Mallotus villosus
TCTCTCTCTCTCACACACACACACACACGCACACACACACACACACACACACACACACACACACACACACCACACACACACACACACACACACACACACACACACACACCACACCCCTCCTGTGCACACAGACGCAGCAGTCAGACCAAATTAGCTTCTTCTTCTAATTTAACACTTTCTTTGTTGTGCTAATTAATCCCCTGGGATGTGGATGTTTCGCCCGTGGAGGAGAGGAGAGGAGAGGGGGTAAAGTTTACTGTAGTGTTTCCACAGTGTGTGTGTGTGTGTGTGACATCGGAGAGGTGTGTGTGTGTGTGTGTGTGTGTGACATCGGAGAGGTGTTATACAGGTCAGGGGACGGCACTACGATCCATCTCATCTAACTGCTCTGCGTTCACAGAACTACACACACACAACCAGAACACAGCTGCAGAGGGCTGCTGAGTATCTAGCCTCATCCTCATCTCGTCGACATCATATTCGCGTGCCCCGAAAGCCGTCGGCACAGAGGCAGTACGCGGTGCAATGGCTGCAGCCCACCTCCAAACGAGCGGATACAGTGAGACTCGCAGCAGGGACCGAAGAGAGGGCGGGAAAACAGAAAAAGAGACAAGAACGCAGAAGAGGTAAAAAGCGAGATTCGAAAGAAAATCCCGCGCGAGAAGTTCACTGTCGAGCAACGACGCGCCAAGTTTCCCACAGTCGAGGACTCTACAGCAAGAGACAAAGGAAGAAAAAGCAAAGCAGCCGCAATTTGACGAAGAGCGAAGAAGACGAGAAGAAGAAGAGAAAGAACTCGGAAGAGACAGAAGAAGAATGAGGACACAGAGAGTGAACGAAGTGAGAAACGAAGAGACGCTCCAGCTCGATAACTCTGTAACCTCTCCGACGATAAAAAGCGACCCCTCCTCCGTATCCACAAGCAAGCGAGAGCTCTTTGATGTAGGAATGAGGTTCAGGGCCTCATCCATACATCTGCTGTTGAGTTCTTGACTGTAACCAGAGGGGTTGATCTGTAGTCGTGGAGACAGCTGGATCCGTAGTCGTGGAGACAGCTGGCGTCGTGAGGCTGTCCTATCAGGATTTCATGGGTGCAAATGGATTCTCCATTTAGGAAGAAAGACCTGTGGGGTTTCTGAAACGGGCTTTCTGTAAATGTTTGAAGAATGTAGAACAGGCCAGCATTATGTATTTACGCTCAGCTCGATGGGGAGCTCACAGCTTTTAACTGTACAGCAAAATGTCCTTTTCACCCAAACACACACCCGCAATTATTTTTTTATGAGGATGAAAAAGACAGGAAGTCAATTGTTAGACTATAAACCTTTAAAAAGTTTAAAAATGGATGATGAAGTGGAATCATATTGTTGTGTTTTGTTTGCAGTCATGTGAACCAGTTCACGGGCATGGTGTACCAGAGTGAGCTGCTGTGCCCCACCCCCCCACCCCCAGGACCACCAGCCTGGAGGGCACGCTCCTGCCCAACACCCCCCCCCGCCCACTGGCCAGGTACTCCTCCCCCCTCTCCCCCCCACCGTCTTCACCCTCCCACTGGATGAGTGGAACGCTGTTCACTGCTCAGAGCTTCAGTTTGACATTCCCATCTTTGTTGTCCTTCTCCTCTCCCCGCTCCCCTCCCTCTCCATCTCTCAATCCACCTCCCACCGCCCACTCCTCCTCCTCCCCCTCCTACTCCTCTCCCTCTCCGTCCTCACTCCGCTCCCTCTCCCATCGATACCCTCTCACTCTACCCTCTGCCCTCCCTCGATCCCCACTCTCCCTATCCCTCTGCCCTCTCACTCTCCCTCATCCCTCTCCCTCTCCCTACTCCCTCTCCCTCTCCTCCTACTCTCCCTCTCCCCCCTCTCCCTCCTCCCTCCCCTCCCTCCCTCCTCCTCCCTCCCCCCTCCCCCAGGCATGACGTCCCTGGTGCGTCTCCTGAGCTCTGCGGGGGAGGACGTCCAGCCGGGCGTGGCCGTGCTGCTGTGTGAGATCCTGTCGTCCGTCTTCCTCAGCCTGTTCGTCCACGGCCTCGCCACGCACTCCAGCAACGAGCTGTTCCGCGTCCTGGCACACCCCCTCAACAGCAAGCTGTGGGTGGCCGTGTTCGGGGGCGGAGCCAGGACGCCCGCCGTGGAGAAGGCCGGCCCCAGTCGGGTCCCCCCCTGGTGGGTGTATGAGGCAGGCCTGACCCCCCCTCCCTCTAGCTCTCTCTGGGGTGGAGGGAGAGAGGGAGGGAGGGAGAGAGAAAGGGAGAGAGGGAGAGAGGGAGAGAGGGAGAGAGGGAGAGGGAGGGAGAGAGGGAGAGAGGGAGATGGAGAGAGGGAGAGAGATGGGAGAGGGAGGGAGAGAGGGAGAGGGAGATGGAGAGAGGGAGAGAGGTGGAGAGAGTGGAGGGAGGGAGAGGGAGATGGAGAGAGGGTAGAGAGATGGGAGAGAGTGAGAGAGGGAGAGAGGGGGAGAGTTGGAGAGGTGTAGACGGTGGAGAGGTGGAGACTGTGGAGAGGTGGAGAGGTGGAGCGGTGGAGAGGTGGAGAGGTGGAGAGGTGGCGTGGAGAGTGGATGGAGCGAGAGAGATGGAGAGACAGAGACAGAGACAGAGACAGAGACAGAGACAGAGACAGAGACAGAGACAGAGACAGAGACAGAGACAGAGACAGAGACAGAGACAGATAGATGGAGAGGGAGAGGGAGAGAGGGAGGAAGACAGATGGAGAGAGGGAGAGAGGGAGATGGAGAGAGTGAGACAGAAATGGAGAGAGGGAGATGGAGATGAGGGAGAGAGGGAGATGGAGATGGAGATGGAGAGACAGAGACAGAGACAGATAGATGGAGAGGGAGAGAGGGAGGAAGACAGATGGGAGAGAGAGAGACAGAGAGAGGACACAGGGAGGGAAAGACAAGTGTTTTTTCTTCTATTTATTTGACACTTTATGAACACCTGTGGTGTTTGTCTTCAGTGTCGCCCTCCAGCGAAGACGTGGACAGGAAGAGGCGGCGCTTCAGACTGCCGTCACGGAGCGGCTCCAGGGAGGCTTCTGATAGGCCGGGGCCTGAGAGGGAGGGGCCAGGCAGCCCACCGCCGGTGGCGGAGCAGCAGGAGGCGGCCATCTTTAAAGAACACTTCGTCCCTCCTGAACTCAGTATCTGGGATTACTTTATCGCCAAGGTAACCAGGGAACTTCCTGTTTGTGGGTTTTGCACCATTTTCAAACAGACGAAGGTTTAAGGACGTTCAAGGGAATCCGTTTCAACAAGTCTCGATGGATTGCAGGTTTTTAAGCGAAGCTTTTACTAATTATTTTGGTGTATGTGTGTGCTTGTATGTGTGTGTGTGCTTGTATGTGTGTGTGCTTGTATGTGTGTATGTGTGTGTGCTTGTATGTGTGTGTGTGGTGTGGTGTGTGTGTGTTTGTGTGTGGTGTGTGTGTGTGTGATTGTGTATGTGTGTGTGTGTGTGCGTGATACGTACGTGTGTGTGTGTGTGTGCTTGTATGTGTGTGTGCTTGTATGTGTGTGTGCTGTGCGTGTGTGTGATTGTGAGCGTGTGGTGTGGTGTGTGTGTGTGTGTGTGGTGTGGTGTGTGTTGTGTGTGTGTGTGTGTGTGTGTGTGTGTGCTGGTGTGTTTGTGTGTGTGTGATTGTGTATGTGTGGTGTGTGGTGTGTGCTAGTACGTGTGTGTGTGTGTGTGTGTGTGTTGTGGTGTGTGTGTGTGTGTGTGTGTGTGTGTGTGTGTGTGTGTGTGTGTGTGTGGTGTGTGTGTGTGTGTGTGTGTGGTGTGTGTGGTGTGTGTGTGATTGTGTTTGTGTGTGTGTGCTTGTGTATGTGTGTGTGTGTGTGTGTGCTCGTACGTGTGTGGTGTGTGTGTGTGTGTGTGTGTGTGTGTGTGTGGTGTGTGTGGTGTGTGTGTGTGTGTGTGGTGTGTGTGTGGTGTGTGTGTGTGTGTGTGTGTGTGTGTGTGTGTGGTGTGTGTGTGTGTGTGTGTGTGTGTGTGTGTGTGTGTGTGTGTGTGTGTGTGTAGCCGTTCCTGCCCCCGTCAGAGAGCAGGGTGGAGTACGACTCTGAGGAGAGCCAGGACAGCCAGGAGGAAGAGGAGGAGGAGGAGGAGGAATATGAAGAGGACACGTTTGAGTCCAGCTCTCCTCTCCAGGAACATTCCAACCCCAACTCCTACAGGTACGACCCCGACCTAGACCACCGAAACACGACCTCCTCACATAAGTCAGACAAGGTCAACAGTTAAACAATGTGTGGTGTGTGTGTGTGTGTGTGTGTGTGTGTGTGTGTGTGTGTGTGTGTGGTGTGTGTGTGTGGTGTGTGTGTGTGTGTGTGTGGTGTGTGTGTGTGTGTGTGTGTGTGTGATGTGTGTGTGTGTGTGTGTGTGGTGTGTGTGTGTGTGTGTGTGTGTGTGTGTGTGTGTGTGTGTGTGTGTGTGTGTGTGGTGTGTGTGTGTGTGGTGTGTGTGTGTGTGTGTCTCCTGCAGCTGGTGTCTGATGCGTTTGTCTATGGTCCAGCTGGTTCTGGGGAACCTCAAGTCCTTCTACCCCATGGCTGGTTACGACCTGCTAGGTACGGTACCATGGCAACACACACACACACACACTGAAACTCCTGCACACAACACACACACACTCTTAGCCTTACACACACACCACCACTCCCCTTCTCCTAGCAAGACATATTATACACACTCCAATACCCTTAGCACAACACACACACTTCCAGCATGACACACCACACAAACACACACATGTAGACACACACCCCACACACACACACACACACACCACACACACTCTGGTGTGTGTGTCTCTAGCCTGGCCCTGGGCAGCACAGCTCCTGTCTGGGTGGGTGAAGATGAAGTCTTAGTTAAGGTCAGACGTTCTGGGGCTTTTTAGGTACAAGCACTCTCACGCTCAATTACCTTCTATAAACAAACCTGTGTGTGTGTGTGTCTACATGTGTGTGTGTGTGTGTCTACGTGTGTGTGTGTCTGTGTCTACATGTGTGTGTGTGTGTGTGTATGTGTGTCTACGTGTGTGTGTGTCTACGTGTGTGTGTGTGTGTTTGTCTATATGTGTGTGTGTGTGTCTACATGTGTGTGTGGTGTGTGTCTACGTGTGTGTGTCTACATGTGTGTGTGTGTGTGTGTGTGTGTGTGTCTACATGTGTGTGTCTACGTGTTTGTCTATATGTGTGTGTGTGTGTGTCTACGTGTGTGTGTGTGTGTGTGTGTGTGTGTGTCTACGTGTGTGTGTGTGTGTGTGTGTGTGTGTTGTGTGTGTTGTGTGTGTGTGTGTGTGTGTGTTGTGTGTGTCTACGTGTGTGTTGTGTGTGTGTGTGTGTGTGTCTACGTGTGTGTGTTGTGTGTGTGTGTGTGTGTGTGTGTGTGTGTGGTGTGTGTGTCTCAGACCTGCCCGTGGCCTCCCCTCTCTGCCACTCTGTACTGAAGACGCTGCAGCGTTGGGAGCAGGTCCTGCTGAAGAGGCTGGAGCTGTTCGGAGGGCCGCCCTGCAAGTACATCTCCACACACCCTCTGGATCAGCCCCCCGCCTCGGGCCCGGCCATCCTCAGACACAAAGCCCTGTTTGAGCCGTCCAACACCCCCTTCAGGTGAGGACACTTATAGATCTGAGGTCTGGAAGGGAGGAGGGGGGTGCGCTTGATTTGAGTCAAGCCGTCGCACCAGGTGGGCAGCCCTGTTTGAAAGGCTTTGAGGACAGCGTTCGGGATGAAACTCGTTTCGTCTTTCGCTCGGTTTTCTGTCATCTGCTTTATTTCTATTTTCCCTCTTTCTCTTCTTTTATCACTCTCTCATTCTGTCTCCTCTCTCTCTCTCCATTCTCCTTTCTCTCTTCATCCTCCTCCTCTCCCCCCTCCCCCTCCTCTCTCTCTCTCTCCCTCCTCCTCTCTCCCTCCTCCCCTCTCTCCAGGTCCAGCCACCACTCCGCCCTGCCAGTGCGTCGTCTGTGGCAGTACCTGGTGAAGCAGGAGGAGATCCAGGACACCTTCATCAGGAACATCTTCACTAAGAAACGAGATCCCAGCCAGGTATAAAGGCTGTCCCCCTCCTCCTCTCTCCCTTCTCTCCCTCTCCCCCCTCTCTCCCCCCCTCTCTCCCTCCTCTCTCCCTCCTCTCTGCATGCACACAGCAGCTCCAGCAATCAAACACCTCACCTCTGTTACCTAATAACACACATTGTGACGCACCCCCGACCACCACCACCCCCTATATAACAAACCCCATCACCTACGGCAACCACCCTCAGAGCAGCCAACACCATCCTTATTACGATCCATGCTACCTCTGTCTCCCCCTTCCACACCTGGTATCTGTGATTGGCTCTGCATGCTCTCTTTGTAGTGGCAATCTGAATCCTAATGCCAATTCATCTGTAATTCAAGTGTGTGTTTCTAAATAATGAACATGTGGATTAATGGAGCTCCGTTGATTAACAGCCTGATTTAATGACCGTCGTGCCTGTGTTTCCTGACTGTTTTGACTGCATGCTTTCATCCCCCCTCATTGTCTTGTCGTCTGGTTTCTGCCTGCTGCTCTCTGGGGGTAATTAAAGTCGGTTGAGGACCACAGTGTGACATGCTCAGAGACGACAGAGGAGCCTGACCAGGTAGGGCTGGTGATGATGGAGGGGCTGGGGGAGGGCTGGGGAGGAGGGGCTGGGGAGGGCTGGTGATGATGAAGGGCTGGGGGAGGGCTGGGGGAGGAGGAGCTGGGGGAGGGCTGGTGATGATGGAGGGGCTGGGGGAGGGCTGGGGGAGGAGGGGTTGGGGGGAGGTGGGGCTGGGGGAGGTGGGTGCTGGGGGAGGGCTGGTGATGATGGAGGGGCTGGGGGAGGGCTGGGGGAGGAGGAGTGGGAGGGGCTGGAGGGGCTGGGGGAGGAGGGGTTTGGGGGAGGAGTGGGCTGGGGGAGGTGGCTGAATGTGTGTGCTGGGGTTGGAGTGGGAGGAGGTGGAGTCTGGGACAGGTACAGGTGGAGGGGGAGGAGGTGGAGGGGTCCTGGGACAGGTACAGGTGGAGGGGGAGGAGGTGGAGGGGTCCTGGGACAGGTACAGGTGGAGGGGGAGGAGGTGGAGGGGTCCTGGGACAGGTACAGGTGGAGGGGGAGGAGGTGGAGGGGTACTGGGACAGGTACAGGTGGAGGGGGAGGAGGTGGAGGGGTCCTGGGACAGGTACAGGTGGAGGGGAGGAGGTGGAGAGGTCCTGGGACAGGTACAGGTGGAGGGGGAGGAGGTGGAGGGGTACTGGGACAGGTACAGGTGGAGGGGGAGGAGGTGGAGGGTCCTGGGACAGGTACAGGTGGAGGGGGAGGAGGTGGAGGTGGAGGGGTACTGGGACAGGTACAGGTGGAGGGGGAGGAGGTGGAGGGGGTACTGGGAAAGGACAGGTGGAGGGGAAGGCGGTGGAGTTACTGGGGCTTATGTAGGTGGGGCTTTATGTGGAGAGGTCCTGGGACAGGTACAGGTGGAGGGGGAGGAGGTGGAGGGGTCCTGGGACAGGTACAGGTGGAGGGGGAGGAGGGTGGAGGGGTCCTGGGACAGGTAGGGGAGGGTTATTGTCTTCCCACAGATCGCCATGATAAATGTAACTTAAAATCAACGTTGTTTTTTTAAGAACCAGGCCTGGAAGCAATTCTTTTTAACGGTAATGTCATGTGAAATACATCGCCATGCTTTAGTCTGAAACTAAAAAAGATGTACGATAGCTCTACAGCTCGAGGATAAATGTATACTTAGTTTCCACGGGGAACTGTATCTTTCACATAAACTTTAACAATACATCCAAATTAATGTAATAAATGTGAGACCTGTCCATATAATTATAGTGTAATTGTGTTGATAGGATTGTAGCAGGCTCGTTGCAAAGCCTTTACTACCAGTTAGCTTCATTCTTCTCTGCGTTCATATTCCGTCTAGCCCGATATCCCGACCAGTCTGTTACCCAGGCCATCCGCTCATGTCCTATTAGCTTTCCCCCGCTTGTTTCATGTCACACATATTCTCTCGTGTTCCTGAAGTCTGTCCCGTGCCACACACACACCACACACACACACACACACACATACACACACACACACACACACACACACTTGCCTCCGCCGCTCATGTAATTACGGATGATGAAACTTGGAAGAAATAACCAACGAGGTCGGAACGAGGGTTTTGATTAACCAGGGTGCGATGTGAAAATGGCCAAACCGCCACATTTCGTTGCAAGCTAGACGTTACATTCCACTTGCGTGGCAGAACGATGTGGTCTTTTCAGTTTGAATGAAAGCAGTGTTGAGGCCGTGAAACCGAACAGCGAGTTCAGGCTGCAGCATTCCTACTCAGCCTCGGAGGGCAGGCCAGCACAGCAGCCGTATCGTACTCAGATGGCTGAGCGGTTAGGGAGTCGGGCTATTAATCAGAAGGTTGCTGGTTCGATTCCCGGACGGGTTAAAATACGTTGTGTCCTTGGGCAAGGCACTTCACCCTACTTGCCTGGGGGGGGGAATGTCCTGTACTTACTGTAAGTCACTCTGGATAAGAGCGTCTGCTAAATGACTAATGTAATGTATTGTACCGTGCCGTGAAGTGCTTATAAAGAACAGAATAAAATAACCACGACCCTGCCGAACCCGTGACTAAGCTCTCGTAGGAGTTGCTCTCCACATGACTGTTACACTAGAGCTAAACGGCGAGGGGTTAGGGGTAGAGAGAACGTGCTTACAAAACAAACTACCACGGTGGTAAAGAAATGCCCCGACGCTTGTGTCCTCCAACAAACATTTCAGACATCACAGTTGAGCAGGCAGGCATCTGAGCGTGCATCCACCCTTCTGTGTTTAAGGACCTGGGGGAGGGTTTGTTTAATGGCAGACGTGGCACGGAAGATAAATGTATATTCCTCCTCCCCTGTGTGTGTGTACACGAGCTGTGCTGATGGGGCGTTGTGGTGATTCACAGTGAACCATCTCTATCTCCGTCTCTCTCTATCCCTCTCTCTCTCTCTCTCTCTCTCTCTCTCTCTCTCCGTCTCTCTTCTCTCTCTTCGGCAGATCGAGGCAGACCAGGGATACCCCGGAGGGAAGGCGAGGATTATCCACAAGGAGTCTGACATCATCACGGCCTTCGCCATCAACAAGGTAGAGATAGGTCTCGTCGGAGAGAGAGAGAGAGATAGATGAGAGGAGAGAGAGAGAGAGAGAGAGAGAGAGAGAGAGAAGGAGAGAGAGAGAGATAGAGAGAGATAGATAGAAGGAGAGAGAGAGAGGACGGAGAGAGAGACGGAGAGAGCTCGTCGAGAGAGAGAGAGGAAGGAGATAGAGAGAGAGAAGAGAGATGAGAGAGAGAGGAAGGAGAGAGAGAGGAAGGAGAGAGAGAGGAAGGCGATTTAGAGACGGACGACTCATCCACCTCCTCCTTCCTGTTTTTTTTCTTTGAATTTCTCCTCCTCTGTTGGTTTCCAGGCCAACCGTAACTGCCTGGTGGTGGCCTCCACCCATGATATCCAGGAGCTGGACGTGTCGTCCATCCTGGCCACTCAGATCCTGACGTGGGTGGATGACGAGGCCGAGACTGAGGCGAAGGGGTGATTAACCTTCTCACACACACACACACACACACACATACACACACACGCACACATGCACACACACACACCACACCCACACACACACATGCACACCACACACACACACACACACACACGCACATACACACATGCACACACACGCACCCACACATGCACACACACGCACACACGCCACACGCACACGCACACGCACACACACACACACACACAAACATGCACTCGCACACCAACGCACTTAACAAGGCTTCGTGTTGAGTCACGATGTCCTCAATGCGTCTTCTCTCGAACACTCTCCTAACATCTTCCTCTATCTGCTACTCTCCCACTCTGGCTCTCCCCTTCTCTCTCCCCATTCTTCTCTCCCTCTCTCTCTCTCTCTCTCTCTCTTGCTACTCTCTCACTCTCTCCATTCGTCTCTCTCCCTCTCTCTCTATCTCTCTCCCTCTCCCTCTCTCTCTCTCAGCCTCAGCAATGAAGACTTCATGATCATCCACGCCAGAGATGACTTCTCCGCGCTCCACGGCACCACGCCCTACACCCACAGCAGCCCGGGCACTCCCATCAAACATGCCCTGGCTGGGGGGCCTTCAGACGGGCAGAGGAGCATCTGTGGTGAGCCCCCCCTCCAGCCCCTCCAGCCCCCCCCCCTCCAGCCCCTCCAGCCCTTCACAGCCTCCCCCTCCAGCCCCACCCCCTCCCCAGCTCCAGCCCTTCCAGCTCCCCCTCCAGCCCTCCAGCCCCCCTCCTCCAGCCCCTCCCCCCTCCAGCCCTTCCAGCCTCCCCCCTCCAGCCCCTCCCCCCTCCAGCCTTCCAGCCTCCCCCCTCCAGCACCCCCCTCCAGCCCCTCCCCCCTCCAGCCCTTCCAGCCTCCCCCCTCCCAGCCCCCCCCCTCCAGCCCCCCCCCTCCAGCCTTCCAGCCCTCCAGCCTCCCCCCTCCAGCCCTCCAGCCTCCCTGTCTCTTCCTGATTCGGTTAAAGAGTCGAGACACTTCCTAGACGCGTCGTGGTTCTCAGATTAGCCTTGGTTATGGGGGAGGAGAAGGGCGGACTTAAAAAAGAACATTGTGTCACTGTTAAGCATCTGGGGCTTTTGTTGATGTTCAAAACGGTTTGTTCACACAGGGTTTTAGTCAGTGTGCTAACACGTTAGCCTCTTGATGCACTGCTACAATGCTATGGAAGCAAATCAGTGCCATAATGTTTTTAATTTTAAAAGTCATCGAATACTAATATTGAAATTTAAACAACACTGAATTCTCATCTGAATATATTTCAATGGAAAATTAAATTAAGGTTGCTCAAATTCGATCTTAAAAAATTCTAGCCTATCAAATTCTACCCTATTAATTTGAGCCGAATATTTTTCAGCTGAAAAAATTTGAGCCAAAAAATATCGAGCCTCAAAAATTCCACCCTAGCAAATTAGACCCGAAAATTTCCAGCTGAAAAAATTAAGGCCCAAAAAAATTTGGCCTAGAAAATTCGACCCTCAAAAATTCGAGCCGATCAAATTCAAGCCGAAAATTTTCCAGCTAAAAAAATTCGTGCCTAGAAAATCTAGAGTCTATAAAATTCGACCCGAAAAATTTCAAAACTGATTTTTAACATCTGGGATATCAAGGACAGGTAGAGCAATCGAGCATCAATGCAATCAAAACCAACTGACCTATCCAACTGCAGCGCTTCCTCCTCAAGCCCTCTAAACCGGAACTCTCTCCTCAGGCCCCTGGATTGGAGCTGCTCAGGATGCTCGATTGCTCTACCTGTCCTTGATGTCCTGGATGTTAAAAATCTGATTTTTTTAAGATCAACATTTTTCGGGTCTAATTTTATAGACTAAATTTTTTGGCTTATTTTTTCAGCTGGAACATTTTCAGCTCGAATTTCATATGGTCACATTTTTTATGCTTGAATTTTTAAGATCACATTTTTTAGGTTCGAATTTGACCAACCTGAATTTTATTTTACATTGACATATATTCAGATGAGAATTCAGTGTGTTTAAATTTCAATATTAATTATTCGATGCCTTTTAAAATTCAAAACATTATGGCACTGATTTGATTTGCTTCCATACAGTGCACACGGTTAGTTCACACAGGGTTTCAGTCAGTGTTCTAACACGTGCTAACACGGCTAACACGTTAGCCTCTTGCTGCACTGCTACAGTGCACAGCTGGCCTCTTTAAAGTAAGTCTTGGACGTTTGACGTTCTGACGTGTTCTGCATTCTCTCCTCCGGTTCCAGCTGATCAAGAGGAACATCAACAACGTGCGAAGGATGACCTCCACCCCACCCTGCCGTACTGTGAGTAGCACTCCTCTTCCTGGTCCGCAAGCCAATCAGATCCTCGGAAACTGGCGTAGGATGGGAATAGGTGATGGGGTAGGAGGGGGGATAGGTGATGGGTAGGAGGAGGTATCTGTGTACCGTGGCTGGACACTGACTGTGTTGTCCTCTCAGACCTGACAGAGGGACTGACTGTGTTGTCCTCTCAGACCTGATTGACTGTGTTGTCCTCTCAGACCTGATTGACTGTGTTGTCCTCTCAGACCTGATGACTGTGTTGTCCTCTCAGACCTGATTGACTGTGTTGTCCTCTCAGACCTGATTGACTGTGTTGTCCTCTCAGACCTGATTGACTGTGTGTCCTCTCAGACCTGAATGACTGTGTTGTACTCTCAGTCCTGACTGACTGTGTTGTCCTCTCAGACTTGACGGGGACACTGACTGTGTTGTCCTCTCAGACTTGACAGAGGGACTGACTGTGTTGTCCTCTCAGACCTGACAGAGGGACACTGACTGTGTTGTACCTGACAGAGGGACTGACTGTGTTGTACCTGACAGAGGGACTGACTGTGTTGTACCTGACAGAGGGACTGACTGTGTTGTACCTGACAGAGGGACTGACTGTGTTGTCCTCTCAGACCTGACAGAGGGACACTGACTGTGTTGTACCTGACAGAGGGACTGACTGTGTTGTCCTCTCAGACCTGACAGAGGGACTGACTGTGTTGTACCTGACAGAGGGAATGACTGTGTTGTCCTCTCAGACCTGACGGGGGCTCAGGACGGCAGTGTGAGGATGTTCGAGTGGGGTCACTCCCAGCAGATCACCTGCTTCAGGAGCCCAGGGAACACCAGGGTCACGCGGATCCGCTTCAACCACCAGGGGAACAAGGTAGGACCCTCTGCTGCTCCACGCCCCCAGACAGGATGAGCTGTACCACCACTGTGATCTGATTGTGTGTGTGTGTGTGTTCCAGTTTGGTATCGTGGACTCGGACGGAGCCCTGAGTCTGTGGCAGACCAACACCACTGGGAACACACCTAAACCCTACCTGGTGAGACCTCCACACCTCTTCATGGATCTCTCACCTCTCTCTGTCTGTCTCTGCCTGCCTGTCTCTCTCTCTCACCTCTCTGCCTGTCTGCCTGTCTCTCTCTCTCACCTCTCTCTGTCTGTCTCTGCCTGCCTGTCTCTCTCTCTCACCTCTCTGCCTGCCTGTCTCTCTCTCTCACCTCTCTCTGTCTGCCTGTCTCTCTCTCACCTCTCTGCCTGTCTGTCTCTCACCTCTCTGCCTGTCTGTCTGCCTCTCTTGTTCTCCAGCTGTGTTGTTGTTGTTGTTGATGATGTTGTGTTCTGTCAGACGTTACAGTGCCACAACAAAACGGCTCACGACTTCGTGTTTGTGGGCTCCTCCTCTCTCATCGCCACGGCAGGCCTCTCCACGGACAACAGGTACGCACTGTACCTGACTATACTGTACTGTACTGGAGTGCACTACTTGTACTGTACTGTAGTACTGTAGTGTGCACTACGCTGTACTGTACTGTAATATACTATACTGTACTGTACGCTATACTGTACTGTACTGTAATGGGTCATAATACTATTGACCACGTTGTCCCTGTGGTTGTATCTGGTGGTAGACTCACTCACTCACCAGCACATGTTTTTAGTTCTAGAAACAGCTTCCTGTATTCAGGAGCTTGATGACTCAGCTGGTCATCTCTTATTTAGGTTCAAAATAAATAAATGACTCAATAAATGTCATGTTTGAGTATTTAATGTGGTGTGTGTGGTGTGTGTGTGTGTGGTGCGTGTGTGTGTGTGTGTGTGCCTCCCAGGAACGTGTGTCTGTGGGACACGCTGGTGACTCCTATGAACAGCCTGGTCCATGGTGAGACAGCTGTACCTTAATACCCCTCCTACCACACCACAACTACCCCACCACAACTACCCCTACTCTACTCACCCAACCCCAATACACTCCCTCTCCAGTATCCACTGAGTTATAATGCCTGAAGGATCACGTAACCACATCTCTCTCTCGCTCCTCCCCGCCTGTCTCTGTTTCCCTCCATCCGCGATCTATCTCGTCCATCCCCATCCATCCTCAATCCCATCCTCACCTCCAACCCATCATCCTCCATCCTCATCTACATCCCTCATCCCATCGACTCCATCCTCCTACATATCCCCACCCCCCATCCCCCATCCTCCCATCCCCTCTATCTCTCCAATCCCCATCCTTTACTCTCATCCCCTACCATCCTCTCTCCCATCCCCTCCATCCCTCCTTCCTCCATCCCCTCCAGCCTTCTCCTGTCACGACACGGGGGCGACGGTGCTGGCCATGGCCCCCAGGCAGCAGCTGCTGATCGTGGGCGGTAGGAGGGGCTGTCTCAGCGTGCTGGAGCTGGCCCACAGGGTCCAGCGGCAGGGCTTCCAGGCCCACGACTCCCCCGTCAAGGCCCTGGCCGTGGACCCCACCGAGGGCTGCTTCACCAGCGGCTCGGCCGAGGGAAACATCAAGGTAGCCTAGCCTAGCTTCATTTATCTTAGTTTAGCTCAACTTTGCCTAGCTTCATTTAGCTGAGCTTAGCTTCATTTAGCTTAGCTTAGTTTACCTCAACTTAGCCTAGCTTCATTTAGCTTCGCTTCATATAGCTTTACTTAACTGAACTTATCTCGGTTTTGTATCATTTCTCATTTAGCCTAGGCTTCCTTAGATTTAAAATCGGTAAAAAGTAAATTGCCATAGAGAAGCCTTGCGGTTAATTATGACTTATTAGAACACAATAGCAGGCCAGCCTAGCCTCGCAGCTATCTATTAGCAACAACTTTACCTTGATCTCCAGTTAACAAGGTAGCCAGGGCTAGGTACAGGCTTAACTGAGTTCTCCAAACTTAAGTCCATACTTAAGTGTGTCTGACGTGTGCCCAGGTGTGGAGCCTGTCCACCCAGAGCCTGCTGCACGCCTTCCCCAATGAGCACGGCCGCCTCTCCATCTTCAGGAACCTGGGTACGGGCGTCATGCAGATCGAGTGTGGGCCGACCAATCACGTGTTCTCCTGCGGAGCCGACGGGACCATGAAGATGAGGATCCTCCCGGACAGGTACAGCGTCGTCAACAACAACAACGGAACCCTGAAGAACGACGTCAAGTTCATCATCTAGAACGTTCGGAAGGCCCCCCGGAACCCAGAAGCCTAGAAGGGGGGAGGTGGTGAGCGGGCGCGGGCGGTACGAACAGGTTCTAGAAGGAATCAGCCCGTAGAGCCTCTTGGGTGTCGGACGCCCCCCTCTCTAGGGGGCGGGCACAGTCTGCTCTGGAGCCCGTTCTGCTTCCTGGTTCAGCCAGGGAGGAGAGGAACACCATGTGACGAGGTGAGAAGGTACCGATCACCTGACCACACGAGAGGACCCTTCCTCCACCCTCTTCAGCTCTCTCCACCCTACACCCCCAACCCCTCCTCCTCTTCACCTACATAGACCAATCGTGAGATTGGAACCCTGTACGAACGATGATTCTATATGGAACTGTATTCGATGTGGAATTCTAGCGGAGTTCTTTCGGAACTTTATAGTGTCCCTGTGATGGATCGGTCCGGACCAATCGCGTAGACTAGAGCCCGAAGCGTGCGTGTGCTGTGCGTGACCTGGGCGACGGCGAGAGATTCTGGCGGTGAGGTTTGTACCCGCACCAGAACCCCGTCGTCCCTGCTTAGCTTGAGGCAATAAGGCCAGTTGATCTGATAAGCACATTAAATAACGAATCATGAAGATTGTCCGTTTGCACATTATCATAAGGCATACGTCGTAGTAGAAGCTAGATAGCCTTAGAGCAAGTAACGCCTTAAGTAATAAGACGACTTTCATGTGTGCAGTATCAATGTTGTCACGGCCTAGATTCAAACCATGGTATTAAGTGTCCTTATTAATCTATATTACAGGTTATTACAGGAAAGATACCAGGCAGAAGCTGTCCAACTTAGTGGATGTTTTCTTAAGTAGATTTATCTAAAGTCTCTTGTCTAACTTGATTTTTTTTTACAATATAACTGCACACTTCGATCATAAGCTAGCACAATGCCAATATCATCCTGAGAAATGTGCTTGAACCAAAACGGCGGTGATTCCAGTCAAATGCAGCCTTACAAATGGTCTTTAAATTATTCCACAAGCACTGACACGCTACACTTTCCTCACCTGTGTCACACGGACCACAGAAGCCTGCGCCATTGTGTCATGTGACTCCATTGTGTCATGTGACACCATCCTGTCATGTGACACCATCGTGTCATGTGACAGAAGCATGCGCCAGTGGTCATGTGACACATCTGTACGCAAAACATTCGATTGTTTTTGAGAAGGGTTGGCACAAATACACACTGATGACTGCAGATTTTACTCTTCAAAACATCCATTTTTCCCCTTCTCTCTTTTTATTGCCAATTGCCTTCAGGAAATGGTCTTATAGCTGATTGATTGAATCTAGGCCAAAGTATTGTAATGTATATTACTGCCTATGGTGAGAACTGAAGATGACATGATCACAAAGACACTTTGACGTATTGAGCAATGCATAGCTAGCTGACATCTACAGAATCAAGTGAAACTGATGTAGGTTGATGTATATATGCTTTAGTTTGGGATAAACTGGAGAAAAACCTTTGAGATGGTGGCTATATCGTTAAATCTGTAAATACAAAAGTGGAAACATCACATTTCTCATAACACTTTGTGTGTCTGTGATAGGTTTAGATTAGATAAACAATATCTAACATTAAATAGCAATCCCTGCTTTAAGAAATTGGACTGTTTGCAAAACACCAATTGTATTTATGAATTTTGCTGTTCATATACTGGAATAGAACCTCTGGTTCGTGGTTGTGAGCATTCTAGAATGCTGGGTGGGTGAGGGTTCCGGTCCCTGGTCTCAGTGTTCCGAGGGGGACAGGACAGGCTGAGTGTTCCAATAGAACCCCGAGTGTTCCAATAGAACCCCGAGTGTTCCAATAGAACCCCGAGTGTTCCAATAGAACCCTCTTCCTGGTCAGGGGACACAGGATTCATCTCATTAGGCTCCGTCAGGATGTAGACATCCGGTGCATAACAGAAGTTTCATCCTTCAGAATGAGGGGGGAGGGGCGGAGGGGGGGTTGGCTCAGTTTAATCAGAATTCCAAAGCAATTAAACTATAAAAAGTTTCAATAAACCCTTCTATTTATAGTTTTGTAATCTAAGTAGATGTGTAGTGCATTGGTGTTAATTACCCGAGCTATGTGTTCCGGCTGGTGTTATATAACATATCTGGGTGTACGCTAGCTTAGAGCTGGTGCTTACGGCTGGTTAGATGATAACGAGGATGATCCACCAGAACCACAGCATGGTACTGAGGATGATCCACTAGAACCACAGCATGGTACTGAGGATGATCCACCAGAACCACAGCATGGTACTGAGGATGATCTGCTAGAACCACAGCATGGTACTGAGGATGATCCACTAGAACCACAGCATGGTACTGAGGATGATCCAGCAGAACCACAGCATGGTACTGAGGATGATCCTCTAGAACCACAGCATGGTACTGAGGATGATCCTCTAGAACCACAGCATGGTACTGAGGATGATCCTCTAGAACCACAGCATGGTACTGAGGATGATCCTCTAGAACCACAGCATGGTACTGAGGATGATCTTCTAGAACCACACCATGGTACTGAGGATGATCCAGCAGAACCACAGCATGGTACTGAGGATGATCCTCTAGAACCACAGCATGGTACTGAGGATGATCCAGCAGAACCACAGCATGGTACTGAGGATGATCTTCTAGAACCACAGCATGGTACTGAGGATGATCCTCTAGAACCACAGCATGGTACTGAGGATGATCCAGCAGAACCACAGCATGGTACTGAGGATGATCCACTAGAACCACAGCATGGTACTGAGGATGATCCAGCAGAACCACAGCATGGTACTGAGGATGATCTTCTAGAACCACAGCATGGTACTGAGGATGATCCTCTAGAACCACAGCATGGTACTGAGGATGATCCACTAGAACCACAGCATGGTACTGAGGATGATCCTCTAGAACCACAGCATGGTACTGAGGATGATCCAGCAGAACCACACCATGGTACCGCAGTCAGGCTTCCAGTACATGACCCCCTCTCCCCTTTAATCATTCAAATGTGAATATATATACACTTCAGATACTTCTAATTTTTTATTAAATATAATTATGTGGATTACATGTTAATCTGACTGTATTATACATCTAAAGTGAAATATATTAAATCTACTTGATGGAAATGGAGTCCTGGGTCGTCTGGTTCTTGCTCGCAAGCTGAAAGTCGTTAATCACACGAGAACAGGATTGGATATCATTTTTATTACAACAGAATATTAATTCTTTGTACATTGAATATCTTTGTTACATCGCTATCGTCCACTTGTTAAAGTTGGGTCAGACTCCCTCATCCAGATCAGATGTGGGGTCTCTCAGACTGAACTGAGGACTCAGGACGGAGACAAGCAGTCGTGAGCTGACACTAGGATGAAACAGCTTCTGTTTCTACGTTTTCTAAATGGAACCAACTACCATCCCATAACAGTTCTTAAGCACAGTAAACCTCCCTCGAGAATCTAGTCTCTGAATCAAGTAGTAGACTACTATGTATTAACTGCGACATGATTTAACTGGACATTGGTGCAATTCTTTAACCATTAGTATCTCAAAAGCTTAGTATGTAACAAACAGTATAAGTACAAAGTAGCAGGTTATAAAAATCACTCTGAAATCACAACTCAGTCAGCCGTCTCTCTGATGCCATGAACCCAGATCAGTATGATGTTTAGTATCAACAGCATCTACAAATCACCAAAATCAGTATAGGACATACGGGAGACGTGAAATTCTGTCATTTCGCTCCTACTGGTGTAGAATACAACTCTGGACAGGTCAGAATAGTGCAATTACTGCCTCCTCAATGAGCTAGGGGAGCGGGGTGGGTGAGTCTCAATACTTTAAAGCAGCATCCTCTCCCCTCTGTGTGGGACTGGACAGTATGAGGACTAATGATCTGGGGTACAGGGGTGTATCATTGCTTTCCCAGGAAGATGTTAAGATGCTGTGTCCAGGGATGTTGTTTCCATGTGGGAGAGGAGGCGGACCAAGACGTTGCCCCTCCCCCCTGCGTGCTGATTGGCCGGGCTCACAGCTTGGCGTGGTCTTTGAGGATGACTTCAAGCTTCTGGCTCAGCATGATGTTTCCTCTCATCTTCAGCCTCCCAGAGAAGAAAGCCTGAAAGAACAGGTGTGAGTGAATGAATGAATGAATGAATGAGAGAGACAGACAGGTACAGAGATATGAGAGAGACAGACAGGTACAGAGATATGAGAGAGACAGACAGGTACAGATATATGGGAGAGACAGACAGGTACAGAGATATGAGAGAGACAGACAGGTACAGAGATATGAGAGAGACAGACAGGTACAGAGATATGAGAGAGACAGACAGGTACAGAGATATGAGAGAGACAGACAGGTACCTTCTGAGGGTTGAGTTTGCCCTGGACCACCTCCATTAAGTCCTCGTCAGACACGGTGATGGTCACGTCTGTCTTGCCGCTGTAGGGACCCTGGTGCAGCGCCCCTGAACCACTCCTCAGGTCTATAGCTGGGGGAGGAACAAGGGGAGGAGGGAGGGGAGAGAGGGGGAGGGAGAGAGGGAGAGATATATATATATATAAGTATCCTACATAATTTTACTGTAGGGTCAGTGTGTGTGAAAAAACGTTTATATTCATTTATCGGCCATTATAAATACCGATACCGATAGATCGGAAAATGCCTAATATCGGCCGATAATATCGGCCCGCCGATATATCGGTCGGGCTCTAGTGTGTGTAGACGTCGTACTCCACTGTGCTGTGATCTGTCCATCCTTGGTGATCTCCCAGCCGAACACAGCGTTGACTTTCTTCACTAGCTTTGCCCCTTGAGCCTCGATCCTCCGGCCGATCTCAGCAAACACCAGGTCGCTCTGCAGACTTCCTATCTGGAGGGAAACACAGCGACCTGCAGCTCGGGTGTGTGTATGCGCACAGAGATGGCAAAAGTACACACATCCTTCACTCAAGTAGAAGTGCTGACTACACTTTCACAAAGCATTGATATTTTCTGATAGCTAACCTTCAAAACTAATTTTGTTTTGACTTTTTCCACTCACACACCAGAAGCTTCTAGTTTTTTTGAAAAACGTAATTCAAAACTTGTTTTTAAACTTGTGTGTGTGTGTGTGTGTAGTACCTGGGGCGGGGGGTCAGCAGAAGCGGCGGCTGCAGGGTGGAGGTCTACATAGGCTCCAGTCAGCACCAGAGCACCTGTCTCCTCAACCTGCACACACACACACACACACGTAGATAAAACAGACCTGATAAACCAGGAGACAGACCAGGACTAACCAGGGCTGGATGGAGCAGGACTAACCAGGGCTGGATGGAGCAGGACTAACCAGGGCTGGATGGAGCAGGACTAACCAGGGCTGGATGGAGCAGGACTAACCAGGGGCTGGATGGAGCAGGACTAACCAGGGCTGGATGGAGCAGGACTAACCAGGGCTGGATGGAGCAGGACTAACCAGGGCTGGATGGAGCAGGACTAACCTTGCACTGGATGTGGATCCTGTCTCCCTCCTTCCACATCTCCGTCTGCAGGGACTGTCCTGGCAGGACAGGCTTCACAAAACGCACCTGAGGAGGAACAGGAAGAGTAAGTGGAACAGGAAGTGGAACCGGAAGAGGAACAGGAAGAGGAAGTGGAACAGGAACAGAAAGAGGCAGGAACAGTTCAGGTGTGTGCTCTTCCCCAGGTATTAGAGGGGCGGTCAGCTGGGCTGGTTAGTGACCAGGTTGTGATTGGCTGCTCACCTTGATGGCCTTGACCCTGGCGGGGTCGTTGTTGCAGTACTGCTTCAGGACGTGTCTGGCAGCGAAGCCAAACGAGCACAGACCGTGGAGGATGGGGGTCTGGAACCCTGCCAACACACAAGTACCACAGTACAGTAGAGTAGAGTAGAGTAGAGTAGAGTAGAGTACAGTAGAGTAGAGTAGAGTAGAGTAGAGTAGAGTACAGTACAGTACAGTACAGTACAGTACAGTACAGTACAGTAGAGTACAGTAGTCATGGGAGTTTCCCCTAGTCTTCCTTCAGGGGTCTGTGGGCGTGTGAAGCCCTCTGTGACCTTGCTTGTGAAAAGGACCGAACAGATGAAGCTGCTCACCTCCCATGGCAGCGAAGCTAGGGTCGATGTGAAGAGGGTTCCAGTCTCCACTCAGACGATACAGGGCAGCCTGCAAACACACACCTTCATCACAGGAGAACCACCATCATCACAGTAGAACCACATCCCAAACCGTACAGGCCAGGATAGAGAGAGATTATAATCATGTGTCCATGTTCAGTTGCTGTCTGTGGTGCAGAGGAGGTGGTGTTGGTGCTGACCTGGTCTTTGGTGGTCTGGTCTGTCATCACACTGCATCAGGAGCTCTGTCTGGGGGAGCTGCTGTGGGCTGGGGAGGAGGAGAGAGGTGGAGGAGGGAGGAGGGGGGGTGGAGGAGGGAGGAGGGGGGAGGAGGAGGGGCAAGGAAGGACGTGGAGGGGGGAGGGAGGAGAAGGAGGAGGTTGTAGAGAGGCATCAGGACATCTCAGTTTCCTCCTCATTAAAGCACAGCTGTAACAAGCGGAGGTGTTTGAAGTGAAGTACCTTGGCTTTCTCTGACGTCCTCTTCCCCCCCAAAGCCTCCGGCACCGACGATGAACACGGAGAACTGGTTAAAGCACACCAGCTCCCCTCCACTGTACGTGTTCACTGCAGACACACAGAGAGACACACAGAGAGACGAGGATTGAACACCGCACTCACGTTTCTGTCCTCAATGCTGAGAGGTGAGAGGAGGGAAGGGGAGGTGAGAGGAGGTGGGCTGAGGGGAGGGGAGAGTGTAAAAGAGGAGACGGTCTTCTTCCTCAAAGAGTCTGTTTTCTTTACCATCCAGCAGGATGACGGCTCCAGACCCCTTGTCCAGAACATCAGCTATGGTGGCCTGGTTGGTCAGGGTTCCTGTTGGATGGACAGAGAGAGAGAGAGATCAGTTCGTGATCGTCACAGGTGATCAACACATAAATCCATGATGAATTGTGCACAGGACAGCACAGGTATAGTATAGGACAGGTATGTACCTGAGGTGGGCAGAGGTTTGAACAACTCCAGATACTGCTCACCATGAAGCAGCTGTAGAGAAACACACAGTCAACACACACACACAGTCAACACACACCACCAAACACAAGACACGTACATATGTGTGTGTGTGTGTATGTATACATATGTATGTGTGTGTCTGACCCGTGTGAAGTCAAAGTCCAGGCCCGGTACTGATCCCAGCCCTCCGTCCATCATGGCAGCCTGGGCAGGGATCACCCCGAAGGAGGGCAGGCAGCTGAAGTCCTGGTGGCCCTCGTACAGGAAGTGCAGGTGGTCAGGGTCGCTGGTGGACATGCCCACCCCCAGGGCGTACAGGATGCACTGGGACTCGGTGAAGGAGAAGCTCGTCTCTGGGATCTTCTGGCCCACCGCCTGCGCCTGGAGGGGGGAGGAGAAGCGGGGAGGAGGGGGGTTATTTCAGGTAGGATCAATAGGTCAGTGTGTATATGTGTGTGTGTGTATATTCTCTGTATCTGTGTGTGTGTGTACTACTGTGTACCTGGGTGTGTGTGTACCTGGGTGTGTGTGTACCTGGGTGTATGTATATTCTCTGTATCTGTGGGTGTGTGTGTGTATATTCTCTGTATCTGTGTGTGTGTGTGTGTGTGTGTGTGTGTACTACTGTGTACCTGGGTGTGTGTGTACCTGGGTGTGTGTATTGTCTGTATCTGTGTGTGTGTATTGTCTGTATCTGTGTGTGTGTGTGTGTGTGTGTATATTCTCTGTATCTGTGTGTGTGTGTGTGTGTACTACTGTGTACCTGGGTGTGTGTGTACCTGGGTGTGTGTATTGTCTGTATCTGTGTGTGTGTATTGTCTGTATCTGTGTGTGTGTGTGTGTGTGTGTGTGTGTGTGTGTGTGTGTGTGTGTGTGTGTGTGTGTGTGTGTGTATATTCTCTGTATCTGTGTGTGTGTGTGTGTGTGTACTACTGTGTACCTGGGTGTGTGTGTACCTGGGTGTGTGTATTGTCTGTATCTGTGTGTGTATATTCTCTGTATCTGTGTGTGTGTGTGTGTGTGTGTACTACTGTGTATCTGTCTGTGTGTGTGTGTGTGTACTACTGTGTACCTGGGTGTGTGTGTACTTACAGGATTGATCCCTGTAGATACAGAGGGAGAGGCGGAGGTGGGGTTAGGGGCTACGCCCTCATCCGTGTCCAGCTTGGACAGCACCTCTACCAGCGTGTTGAGAGACTCTGGACACACAGAGACACAGAGACACACACAGGGACACACAGAGAGAGACACAGAGACACACACAGGGACACACAGAGAGACAGAGACACAGAGAGACACACACAGAGACACACAGAGAGACACACACAGAGAGACACACAGGGACACACAGAGAGACACACACAGAGAGACACAGAGACACACACATGGACACACAGAGACACAGAGACACACACAGGGACACACAGAGAGAGACACAGAGACACACACATGGACACACAGAGAGACAGAGACACAGAGAGACACACACAGAGAGACACACACAGAGACACACAGAGAGACACACAGGACAAAAGGAAAACGGTATGATGATGTGAGAGATGAACAGGAGAGGAGAGAGAAGCAGAGAGGTCTGCTTCAGTCACTCACTGTGGCTGTTACAGAACAAGGCAGCAACTAGTCTCCTAACAAGATCCAGAGGAGGAGGCTACAAAGCCATGCTAATGAGGCCTGGTCCTCCAGGGATGCTCTCCCCCACAACGCAGCTCTCCTGCCAGGGCAGGGCCAGCGAGGGAGGGGAGGACAGCGGCTCTCCATCTCCTCCAGTCTGGATCTGACCCCCAGGCGCTACCCTCCGCACAGCTGCTTCTAACGCGTGGGCGGGGCTTCATTTGCATGGTGTGTCTGGATGACCAAGTCGACCTTGTTTGTTCACTGGAGAGAGATCTTTCCCTCTCACCCTGCTTTTCTCTCTCGCTTTTATTAGCATCTCCTTTCCCTATCTCTGCCTTTCACTCTCCCTGTGCCTGGCTGTGTGTGTGAGTGTGTGTGCCTGGCTGTGTGTGTGTGTGTGTGTGTGCCTGGCTGTGTGTGTGTGTGAGTGTGTGTGCCTGGCTGTGAGTGTGTGTGCCTGGCTGTGTGTGTGTGTGCCTGGCTGTGTGAGGGTGTGTGTGTGTGTGTGCCTGGCTGTGTGTGTGTGTGTGCCTGGCTGTGTGTGTGTCTGAGTGTGTGTGCCTGGCTGTGTGTGTGTGTGTGTGTGTGTGCCTGGCTGTGTGTGTGTGCCTGGCTGTGTGTGTGTGTGTGCCTGGCTGTGTGTGTGTGTGTGTGTGTGTGTGTGTGTGTGTGAGAGTGTGTGTTACCCTGGATGTTTAGCAGGCTTGGTGGCGTCGGTGAAGTCACAGATCTGCTCCCACTGTTCTCTGACCCCCTCAGGAGACATGCTCTGGTTCTTCTGCCTCACGATACGACCCTGGGAACGTTCCCAGCGCACTGCTCACACACACGCACGCACACGCACGCACACACACACACACACACATACACACACACACCACACGCACACACACACACACGCAGGTTAGGACTGTTGAATAGTGCTCAGGGATGGAAACACAGATTCCTACAGCAGAAGCTACTCCACTCACGTTTCCCGATCCAGCCAGCTCCAACCTAGACACACACACACCACACACACACACACACACAGACAGAGGGAAACCAAGGAGCTGTAAGCACACTGAAGGCTGCACTGTGACTAACAACACTTGTATAAAAGACCCCCTCATGACTGACTAGTAGAACACACACCTTCTCTGTCTCAGCACAAGCTGACGCGTCTCAGAATGACTCATCTATCCCTGCACACCAGCTATTCTGGTCTCTCCTACAGGGTGAGATGCTGCTGGAGGACTGACTGTCGTGACGGTCTCTCCTACAGGGGGAGATGCTACTGGAGGATGTGACGGTCTCTCCTACAGGGTGAGATGCTACTGGAGGACTATGACTGTCGTGGTGGTCTCTCCTACAGGGGGAGATGCTACTGGAGGATGTGACGGTCGTGATGGTCTCTCCTACAGGGTGAGATGCTACTGGAGGACTGACTGTCGTGATGGTCTCTCCTACAGGGTGAGATGCTACTGGAGGACAGTGGCTGTCGTGACGGTCTCTCCTAGAGGGTGAGATGCTACTGGAGGACTGACTGTCGTGACGGTCTCTCCTACAGGGTGAGATGCTACTGGAGGACTGTGACTGTCGTGATGGTCTCTCCTACAGGGTAAGATGCTACTGGAGGACGTGACGGTCTCTCCTACAGGGTGAGATGCTACTGGAGGATGTGACGGTCTCTCCTACAGGGTGAGATGCTACTGGAGGACTGTGGCTGTCGTGATGGTCTCTCCTACAGGGTGTTATGCTACTGGAGGATGTGACGGTCTCTCCTACAGGGTGAGATGCTACTGGAGGACTATGACTGTCGTGGTGGTCTCTCCTACAGGGGGAGATGCTACTGGAGGATGTGACGGTCGTGATGGTCTCTCCTACAGGGTGAGATGCTACTGGAGGACTGACTGTCGTGATGGTCTCTCCTACAGGGTGAGATGCTACTGGAGGACAGTGGCTGTCGTGACGGTCTCTCCTAGAGGGTGAGATGCTACTGGAGGACTGTGACTGTCGTGATGGTCTCTCCTACAGGGTAAGATGCTACTGGAGGACGTGACGGTCTCTCCTACAGGGTGAGATGCTACTGGAGGACTGTGACTGTCGTGATGGTCTCTCCTACAGGGTGAGATGCTACTGGAGGACAGTGGCTGTCGTGACGGTCTCTCCTAGAGGGTGAGATGCTACTGGAGGACTGTGACTGTCGTGATGGTCTCTCCTACAGGGTAAGATGCTACTGGAGGACGTGACGGTCTCTCCTACAGGGTGAGATGCTACTGGAGGATGTGACGGTCTCTCCTACAGGGTGAGATGCTACTGGAGGACTGTGACGGTCTCTCCTACAGGGTGAGATGCTACTGGAGGACTGTGACGGTCTCTCCTACAGGGTGAGATGCTACTGGAGGACTGTGACTGTCGTGGTGGTCGTCAGGTGCTCACCTCAAACAGGCCTCCGGTCTCCTGGCACTCGTCATGACACAGCCAGACCACCAGGGGCGCTACGTACTCCGCCTTCAGAGACTCCAGCAGGTCTGGAGCGGAGGTGTGTGTGGTGTGTGTGTGTGTGGTGAGATACAAGTCAGTACGTGCAAAACTGGGAAACAGATCATACAAATACTATCAAATACCCACAAGTGTATATGGTGTGTGTGTGTGTCTGTCTTACAGTTTCTCCTCTGAGACTGTATAACATGATGATCATTATGTGAGATCAACTCAAATCATAAACACTGACCCAGATATGTGTGTGTGCTCATGTATATGCTGATGTGTGTATTTATTCATGTATGTGTCTGTGTGTACTGATGCGTGTGTGTGTGTGTATAGTGTGTGTGTGTGTGTGTGTGTGTGTGTAGTGTGTGTGTCTGTCTCTGTGTGTATGTAGTGTGTGTGTGTGTCTCTCTGTGTGTGTGTGTCTCTCTGTGTGTGTGTGTCTCTGTGTGTGTGTGTGTGTGTGTGTGTCTCTCTGTGTGTGTGTGTCTCTCTGTGTGTGTGTGTGTGTGTGTGTGTGTGTGTGTGTGTGTGTGTGTGTGTGTCTGTCTCTGTGTGTATGTAGTGTGTGTGTGTGTGTGTGTGTGTGTGTCTCTCTGTGTGTGTGTGTCTCTCTGTGTGTGTGTGTGTGTGTGTGTGTGTGTGTGTGTGTGTGTGTGTGTGTGTCTGTCTCTGTGTGTATGTAGTGTGTGTGTGTGTGTGTGTGTGTGTGTCTCTCTGTGTGTGTGTGTCTCTCTGTGTGTGTGTCTCTCTGTGTGTGTGTGTGTCTCTGTGTGTGTGTGTGTGTGTGTGTGTGTGTGTGTGTGTGTGTGTGTGTGTCTGTCTCTGTGTGTATGTAGTGTGTGTGTGTGTGTGTGTGTGTGTGTCTCTCTGTGTGTGTGTGTCTCTCTGTGTGTGTGTCTCTCTGTGTGTGTGTGTGTCTCTGTGTGTGTGTGTGTGTGTGTGTGTGTGTGTGTCTCTGTGTGTGTGTGTCTCTCTCTGTGTGTGTGTGTGTGTGTGTGTGTCTCTCTGTGTGTGTGTGTCTCTGTGTGTGTGTGTGTGTGGGTGCAGACGTGAGCGTATCTGACCAGGGGGCATGACGGTCTCTGTGAGGCGTGACCCTGCGGTGGGGGCGATGGTGTTGCAGTGGATGTTGTATTTGCTCCCCTCGATGGCCAGCGTGTTGGCCAGTCCCAGCATACCCAGCTTGGCCGCGCTGTAGTTGGCCTGGCCGAAGTTCCCGTAGATCCCCGCCGCCGACGACGTCATGATGATCCTGCGGAGACCAGACGCACGGTGATGACGCCCCCGGCGGTAACCCGCGGCAACAGCCGCCACGTTGAGATCTAATCGTAATATTGCTGTTTTACACCAAGTGAGGTATGGGGGGGAAGGGGGGTGGGGGTGGGGGACGGGTTTGAGTTTTGCGAGCTGATCTCCGGTCGAAGGCCCTACCGCGGAGCTACACCTTTCCCTAGCAACGGTGTGGTCGAGTTTCAAATGATCTACGGTTAATCTGTGGTCCTGTTCCGGTTCTCTGAAATGCCATGTTTTGGTTCTCCTGCTTCCTGGAAAGCTCCCTGATCATGTGACCTGACACAGGGTTAGTATTGGCTGTGCCAGGGTGCACATGGTGTCCTCCTGATCGTGTTAGAACAGACCCAACCTCCAGGAGGTGAGCAGGCGTTTTACAGCATTCACTGAGCACCGGGCTGTCAGGGACACACACACACCCCACCACCCTCTGTCTCTGTCTCTCTCTCACTCTCACGCACGCACACTCACACACACAAACACCCACCACCCTCTTTATTTCTCTCTATCTATCTCTCTCTCACACACACACACACACACACATCATCTCTCCTTCTCTCTCTCACACACACACACACACATCTTCTCTCCTTCTCTCTCTCACACACACACACACACATCCTCTCTCCTTCTCTCTCTCACACACACACACACACATCCTCTCTCCTTCTCTCTCTCTCACACACACACACACACACACACCTCCTCTCTCGTGCACATGCTCTGCAGTGACCCAGAAACAGCCTCTGGAGGGCAGGCAGCACTCTGACACGTCCTCACTCACGACAGACGGCCGTGTCACAACACAGGAGAACCCCCCGGGGCCTCCCCTGCCCCTGCCCCTGCCCTGCCTCAGCCCTGCCCTGGCACAGCCCTGCCCTGCCCTGGCACAGCCCTGGCACAGCCCTGCCCCAGCTCCAGACCTCTTCCTGTTTCCTGTCAGTCTGCATGGGAGCATTCACACAGGCAGACACACGGAGTGATCACCAACAAAATGTGCAAACGTGTAACACCACACACACCACACACCAGACTCTTCACCCGGCACCTGACCCTAGTCTACACACACACACACACACACACACTCTTCACCCGGCACCTGACGCGTCCTACAAACACACACACACACACACACACTCTACACCCGGCACCTGACCCTATCTCCACACACACACACACTCTTCACCCGCACCTGACGCGTCTTAGTCTACACACCACACACACACACACACACACACACGACACACTCTTCACCCAGCACCTGACGCGTCCTAGTCTCCACACACACACACACACTCTTCACCCAGCACCTGACCCCTCAGTCTCATCCTGATCACAGCCCGCAGCCTGACTTCCCCTTCAACCCAGCCTTCCAGATCTGAGAGGTTTTGACAGGATGTAATAATGCGGTCATAACATGGCCTTGACCTCTGATTGGCTGGGATGGAATTGACGCCATATTACACCTGTCAAATCTGCTCAGATCCCGACAAGGGCGCACAGTAAAAGGGCTGATTTGGGTTAGATTGAAGAAGATTTTTATTTTTATATGTATCTTTTTTTTCTTTCTTTCACTGAAATCCCCTATCTTTGCTTCCATCTCACACGCCATTGGAGGAGAAGGTCAAAGAGGAGGGACCTAAATGATTTTCCTTCTGGTGATTGGACAGCCGGGGGGCGAGGAGATGCTATGACCTTTGACCCTTGTCTTACCTCCCAAACTTCTGGTTCTTCATGTGGTTCCAGGCGGCTCTTGACACCATGAAAGACCCTCTCAGGTGAACTCTGTGGATGAGGTCTGAAACAGGAAGTGACACACGAGAACAGCAAGAGGATGAGGTCTGAGAAACAGGAAGTGACATCGGCACAGCAGGAAAAAGGTTTGAGATACAGGTCAGAGAGTAAACTATCCCTCCTACCCCCAATCCAAATCACTTGTCCTGCCAAAGGATCGATCCCGTAGAATCCTTACGACATAAAAGGAAAATAGTTAAGCAAATAATAGTAATAAATGTGTATATAGCAGACTTTCATCCAAGGCTAATCTGAAGTTGGGAGGAAGGATAAAGCAGGAAGGTGTGTAATCGAGTTCAACTCACCCTGCGTTGTTCACCACGATATCTGGAAAATAAACGTCAAACAAAACGTGAACACTCGTGTCTCCGTAAAGAGGCAGAGAACCTGAGCCTTCTTCGGAGAACCTGAGCGTTCTTGGGAGAACCTGAGCGTTCTTGGGAGAACCTGAGCGTTCTTCGGAGAACTTACGTTCTTCGGAGAACCTGAGCGTTCTTCGGAGAACCTGACGTTCTTCAGAGAACCTGACGTTCTAAGAGAGTCGGAGAACCTGAGCGTTCTTCGAGACCTGACGTTCTAAGACGGTCTGAGAACTCACCTATCCTCCCAAACGCATCTAGAGCACTCTGAACGAGCTTCTCCCCGTCCTCCACAGAATCTGACAACACACAGGGACAAACAAAACCACCTTCTGTGAACACGTAGCTTTCTCCCGAGTCCAAACACCTCAAAACACAAGAGCTGTTCCACTTCTAACTTGTCAATAACGACAAGCATTGTGTGCGTTTAGGCAAACTGGCAGATGCGACGGAAGAGGTATTTTGGTCCTTCCGACTTACCGTAGTTGGCGACAGCTTTCCCTCCAAGGGCTTGTATCTCTTCCACGACTTTATCAGCAGCAGCAGAGCTTTTCCCCCCTCCCTTGATGTCCCCCCCCAAGGTCATTTACTGGGACAGAGAGACAACAGATTACAGACACACTCACAGATAAAACTACTGGCTCTTTAATATGACTACCCAACTTGTAAATGTATTCATTTTTCATTTGGCTGAGGGCGTTTTCATTGTGTTGTTTTGTCTAAACGCAAAATGCAATCGTCGTTTTGAGACTCATAGAGGCCTAAAAGTATGATGTCTTATCATTCTTGTACGTCGTTGTGCATAGAAACCATTTATTATATTTATACAGATTATTTACCAACAACAGAGGCTCCCCTGGCTCCAAATGCCAAGGCATACTCCCGCCCGAGACCTGCAGAAGCACACGGATACTGAATAAGCCTGCCACAGTCTCTAGGTGAAAGCTCTGGGGTTTGGTGAATTTAAAGTGCTTTTCAGCTCCTGACTAGCGTTTACCAATGCATTTACCACGTTTAGCATGTAACTTTTCTCTGAATGGTTTTCCTTTATCTTTAACTGTTATAACCTGTTTATGTGGCTGGTTTATACATGGTAAAGGTGTTTTGGAATAGATATTCTGTGTTCCTAGTAAGTAAAATCATGTGCATTGTACTGGTTCACATTACATGACAGTGTTTAGATTTCAGCCTAAAACAGGCCACACTGACTCAAATCAACTGTATATCAACTCATCCTAATACTACTGACAAGATTTACTCATTAGATTCCTTTTTTGAGACTTTCAGTTTTTTATTGCTTTAAAAAGCATGTGTTAGATTCGCGAACTAGCGCTTTAAATATGAGTTGGCCGGTCATGTGCTGCACTGTTGATAGTTTGTCCTACATCGGGGGCTATGCCCTTTCACACAGTGACGGGATCAACAGAACGTACTTTGCTCGGTACGACAGTTGTGGAGAGTGCAATATCATGACTAGGCTTAAGGACACTGTGTAACCGTGACATTGACACGATACGGGAATACATTTGGCAATACCGTAGATCAGATAGGTAGCTGTCAATCTATCACATGAAACTGTCATTGGGATTTCTATAGTTGGGTCGTTCTAGGTAGCATCGTGCTTTAGCTTGCAAGCCTAGGGGCGAAAACGTCTGAAATGTATCTGTTATAGTTAACCGTTTTGTTGTTCTAGCTAACAAGCCAGCTACATGCATTTATAGAAACGTAGTTTGTGTTATAACCATGTCATGGCCCTGACTTATAGCCTACTACTTCTGCTAACGCTGCTGTGTCTAGCTAGCTAACCAAGGTGCGTTGGTAGAAGTTATGTAGCAACTGCATGTCTGCGTATACTCACCTCCCCCGGCTCCCGTGACAAGCACAACTTTTCCTTCAAATGACAAAGGCACAGACATGATGACAAACTAGCGTGCGTTGTAAGCAAGTTTTGGGGTCTTTCGTACTTGTGTTAAGTGGTTGTCTAGCTCTCAGGACGAACTTCTGTACTCCCTCACTTCCGGGAGGAGGACGCTGAAAATATTATCCAATCACAGCACACCATCTAATTCTTTAACGCGCAGGTGGATTTGAAACATGTTGTATGACAGCAAATTGGCATAACAAGCAAATCATAAATTATACAGTAGAACAAATACATTTGAATATAAAACCTGTCATAGTAATGTTTCAATAACATGCACTGTTTGTTTGGTCACATGATCTTAAATCCCATAAATAGCCTACCTGACTACACAAAAACTAGGCTATGTTATACATGTGTATACATTCAATGTGCTAAAGTTTTCAGTAACATTTCGAGAATCTTGACTTTTCAAACCACCATCAAAGTTAGACTAATTGAAAATAAATACATATTTTGTGGGCGGTTGAATGCCTTAGCTTTGGCAGATGACTGTTACTTACTGAATGCCTCCAGCCATTGCAACATATACAAATCAATAAATGGAGTGGGCATAACGGCTTTCTCATCCATGACCACATTTCACCTCATTAATATACACAAACAATGAAACAGACATCATTAAATCAACTATTTAAAACCTGATTAAAAAGCTACGTTTTAAGATCATTTTTTAAAAGGCCGAAAGAGCGTTTCTGACGGACACTGAGTTCCACAGTTTAGGAACCGCTCACGACTCACGAGGAGAACCTTCCACCCATGGTTTATATTTAGAGTTTGTTCACACTAAACATGATCTGTCCAAACAGATTCTGTTGAAACTAATAAAAAAATTCGACTTCAATGAAGTGATTTGGAGCACACTGGACTGTGGGTTCAAATAATAGGATGAAGCGGATATTTACAATGTGACCTGACTCGTGTCTGCAGCCAGCGCGTGTGCGAGATGACAGACAGCTTGGGAGCGCGCGGCCGTGAGCTGGCGAGCGACGGAGATAGAGCGGTGGACAGGACAGCATCCTTCCTAACGTCAGGGACACACAACGCGGGGACTTCGATGAAAATGGGATTGCTATCAATTGACATTTGTTGAGTAAAGTAACTCCGAAATATTCAAGGCTTATTCCGGCGTTGTGTAGCCTATGTAGAACATTCAGGTCCAAATTCATCTTTTACAGGGAAGCGTCTGTTTTTCGCTATAGGATGTCTGGCACTATGGGCCGTTTTGATTCAGTATCTCGGACGTGGTTTGGATTTCTGTATTCTATTTGTGTTTCTTTTCAGCGTTATTTTCCTGATTTTATTCTGGACAGTTTATGTCTGGGGGTCTCTTAAAAATGGTGAATTTGGAGGGCTTGCAACGTGGAAATGTTACATTTCGGTACTTGCTGTTTGACAGGAATTGGGAAGGCAACGACGGAATTACCTACTGTCGAGAAACACTCCTACACCGACAGTATTTTGTTTTCTATCTTTTAAGATGGGCTACCATCGTCTTTGCTCTGCTCTATTGCGCAGGCGTGCGGGACGGGCCAGTGTCACCACGCTTCGCTTCAGTCCTGCGTGATGTACAAGCGAGCAAAGTGAAGAAAACTGATCGTTAAAATGCATTGGCAAAGTGGTCTTGTTTCCGTCAAAGGATTTACTCGTGATCCTTAAAAACATACGTTGTGCCACAACGAAGAATGTCAGCGACGTCTACTGCAGAACCAGAAGGAGTAGTCTCCAAAGTTAAAGTGAAAAAACAGATTAAGACAATCGTGAAAGATTTGGAAACAATCCTCGGAGATTTGAAGGATGTTGCTAAGGAACTGAAAGAGGTTGGTTAATCACTGTCTGTTTCCTGACGTGAGACACAATACGCTTTATATTGTATGATAGGTGCCGTCCTTTTACATGGTATCCTATTACGAAGGATGTGTTCGTTTATGTTTTTGACAGACTATTTTTTAAGAATGACAGTGCCGGCTGGCTGGGCCTAGATTAAAATGAGTTTGACCTTATCGTGCAGTACGTGTGATGTGATGCGCTTACACCGGTGAACATGACAGACATTTAGGGCAGGTTGGCAGCGCGGTGCTGTTCACGGTGCACCGGTTTTGATTAAAGTGCACAAATGAATCACGATTAATTGTTAATCGTATAGTTGTTCACCGGGGTGGTTTTGCATTGCATTTCATCATCTTAATGCACCAGCCTACTGTGTGTATAAGAACTGTCTCCTGTCAAATTATCTTTCTATGTCTCTCTGTCTCTCTTCCCCCCAACGACCCACCCACCCCCCCTCCTCTCTCTCCCCCCCCCTCTCTCTCTCTCTCTCTCTCCTCTCTCTCTCTCTCTCACCATACATCGTGTTGGATGTGTCTGTACTGAGTTCACCAAATAAGTATGCATTTAAACTGTTTAGTTTTTTTTACGACCATGTAGTAATTTATCCGTAGTTTATTGTTTTTGTTTCTATGTCACTCATCGGCAGTCCTCGTTGTCTCGAGACGCCTGTCACAGCGCGTGCCTCCTCAAACCTGCTTTTACATGTTGACGATTCACAATGAATAGATTCCGGCGCGGGCCGCTGTGTTCAAGCAAGCTGGAAATAACATGACAGCTTGTCACCTAGAGAGTTCGTATTGCATTATGGATGGAACGGCTCGAGTACCTGACTCCTCATCCCCCCCCTTGGCCTCCTCTCTCTCCATCTCTCCATCTCTCCATCTCTCCATCTCTCCATCTCTCCATCTCTCCATCTCTCCATCTCTCTGCGTCTCTCTTTCTCCTCGCATTATTCTCCTCAACAAGTAGGAATGCTGAGTGTGACATTCATAAGAGCCCTTTGTAGTTCTTGTGTTCTTCTTCTCTCAAAACGAGATCTGTCATAAATCCGTTACTACTCTCTCTCTCTCTCGCTCTCTCTCTCCTCTCTCTCTCTCTCTCTCTCTCTCTCCTCTCTCTCCTCCCTCTCTCTCCCCTGAACACATCACCACAGAACCATCCAGGGATTTTTGTCCATTATCAAATACAGTGTTTTCAGTAGATCCCCTTCTGGGTGCTGCTATCGTTTACAAGTCTCAGGCTGTGCTGGACGGGAGCCTGTGTTTGGGGTTGTGCTGGACGGGAGCCTAGGTGTTTGGGGCTGTGCTGGACCGGAGCCTGTGTTTGGGGCTGTGCTGGACGGGAGCCTGTGTTTGGGGCTGTGCTGGACCGGAGCCTAGGTGTTTGAGGCAGAGACATCCCAGCTGCTTGGCAGACAGATCCTCGTGCCCCGCAGCGTGGGGTTCTGGCTAGGGTTACTCCCTCTGTGTCTCCTCTAAACTCTCAACGTGCCTCTCTCTCTGTGTGTGGGGGGGGCCGGGCCGTCGCCCCGAGCGACGCTGGCGGCCTGCTCGTCACGCTGGCGTTTGCATACGCTCCTTAGAGAGAGAGGTAGAGAGAGAGGTAGAGAGAGGTAGAGAGAGGTAGAGAGAGGTAGAGAGAGAGGTAGAGAGAGAGGTAGAGAGAGAGGTAGAGAGAGAGGTAGAGAGAGAGGTAGAGAGAGGTAGAGAGAGGTAGAGAGAGGTAGAGAGAGGTAGAGAGAGAGGTAGAGAGATGCCTGAGTTTGCATACACTCCTTACAGAGGTTGTCTGAGGCCATGCAGGGATGATAATGCTAATGATGGTAATGATGATAATGATAGGGAGTCAGGTGGCTGAGTGGTTAGGGAATCAGGCTAGTAATCAGAAGGTTGCCGGTTCGATTCCAGGCTGTGCGGAATGACGTTGTGTCCTTGGGCGACGCACTTCACCCTTCTTGCCTCGGGGGGGAATGTCCCTGTACTTACTGTAAGTCGCTCTGGATAAGAGCATCTGCTAAATGACTACATGTAAATGTAATAATCAGCGTGCCCTTACGGCTGGAGGTTCTCTCCGTTCTCTCTGTGAGAGAAGGCATGAACGTTCCATGCAGTTAACACAGTCACATGGGGACGACGGTCCACAGCTGCGGCGTAGTCTGCTTTCGTGTGTCGTAGTAAACAAAGGGAGCGGTAGTTGACAGTAAGACAGTCCACGGTGACAACACAGCGCTAACGACTTCATGTGGGACGCAGGACTACAGCAGAGTGTTCATGTGGGACGCAGGACTACAGCAGAGTGTTCATGTGGGATGCAGGACTACAGCAGAGTGTTCATGTGGGATGCAGGACTACAGCAGAGTGTTTATGTGGGACGCAGGACTACAGCAGAGTGTTTATGTGGGACGCAGGACTACAGCAGAGTGTTCATGTGGGACGCAGGACTACAGCAGAGTGTTCATGTGGGATGCAGGACTACAGCAGAGTGTTTTCCTTCTGCAGTACGAGCGGAGGAGTCTCCCCTCGCTGTCTCTCTGTGAGAATCATGACTTTTTCATGCTGTTGCGTTAGCGTATATAGCCGAGTTCTGACCCAACTCGGCGTTGCTACGGCGCACACGCCGAACACCCAAGGACAGAGACGCGGTAACTATGGAGACGCGACGCTGCTGTTTCCAGAGGCCCGAGACGCTGCCGTAATCTGAACCATGAGTACATGGGAGACGGAGGATGAGGTTTTAATGGCGATTCTCTCTGCCATGTCCGCTGTGTGTAAACACACGACGCGGTGTGACCTCGCGGTGGTGACCTCGCGGTGGTGACCTCGGTGGTGACCTCGGTGGTGACCTCGGTGGTGACCTCGGTGGTGACCTCGGTGGTGACCTCGGTGGTGACCTCGGTGGTGACCTCGGTGGTGACCTCGGTGGTGACCTCGGTGGTGACCTCTCGTGGTGACCTCGCGGTGACCCCTCCTCCTCCTCCCTGGAGCTGGTGCTGCTGCTCTACCCTGGAGCCAGGAGCTCTCTCTCTCCCTGACGAGTCGGGCTGTGCTACGGCACGCTCGGCTTGGGTGGGAAAGGCTTTCTTTATCCTTTGTTTTCTTATTTCTCTCTCTCGCTTTGTTTCTCTCTTTTTCCGTCTCTCTGTAAAACCAATCATCTACGTTTTAGTTTTAACCTATCACAGGCTCCCTCCTGACTATTCTCCCGTCCCCCTCTTCCTGTTCTGATGCTACTTGTTTGTCTCTCTCCCATCTCCTCTCTCTCTCTCTCTCTCTCTCTCTCTCTCCCTCTCTCCCTCTCTCTCTCTCTCTCTCTCCCACTCTCTCTCTCTCTCTCTCTCTCTCTCCCTCCTCTCTCTCACTCTCCTCCTCTCTCTCTCTCTCTCTCTCTCTCTCTCTCTCTCTCCACTTCCTGGTTCAGGTTGTGCACGAGATCGACTCCCTGACCTCTGACCTCCAGCTGGAGGAGGAGATGACGGACAGCTCCAAGACGGACACCCTCAACAGCAGCTCCAGCAGCACCACCACCACCACCACCGTCTCCAGCGTCGACAAGTCCAGCTCTACCCAGAGGACAACACCTTCAGACCCCCGCTCGCCATCTGCCCCCCCCGCCCCCACCACGGTCCTCACCGTGCTGAGGAAGCCCCACCCTCCCCTGCCCCCCCCCAGACTCACCCCTCTGAACGAGCACCAGGGCAGAAACGGCCCCCTGTCCTCGTGGAACTTCCTGTCCAAAACCAACGGGACCCTGATGAGGAACGGGGGGGGGGCGTGTTCAGGGAGACTTCCTGCTTCCTGACTGGCGGTTGTCAGGACGAGCCCCTGGTGCCCCTCCCCCTTCCCATGCCCCTGCTGCGGCACGACCAGACCGGATGCTCCCAGGCCACGCGCGAGCGCGTCCGCTTCAGCGAGACGGTCCAGTACCACGGCTACTGCCATGACTGCGACCTCCAGTACGACGTGGAGGACAGCGACGCTCACTTGCCCGAGCCGCCGGACGCCAGGCTGAGCCCCCGCCGCTCCGAGCCCGAGCCCCGCAGCTCGCCTTAGAGAACGGCGGGCTCCGCTCAGTCGGAGCTTCCCCCCCGCCCTCGCCCCCCCCCCTCCCTGCGCGCCCCCTCGCCCGCCCTCCGTCAAACCCCAGAAGACCATCCTGAGGAAGTCCACCACCACCACCGTCTGACGTCGAGCGCACACTGACTCCAGACACCTTCTGGAATTATCCGTAGCGTGTTTTCTTTTTTTCCGCGAGGACGTTCTACTCTCCCTGTCAAACTTTGGATTATCCAATCAGTGAGAGGAAAGGGAAAGAGGGGAGGGAAAGACGTCGTCACGGGAACAGAGGCGAACGCGGAGGAGAAGCAGAAGTATTCTGGGATGCGATGGTAAGAGCCTGTCTGACGGTCCTGAGCCCAGCTCCTGTTCCACTCGTCTCCGTCTCTCTGTGTTTGTCTCTCCTGATGGGCTTCTAGAAGGAAGGGGGGAGGGAGGGGAGGGGGAGGAGGGAGGAGGGGGAGGAGGAGGGGGAGGAGGGAGGGGGAGGAGGGAGGGAGGGAGGGGGAGGAGGGGGAGGAGGGGGAGGAGGGAGGGGGAGGAGGAGGAGGGAGGGGGAGGAGGGGGAGGGAGGGGGAGGAGGGAGGGGGAGGAGGGAGGGGGAGGAGAGGAGGGGGGGAGGGAGGGGGGGGAGGGAGGGGGGAGGAGGGGGAGGAGGGAGGGAGGGGGAGGAGGGGGAGGGGGAGGGGGGAGGAGGAAGGGGGAGGGAGGGGGAGGGGGAGGGGGAGGAGGGAGGGGGAGGAGGGGGGAGGAGGGAAGGAGGGGGAGGAGAGGAGGAGGTGGAGGGGAGAGGAAGGGGGAGGAGGGAGGGGGGGAGGAGGACAGTCTGGGATTTGCAAAAACAGAAAGTATTGTTTATGTCGGATATTGTCATTATTCATGTTCTGTGTGGAGCAGGAGAGGAACAAACCAGCTTCTCCCAGATTCAGTCGCTGCTCCTGGATACCCCCCTTTTGATTTGGCTTCATATCAGAAGGAAGGAAATGAGGATTCAAACCATTACCACCACACCCAGCGCGTTTAACCCAGTTTACATTTATTCATTTAGCTGACACTGGGACTTCCATGAGTGAGCTTTACAAAGTGCATAGGTCACTGATCATAACAACGAGATATCCCCAAACATTGCAGGTAGTCAAACATGAAGCATACATTGTAAAAAAACAAAAAAAAGTGTCAAAGGGAAGAATCATAAGAGCATGAAGTTAAACAAGTCACAATTAAACAACATGGACCTCAAAAAGTGCAAGAGTGTACCTGTAGAAAAGCAAGCAACAGTAAAAAATATTTCACAGCGAGTACCCATTTAACAGTTACAGCTAAACCAACAAGAGCAGCAAGTCTCTAAGTAAGAGTCATTGTGATCCTGGAGGAAAATAACATCATGTCCAGCAGATCTTTCCTAGGTACCGTATTCCCGGAACAAGTGTGTCTTGAGCCTTTTCTTGAAGGTGGGGAGACAGTCAGTGTCTCTTCATTACATTTAGTCATTTAGCAGACGCTCTTATCCAGAGTGTGAAGTGCCTTGCCCAAGGACACAATGTCATTTTGCACGGCCGGGAATCGAACCAGCAACCTTCGGATTACTAGTCCAATCCCCTAACCGCTCAGCCACCTGTCTCTGATGGAGTTCCACTGACACACTCCACTCTTAGAAAATGTTCCTGGAAAAATGTCTGAAGCGTTTCACCTAGAACATTCCCGTATGTGTGGTTCCACCAGGAACCAACAGGGTTCCCAGAGGGTTCCATTGGAACTGAAGAACCCTTTTGGAACCTTCTTTTCTGAGTGTGTTGTGTGTTATGGTTCCTTTCCACCCCAGGGCCAATCTGATACTATTCATAGTTACACTGCGGGCAGGAGGAGAGAGAGAGAGAGAGAGAGGGAGGGGTAGGGGTGGAGAGAGAGGGAATGAGAGAGAGAGAGAGCGAGGGTAGGGGTGGAGAGAGAGGGAATGAGAGAGAGAGAGAGGGAGGGTAGGGGTGGAGAGAGAGGGAATGAGAGGAGAGAGAGAGAGAGAGACATTGTGGTATAGAAAACAAGATGTATTAAGAAAGAGAGATGTGTGGAAGAGAGAGAGGGGAGGATAGACATTATGGTACAGAGAAAACAAATCTGGAGAGAGAGAGAGAAAAGGAGTGAGGGAGAGAGAGAGAAATGGAGTGAGGAGAGAGAGAAATGGAGGAAGGGGGTGGTTGGACCAAGGATGTATGGTGAACACCACTTGATAGATGTTACATGGAAATTCTGCTAAATTCAATTTGAGAACAAGCAATCCCTCTCTCTGTCTTCCAGTTGGTCTACAGCGTAGACCCTGTGCCTTGGCGCTGTGTGTTTAGACTGGTTCCCACGGTCAATCACTGCCTCAAAGTGATTCAATCTGCTGCTTTTGTGTTGCCGAGCAGATGAAGCCCTTTACGTTTTAGATTCATCAGGAAGGCATGTAAATGATGAATACGGACAAGCCGTTACCGTGGCAGCCGGTTTGAGTGGGTGCCTGCCAGCGAGGGTTCAGTAACACCAGGAATCAGAAGAGTAGGGATGTCTGCTGGGCCAGAGGAGGAGAGACAAGGCCCCTGACGCTGGAGGAGGGGAGACAAGGCCCCTGACGCTGGAGGAGGGGAGACAAGCCCCTGACATTGGGTTAGAGGAGGGGAGACAAGCCCCCTGACATTGGGTTAGAGGAGGAGAGACAAGCCCCCTGACGCTGGAGGAGGGGAGACAAGGCCCCTGACGCTGGAGGAGGGGAGACAAGCCCCCTGACATTGGGTTAGAGGAGGAGAGACAAGCCCCCTGACGCTGGAGGAGGGGAGACAAGGCCCCTGACACTGGGTTAGAGGAGAGACAAGCCCCCTGACGCTGTTAGAGGAGAGACAAGCCCCCTGACGCTGGGTTAGAGGAGAGACAAGCCCCCTGACGCTGTTAGAGGAGAGACAAGCCCCCTGACGCTGGAGGAGGGGAGACAAGGCCCCTGACGCTAGAGGAGGAGAGACAAGCCCCCTGACACTGGACTAGAGGAGGGGAGACAAGCCCCCTGACGCTGGACTAGAGGAGGGGAGACAAGCCCCCTGACGCTGGAGGAGGGGAGACAAGCCCCCTGACGCTGGAGGAGGGGAGACAAGCCCCCTGACGCTGGACTAGAGGAGGAGAGACAAGCCCCCTGACGCTGGACTAGAGGAGGGGAGACAAGCCCCCTGAAGGAGGATGAGAATAGGAGCCCCTTCTCTTCCCAGACCTGCTAATTAAAGAGATTAGGCTATTAACGCCATTTCTCTCACTCTGTCCTTGTACCTGCACACAATGTTGACAGAGTCTAAAAAGGACGTGAGTGTGGGAGGATGGGTGTGTGTGTGCGTGTGTGTTTGTTACCTGCATATGTGAGTTAGCCCCCCTGAGAGCAATAAGAAGTATTATCCCATATGGCTAGAGTCAGTGCCTTGGTACAGAGGACAAAGACTACATTAAAAGTAGTCCATTTAAAATACAGCTACTTCACAGCTCGCTAGCTAGAACTGTAACTCAGCGCCTGGTCCCTGTGCTCTCCCTGTGCTCTCCCTGTGCTCTCCCTGTGCTCTCCCTGTGCCCTCCCTGTGCTCTCCCTGTGCTCTCCCTGTGCTCTCCCTGTGCGCTCTCCCTGTGCTCTCTCCCTGCGCTCTCCCTGTGCTCTCCCTGTGCTCTCCCTGTGCTCTCCCTGTGCTCTCCCTGTGCTCTCCCTGTGCTCTCCCTGTGCCCTCCCTGTGCTCTCCCTGCGCTCTCCCTGTGCTCTCCCTGTGCTCTCTCTGTGCTCTCCCTGTGCTCTCCCTGTGCTCTCCCTGTGCTCTCCCTGTGCTCTCCCTGTGCTCTCCCTGTGCTCTCCCTGCGCTCTCCCTGTGCTCTCCCTGTGTTCTCCCTGTGTTCTCCCTGTGTTCTCCCTGTGCTCTCCCTGTGCTCTCCTGTGCTCTCCCTGTGTTCTCCCTGTGCTCTCCCTGTGCTCTCCCTGTGCTCTCCCTGTGCTCTCCCTGTGTTCTCCCTGTGCTCTCCCTGTGCTCTCCCTGTGCTCTCCCTGTGTTCTCCCTGTGCTCTCCCTGCGCTCTCCCTGTGCTCTCCTTGCGCTCTCCCTGTGCTCTCTCCCTGTGCTCTCCCTGTGCTCCCCCTGTGCTCTCTTCGCCCAACTTCACTAACGGCATTTGGCGTCTGCGCCCAACGCTCATTGGACCGTACAGATCAACAGACTACTTAAGAGGGAGGAGAGGGACGAGGGGGGAGGGGGGGGTACGGACGGAAGAGGAGGTGGCGGGGCCCTCGGACCCCCTCAGGCTCCGTCACGCTCGATCGTGTTTGTAGATGAGATTAATCTGAAAGTTTCCTCCAGAGCCCTGGAGGGTATGGGGTGCATCGGGCCACACCTTGCCCGCAGCGGAGCAGCGATCTGTGGGGACGGGAGGAGGCATGGTGGTTGGCCTGGTTCACTCTTTACCAGGCGGAAGGAAAGGATTATATCCCGTCCTATAGTCTATACTTCATAGTTGCCCCTGCTGCGTCTTTGACGCGAATGAGTGTGTGTGGGTGTTTGTGTGTGTCTCTGTGTGTGCATATGTGTGTGTGTGTGTGTGTGTGTGTGTGTGTGTGTGGGTGTGTGTGTGTGTGGGGGTGTCTGTTTGTGTCTCTGTGTGTGCATGTGTGCATATGTGTGTGTGTGTGTGTGTGTGTGTTTGTGTGTGTGTGTGTGTGTGTTTGTGTGTGTGTGTGTTTGTGTGTGTGTGTGTGGGTGGCTGCTCTGAACAAAAGGACAGCACACCGACACAAAGCTGTTTCTGCTTCCAACAGAGTTTGTATCCACAACCGCGAGTTTCCAGAAAACTGATCTGGGATTCAGGTTTCACGTCTGCCAGCAGCTTCTCGTCCAAGAGACGCAGCTGGTCCCAGATCAGCACCAGGCCAGGTCTGGGTCCAGGTTTAGGCCAGGTCTGGGTCTGGTGGGTCCAGGTTTAGGCCAGGTCTGGGTCTGGGTCCAGGTTTAGGCCAGGTCTGGGTCCAGGTTTAGTCTGGGTCCAGGTTTAGGCCAGGTCTGGGTCCAGGTTTAGTCTGGGTCCAGGTTTAGGCCAGGTCTGGGTCCAGGTTTAGTCTGGGTCCAGGTTTAGGCCATGCCAGGTCCGCGCCTCCCTGCGTAGATTTACTGTACTCTCCACGTGAAATCAAATCAAAAGACATCCTAGATTAAACTAGAAACTAGATGAAAAAGGTCGTTCAGAGGACAGATTATCAGTGTATTGTGCCAAAGGCGTTTTCACCATAATGATGGTATCAGAAATGAATAACAACAGACTGATGTCCGCCTACTTTAAGCTCCAGAACAAGGAACAACCATGCACATCTGATTGGTCTAGAACAGGAACTCTATCTGTCTGCAGAAATAGCAAGCAGCAAGTGTGGGCGAGGAGGAGATGAGTTAGAAAACGGTTATTGTGAAGCAACATTAATGTGGGTTTCTCATGCTCTTTTGGAGCTGCTTGCACGAGGGGACATCAGCTGCACCTCCTCGGAAAGTAAACAAGACGGTAACGGCACCTTGTTTACTTCAGTGACACAGCTGCAACTCCCTTGTCAAGTCTTCACCCAGAGGAATTGACCGAGTGTGAAGACTCAGAAATAGTCTGTGAAACACTAATGGACATCCGGCCGATAGTCTCTTGCGGGTAAAACGTAAAATGATTAAAGAAATGAAAGAAACTTGATATTAGATGTAATGCGAATGAGATGTAATTACGTTCACGCTCAGTTAATTTAATTGCTAAAGAGGGAGTGCAGTATAAATTCCGCGTGATGACAACTCATCGCTGAGATGCTGATGATAAACATTCGGACAAACGTCATCACCACCCTGCTCTTATAGTTTCAGATATGTGGGCAAGATTCTCCTCTTCTTCATGTAATCGCCTCACTTCCGTGGCGGTTGGTCAGTGGTACAGAACCGTTACGCAAGCCCAATCGTATTTCAGCGCTGTGTCACAAATCACATGAACGTTTTTTCTTCTTCTTCGTGTGTTTTCCCTGCAGGTCCGGCTGAGGGGAAGTGAAAACGAATGTTCACCGAGAAACCGATCAACTCCGATTTCACAAAGAAGCTGGCGAGACCAAGCCGCGTCTCCATCCCTCTCCTCCCCCTGGGTCAATCCTCCCTCCCTCCCTCCCTGCATCTCACCCCTCTGTCAGAGAGACCTCGAAGCCACGGACAAATAATTCATGCTCATATAGTCACACACAGCTTGCGGAGACCGGGGTGCACGTGCAGTTGTAGTATCCACGGAGGAATCCAGGCAGACGCTCAAATGTTAATGTGATCTAAGACCAAACACGACTCGCATCTCCGCGAGAGGGGACTGAGATGAATTTGCAATTTAGATGGAGAAAGTCTGTTTAGTGTGTTTTACCGATGTCCTCGGTGTTGTGTGATGGTTCCCACGGGGAAGACCTGTACTCTGTCTAACTGTACATGAACTATTTATACAGATGGAACCAGAACAGAGAGAGTCAGGAGAGAAAGGGGCGAGAAGAGAGTGAGGGGAGGAGGACATACAAAGAGAGACTGTTGTAGGGGAATCCCTTGCCTAAATGTAACCCGTATTGGGCCTATATAGGCTACGATCACATTGATGAAACAAGGTTTAATAGGCCTAGTGGTCTACTCGAGCGTGTTTGATGTAAAGAAAGACTTTAAAGAATATCAAGTTGTACACAACTAATGGGTAATATGTCATGAGTGTGTGGAAGGACCGTGTGCTGCTATAGTTAATCTGTTGGAAAAGCCAACCAACCGTCATTTCAGAGCAGAGGCTGCGTCGAGGAAAAGCGATCATGTTCAGCATATTGTGGAGAGAAATTTACAATATGTACAAATACAAAATGAAAATGTGAAGAAACAGTGGCCGCTGGATGCATATCTATATTTCTAGAATAGGCCTATCGAAATTATCTGTGCCAGATATGCCAAGCTATATATTTTGCAAAGTATAGGGTTATAGCTTTAAACCGTTCTAAAGATGGAAATAATTTGCATCAAATGTTTTGTGTTTATAGGCCTACTGTATATCCGTGTATAGGTACTGTATATTTCAGACATTTTTCTACAGAGATTTTAACGTTTAAAGAGATCATATTTTTGATAATCTGTTGGACTGAAAGAGGCGATTTCAGAGATGGCCGTCATGGTTTTGTTATCAGTGGTTCTCGGCAGGGCATACATGGAGAATTTATTTATATAGTGAGAGAACATTATTTATATAAATACGAAAAAAATACTAGATCGTTGTTATGTGTGAGGAAGACTAGTGAACATGTTTAACACAGAACAAGCTATATAGATTAAACCAAATGCATTGATGTGCTTTGTCTGAGAAGGCATGAAACTGAATGACCGCATGCCCGATTCTTCCTCTCGTCTGTCAACACTGTGGTCTCCTATGCACACGACTGGAGGAGCTGTTGTTGGAGTATTGGAACGCACCCATCACTCCTTTGATCACTACCTTCATGTGGACAGATTGACACTACACCCCACCACGTCTCTCTCGACGGAATGATTCGAGGAACGGACGATCACCAAAATATAAGATTTACATTTATAAATATCGTGCCCCGCTCCCTTCTGTTCCTTCTCTATATTTTGTGAATCACTGGACCCCTTTAAAGTATACTAGCAGTGTACTTATTTATATACTATTTATGTACTAAGTCAACTGAATTGGCCCACTTTTTAGGTCATTTAGTACACTTTAAAGTACACTTATAGTGTATTTCAAGGTTTAATTTTGAATACTCTAAAGTAGCCTGTGTAGTGCACTTTCAGTTCATCAAGTATACTTCCTAAAGAGCCTCAAAGTATACTTTGCAATACTTTCAAGTGCACTTTCAATTCATGTAAGTACTTCAAGAAGTAAATGTAAGTACTTCAAGAAGTAAACTTCAAGAATCAAACATACTTTGATTAATTGCAGATTAATGTTACCAATGAAGCTAATAAATGACAGTGCTATTGAAGCTGTTTTTAAAGGGGTAACAATTCAAATGCCACCATTGGGTTGCGCTTCAATATCGCCATCTATCGGTTTAAAGTGAGAATTTCAGGTAAAGTTCTCACAGTAAACCACCAGATGGCGATGGTAAAGCGCAGCCCTATGGAACGGGTTTTTAAGGGCTAAGAAAAACGGAAAACGAACGAAAAACGGAAAACCACTCATTCTGAAGCCCTATCATCTTATACTATTAATTATCAATTGGAGTATAAATGGAAAAAACGAAAAAGCTACTTGAGAAAGAAGCAGACAGAAGGGTTTCATTATGCATGTGAAGGTTAAACTGTCAAACTGACTGAAGAACGAAATAACGACGTGAAAAAATGAAGATAGTGTGGCTCATTGGTTGGTCAATTCCCATGATGCAAGGCGGTGATGCAAGGTGATTTAGTGTTTATTTGCGTGGTCATTGTTGTGGTGGTTTACCATTGTAACCATGAGTTAAGGGGCACTGTTTCGACAGCGCCATTGGAAAAAGAACCAATGGCAGTATAGAAAAAGAACCAATGGCAGTAGCCTGTAGAAAGAACCAATGGCAGTATAGAAAAAGAACCAATGGCAGTAGCCTGTAGAAAGAACCAATGGCAGTATACAGGGACGGACTGGGAGTGAAAATAGGCCCTGGACTTTGATCCATACCGGCCCACCAGAACAGGTCCCGTATTCGCCATCACAGCGAGCGCCCTGCTAATGCATGTCAATTCTGTGGCTGATGTGATGTTAGGTAGTTCCACGCTTAATGCGAGCGCACATAGCGCGCAAGCAAAAATGTTTGACTGATTTGAGCGAAAAATGGTTTTTGGAGCTTGATGTAAAACAAACAAACCGTAGCCGTTTGTCCAATTGGCAAACATTGTCTAGTGAATGTAATTACGTTTACGTTTCTTAGCCTGGTTTTCCATCTTTATATTGTCTCTAGCCTACTAGAGCCTACTAAAACCCCAGATGACTCAAACACACAGATACACACACAGACACACATACACACATACACACACAGACACACATACACACACACACACACATACACACACACATAGAGCTTTGTAACTATCATTCTAGAACACATTCCATGTCATGTGATTCCATGGAAAGTTTATCTACTAGGTCAGTACACAGGTTTACGGAACTATCATGAGGAAGGAAGAAGCAAGACCCTAAGTTTTGGGAGGCATCTTTTATTGAGTTATTCTGCATGCAAGAATGTTGATATGCATGATGCCATGTATGAAGGGTTAGGGTGTTCGGGTGATTAAGGATATGTGTGTGTGTGTGTGTGTGTGTGTGTGTGTTTGTGGTAGAAGAGGGTAGAGATGGTGGTGGTTTGTGGTAGAGAGTATAGATTATGGAGGTTTGTGGTAGAGGGTATAGATGGTGGTGGTTTGTGGTAGAGGATAGAGATGGTGGTGGTTTGTGGTAGTAGAGGTAGAGATGGTGGTGGTTTGTGGTAGAGGGTAGAGATGGTGGTGGTTTGTGATAGAGGGTAGAGATGGTGTTGGTTTGTGGTAGAGGATAGAGATGGTGGTGGTTTGTGGTAGAGAGTAGAGATGGTGGTGGTTTGTGATAGAGGGTAGAGATGGTGTTGGTTTGTGGTGGAGGATAGAGATGGTGTTGGTTTGTGGTGGAGGAAGGTTGTAGGGAGGGAGGAGGCGAGGGCGGAGGATGAAGGTGTTCTTGCTACGCATGCTGGGATTTCCTCCAGAACATCAGGCGGGCTAGGCAGCAACCCTTCTTTTTCTTCTTTTTGCCGATACATTTCTGAAAAACACAAAGTATATAACACATCTACCCCAGTACACAAGGGAGCATGCAGGGTTTACATTCCAATATGCATTACAGGACATATTAGAAGGCTTGTTTCTATGCACACAAAGGATTAGTTTAGGCCCTGGACACGACTGGACTACCTCGGTTTGGGTCTCCTGCGACTGGCACCTAGCTGGCTTTCTGCTCAGACTCTGCAGAGCCTCCAGGTCGGCTGCTGACTGGTCGGCGGTCTTCCGCAGGGCCTCCATGTCAGCTGCCGACTGGTCGGCCGTCTTCCGCAGGGCCTCCAGGTCGGCTGCGACTGGTCGGCCGTCTTCCGCAGGGCCTCCAGGTCGGCTGCAGACTGGTCGGCCGTCTTCCGCAGAGACAGCAGCTCCTCAGCTGTGTCTGCAGCCTGTTTCTTTGCAGACTCCATCTCTGCACATGTATCCATCAGCTCCTTTCTTAATCGACTGGATTGCATGTCCTTCTCCTTTGAGTGCGTTCTCAATCTGTTCATGACAAGGGCCATCTCCATCAGCTCGTCCTTGAAAGCCCTGCAGCTCCTTCTGTGTAACCTGGAAGTTCTCCTTTTTCACATTGGAAAGGAGGATGATCTTCTCATCCTTCTCTGCAATTTCTAATCTGAGGTTTTTAACTTCAGTCAGGAGCTTCTGGTGACGCTCCTCTATCGCGTTCTCATATGCCCTCCTCTCCACCTTGATCTTCTGAATCTTGGCCAGATTCCTCTCTCTGATAGTGGGCCTCTTGGCCTCAGCTGTGGCCCTGAGGACTTCTCCACACTTCTCCTCCATCATCAGAGATACCTTCTTTCTTCTCATCCGGATTCATTGTTCCTTTGCTACATTCATAATAAATAGAAAATTCGATATTTCAGGAAAGATGCGTAACAATAAGTGCGCGCTGTGCTAACTGATGTGTTGAGAAAATATTGGACGTCACTGCGTTCATCTAAACATTCTAACCATTATGACGTAGAACAATGGTCTGGATTGGAGGCCAAACTGGAAAAAGCCCGTTTGTAAATCTGCTATGTTTAGACTAAAAGGCTAACATTGTGAAAATGTTTTCAATATGCTAATTATTGTTTGGCTATCCCCCAGTAGACGTAAACATGAATTTGGCCATCTTTTAGCCGAGGTTTGCGAGGTTCTTGCGCTACCGCGGCCACCCTCAAATATATTCAAAGTTGATTTGATTGACATCAGAGCTTACATGTCTAATTTTGGATCGAGATCTAACCTGATCTAACATATGATGTGTTTATGAGCGCAGATATGATTGTTTTTCAAATATATTCGAAGTACATTTTAAACAAATGTTTTAAAGTAGCTTACATGTTTAATTTAGGCTCGAGGTCTTACCTTCACGATGTCTTCATGGATCTGAGTATAAGTCAAATGTTTGTCATTTATAAACAGGGAATGCATTTATGACATATTCAATGTGTCATCATGTTACCATGGTGATTGAACGTTAACACAGTCCGATAGTTGCCTAAAGTCAATTACTACAACGTCATGACCCACGGGCCCCCATATAGTAGGCCTACATGTAACTACATGTAAAATTACATATTGTTTCTGAGAGCTGAATACGTAACCATGTGAGAAGACTCAAGAAAAGCAGTTCAATATTAAAGAAAAACACTACTTAGTTTATCTTATTCTGTAATGTAGCTCATTCAAGTGGTGGTGGGGGGTAGGGGGGGGTGGTGGGGGGTATAGGGGGGGTGGTGGGGGGTAGGGGGGGGTGGTGGGGGGGTGGTGGGGGGGTGGTGGGGGGTATAGGGGGGGTGGTGGGGGGTCGGGGTGAGTGATCGCACGTCTCCAGGTGTGGAATGTTTCCCTCTCTGTCTCATAACAATATATTGTAGGCCTAATTGACGCACCGATAAACAGTAGCCTATAGTGTAATAATATATTCTTGTTTGTAAATACAATTAGTTGTATGTGCCCCTTAACACGCAACTTATACTTTTGCATAACGGGTTTTAAGGGGCACTGTTTCGACAGCGCCATTGGGAAAATAACCAATGGCAGTATAGAAAAAGAACCAATGGCAGTAGCCTGTAGAAAGAACCAATGGCAGTATAGAAAAGAACCAATGGCAGTTATAAAAAGAACCATGGCAGTAGCCTGAAAGAACCAATGGCAGTATAGAAAGAACCAACGGCAGTATAGAAAAGAACCAATGGCAGTATAGAAAAAGAACCAATGGCAGTAGCCTGTAGAAAGAACCAATGGCAGTATAGAAGAAGTACTTACATTAATTGAAAGTGCACTTGAAAGTATTGCAAAGTATACTTTGAGGATCTTTAGGAAGTATACTTGATGAGCTGAAAGTGCACTACACAAAATGGGTGGTTTTCCGTTTTTTTTCAACGGAATATTAGTGGTTTTCCGTTTTCCCGTTTTTGTGAATTACAGAATTATTTCTCGTATGTGTTGATTGGTTCATTTGTATAACTGTTTGATGACTGCATTACCTGCAATAGCCACCATCTTAATCTGTAACTCAGAGTAAAGAAAACAATTTGTATCCGCCTTTTCGTCTAAGATTGAATTTTGTGGGATGGTAGATTACAGCTAGTGATCTTATAGTATATAGTTACAAGTAAATAGTGAATCGAAGTTAGTTACGAATAGTTTGCCTGTAAAAAAAGACGTTTAAAATATAAACACATTGCAAATTGGTGATGAGTTGCGCACTCAAAACTCTGGACCAAAAACGGTGCGTGCCAGATGAAGCACGTGACCAATACGTGGAGGAAAAGGGGACGAGAGCAGGAAAAAGCTGGTGATCTGAACGGCACCGGACCGCAGAGGTATGAGGAAAAGGAACACATCGACACAAACCTACTTATTACTAGCATCATTTCTCTTTTCTAAATAACACTAAAGCAAAAATGTATACCGTGAACTCTTAAGTCTATCGCAAATTAAGTCGAATTGTGCTGACGTTGGATAATTTTCACTACAGCCTTCCCCTTGAGTGAACAAGCAGTCTAGCTAGCGAGACAGGGAGGAACAACCTTGATTGTTTTTGTTCAGCCCTGTCTGTCTGTCTGTCTTGTCCTGTGCTTGGTTTTACTGCATTGCAGGTTTTGATCAATAACGTGGAAGTATGTGGAAATTATGAATGATTTAAGCCCGCTAACGTGCTAACAGTTGTAGGAATAGCGACGCAAATGATGTGTCAAAGCTTGTGACAAACATAACGCCCACCTGACACTTAGTCACGCCACTGTAAATAAGATTATCTCGCTTGCTGCAATACTGGCTACAGTTCCTTTAAATCTTGATATGATAGGAATAACCTTGCCAGGCCAAGATCGTTTTATTATGCCAGTTCGTTGTTTCATATGGGGATTCCCGTTTTCAGTTGAGTGGTTCTGAAACACATCATCCCTACGTTTATTAGTACGTAATCTCGTTTCACACATCTCACTTTCACGCTTACACTGCATAATATTGTCGCTATCTTCCCTCCATGTTTAGAACAAAGCGGAGTTGAGAGAGAGAGAGAGAAAGAAAGAAAGCGAGAGAGGAAAAGATGCTGTTTTTGGGTGAAGTCCAATTGCCCAAGGGTCGTGGGTAAGCGACTGAAGAACAACTGGATATGAGATAGAGATAGACTGGTGAGTATACCGTCCTCAGATCCAGTGGTTCCAACTGGTTCCAACTGGTATTCTGTCCAGACTGATACACTCAGACCTTACAGTGGCAGGGTAGTTACGGACGTGTGCGTTTTTCTGTGCTTGTGAAGTGTACACAGAGAGTTGGGCAGAGGATAGCCAGCTGTGTATACAACACTGTAACATTAGTCTAATACTGTGGAAGACGGCTGTCTGTAGAATTGTTTACCCAACAATTTCACACTGGCCCGAAGGTCAGTGTTAGTAGTCCTGCCTCTATCCCAGACACCACCTGACCTGATATGGCCCTAGTCCAGGTGTTTAACCAGCTACTCTGAACACCACCTGACCTGATATGGCCCTCGTCCAGGTGTTTAACCAGCTACTCTGAACACCACCTGACCTGATATGGCCCTCGTCCAGGTGTTTAACCAGCTACTCTGAACACCACCTGACCTGATATGGCCCTCGTCCAGGTGTTTAACCAGCTACTCTGAACGAGCGTTAAAGCCTACTGAGTCTGACCTGACCTAGCCTCTCTATGGGGGAGGCTTTAGCAGAGTGTCAGACAGCAGATCACAAGGTCTAAGGTTCGAATCCCCCCTTGTACGACGCTTTGGATGAAAGGGTCTGCGAAATGAACACACACACACACCCACACCCCCACACACACACACCCCCACACACACACACACACACGCACATGCACACACCCACACCCACCCACACCCCCACACACCCCACACACACACACACACACACACACTGTGGAGGTTGTGATGTACACACGCACTTCAGTCCGTCGTGTGTTTTGTGTGTGTCCAGACTCCCAGTCTGATGGAGGAGCTGACAGTGTCATGTTAACTGACGGTGGAGAGACCGTGTATCACACACACACACCACACACACCCCACAGACCGTGTATCTCCCCCTGTGCATCACAGCATGCTAGTATGATGTCAGACAGACACGCACACACACACACACAGCACACACACACAGGCAGACACACACACACACACACACACACAGACCGTGTATCTCCCCCTGTGCATCACAGCATGCTAGTGAGAGCTCAGTCAGACACCCACAGCCACCAGAACGCAGTCCCAGGGTGGGGCGAGCACAGCTCAGTGAGCACAGCTCAGCGCCGGTTCAAAACCCCCCGTGTGCCGTTCCTCTCTTTAGATAAACACGTCTCCTAAATGAACGCTTTTAATAATTCATTGGCAACAATAGCTTCAGCCTTCAGCTCTTCCTTCCGCATGAGCGTAAAGACCTGCGGGGCTTCCTCATCGAGGACGGCAGGAGTCTTGTTTAACCTGTTCTAGTCGATTCAATGAAGAGTTGATTCAGGTTCAGTTGATTCAGTTCAGTTCTGTTCTAGTCGACTCAGGTTCTAGAGCTTTTAGGTTCAGTTGATTCAGTTCAGTTCCTGTTGTCTGACCAATGAAGAGCTTTCAGATTCAGTTCAGTTCCTGTTGTCTGACCGGTGCGAACGCCACCTCTCGTTCAGGTTTTCTCTCCCCAGCCTGGGAACCCCGAGGCCGCTGCCCCCCCCGCCCGCCCCCGAGCGGAGGCCAGCCATGAAGCTGAACGAGGCGAGCCTGGCTCACTACGCCACCAGCGAGTCGCCGCCGGACAAGACGGGCTTCCTGTTTAAGAAGGGCGAGCGGAACACGGCGTATCACCGCCGCTGGTTCATCCTGAAGGGGAACCTGCTGTTCTACTTCGAGGAGCGCGAGAGCCGCCAGCCAATCGGCGTCATCGTCCTGGAGGGCTGCACCGTGGAGCTCTGCGAGTCCGCCGAGGAGTTCGCCTTCGCCGTCAAGTTCGACTGCGCCAAAGCCCGCGCTTACAAGATGTCCGCCGACAGTCAGGTTGCCATGGAGTCCTGGGTGAAGGCGCTGTCGCGGGCCAGCTTCGACTACATGAGGCTGGTGGTGGGAGAGCTGGAGAGGCAGCTGGAGGAGATCCAGGGAGGACCGGGGGGCGGAGGGGCGCAGGGGAGGTGCAAGTCCCTCCTCCAGGAAGACGCCGGGGCGGTCCAGGTCGGGAGCTCCAGACGTGGCCCCGGGGCTCCAGGGAGGAGGCTGCCCTCGAGGCCCGACGGAGGAGCTGCATTCTGGGTCCGGCTTCTCCAGAGAGAACGGGGTGTCCTGGAGCAAGGTCCCCGCTCTGGCCAACGGAGCGGAGGGCCACTGTGCCAGCGTGCCGTGGGACGGGGGGTGGGAGGTGGGGGGGACGGGGGCTGGGGGGAGGGGGTCAGACCCCCCCCGGTGCCCCCCAGGAGACGGGGAGCCTCTCTGGAGAGCCCGGTGTCTCCTGGTACCGGGTGCTTCTCCAAGCTGCACGACTGGTACGGACAGGAAGTGGATGAACTGAGGGTGGAGTGGCTGCAGGGCCAGTGAGAGGACACACACACACACACATGCACACACACACACATGCACACACACACACACTTGCACACACACACACACATGCACACACACACGCACATACACACACATACATACACACACACACATGCACACACACACCACACATGCATGCACACACACACATGCATGCACACACACACATGCACACACACATGCACACACACACACACACACATGCACACACATGCACACACACACACACACACATGCACACACACACTCGCACACATACACATACATTCTTCCTTCTGTGCTTGATGTGCGCAGCTGTTCAAAACGATGCAAAAACGACTTTCCGATCACATGAATTTGTTTCACCTCCAGGAGGGTGAAACGTTTTGGACGTTACGTGACAGTGTTTGTGTCTCTTCCAATAAACACAGACCTCTTCCTTCTGGAACATTCTGCACTATTCCAGCCTTACTGAACGTGGCCCAACTGTTCTTCCAGACGTGAGGGAGGGAGACTCACTGTGTTCTTCCAGATGTGAGACACACAGTGCTTACCTGGTTGTTAAAGCCACCTTTGGCTGATGGTACAGTGAATTCGTTTTGTTTTTAATATCAAAACTCATTTCTTTCTATGTGTTTGTTTTTGATCACCTAAGAGACAACTACAACATACCAGCAGCTCAGATCTCTGTTTTATTTTGTTACAAGGTTGTGTTTTTGTTGTTGATGTTTTTGTCTGTCTGTGCAGAGAGTTTATCTCCTTTGATCTTTTTGCAAGGAGTTACCATGGAAACAACTATTTTTTCCTTTTATATCTTTTTTTTGATAACTTGCTTTTTATTCTATTTTTTATATTTTCTATTTGTGCCTTGTTTATTTGTTATTTTTTTGCCAAAATCTCGCCTTGGTGCAATTTCCTTACTTTGTGACAATGGTGTGACCCAATTGGCCAGCTTCGATGCACCTTGCGCAGTCATTGTTACTTTTCATTTTGTCCTTTTTGTTGATAAAAAAGGTAACTGATTATTGACTAAAGGTTTTCTGATTATGGGAGAGATGCAGTATTCTTATGGTACCGATCTGATCAATCAACTGAACAAGTGATGTTTAGAATGCGTTGTGATAATCACACCGTTGTACTAAGAAGATATGAGACCGATTTGATTTCTTCCTTGCTTGCTTATTTGAAGTGTAATTACAGATTGAATCGATTTGGTGATCGATTCGATTCTCCTTATGTTACTGTGTCACCAATTATGTCAATACAGATCAGACAAAAAGCTTGTAGATACCGATGGATGGATGAGACGAAGGAGTTATATAAACGTTTTATAATGCTTCTTAATGTAACGTTTAAACTCTGTGTATATCACCTTTTGTATTTTGAATCATTCATATGCGCCAAATTTACATTTCAATTGTGTATATGTTCGTGCCAAATAAGGGAAATGATCTCTTAAGTCATTGTTATTTATCTTCGGTCTTATTGGTCGAAACTCCTGACTTACAACAATGGCTGGGTTTCCCAGATTCGTTAAGAAGCTCTTAACGCTAAGAGCTTCTTAGGAGCGTTCTAAGAGCGTTCTAAAGCGTTCTTAGAACGATCTTAAGACGCTCTTAGCGTTAAGAGCTTCTAAACGCGGCCATAACCTTTCTATACCGAATAAACTGCTTCGATTTAACTGATCATCACTAAAGGGGTACTTAAAAAAGCCAATAGTATGAAAAATCAATAAACGGATGATGTTGATCTTCTGGTTTGAATGATTTGTAAAAAATAATGTTTCCTTAGAAAGGACCCACTGTTGACTCATTTGAAGATTATGTGTCAGACTTTTAATGTAATTACGGTCCAATTGTGCGTTCTCTTTAGATATTGAGGTAAGGCATTGCTAAAGTTGCCGCCACACAACCAAAAGAAGTGTAATTTAAGTCGGTATCCACCAGATGTCGTTCAATATTTGTTTAACGTGAGTATTTGGGGGGCTATGCTCGTTTTATAAGGTGCACGTCTCTTTGTACGCATCTTGCTAATTATATAAGATATAGGCTATATATACACTGTAATTGTACAACTTTAGAGCATGTGTAGACCTACAATTATTTTGTTTCCATTTGTTGTAGCCTATTTTATCTTATAGAGCAATGCACATAGTTAAAACAAAGGTATTATAACTATCGTTGACAGGTAAAACAGTTATTAACCTACTAATAATTAAAAGTCGGGCAGTGAATCTCGCGAGAAATATGTGAGAACTATACATCAGATTAGTCAAATCTAACAATGTACTATTTAGTCATTAATCTGAACCCATTTTCAGAGAACGAAAATACCACAGAAACTCAATACCGAATCTGATATTATCAGGGACATGTATGACCTAAATATTTCCATTTGTCAAGGCTAAAGCGTGTTTCGCAGGTCTGTAAGCTACATTTTGCACACTCGACCGCGGCACATTTTTGTCAACGGAAATGATGAGAGAGTCAGTAGTTCTTTCCGTGTCTGGGTTTCCTTCCTGAAACTTTGCGGAGGTCTGTTGCACTTTTTCAACATGAGAGAGACAGCAACGGGCTTTTTGGCTTGCAGGTACATTTCAGATATATATTTGTTGCTCTTGACCGACGTTTGTTTGGGTTATTTTAAATGCTTTACAACGTATTTCCGTTATGCGAAGTCCAACTTTTTGGTGTGTCGTCGTGAAGTGGGTGTCCGTCCAAGATAACGGAGAACGTGAGTAGGCTGCCTACACTGTTGTCAAGTGCCCGAGTGTCAAATGTGGTCTTGGTTCTGACCGTGCTTGCGCCTGGGTCTGGGAGGAACAAAAGGAAAACCATAGTTTAAAAAGTTCTAACAAGTTGGTGTACAGATGCAAGGGATGCTTTAGTTTGTGCATGTTGTTCTTGATGTCAAAGTATTTGGGGGTTTAGAAGCTATTTAAAGGGCCGTGCGCAATAGCCCCATCACGTAGCCTACAGTTAGCGCGGTAGCTAATACGGCCCTTGCTTCAGTGGCTCAATTGAAAAACATGTTTACATGACAGAACACAACAAGGCGCCAGTATTATTGTTATGCTTGTGAGTTAAGCTTAACATATGCAGGGTAGTCAAAGGACTTGAGCCGCGGCCAGTAAATGATGCAAACTTGCACCATTTTGACCCCGCACTGTATTAAGCCCGCCCTCTCATCGTTGTATTACAACTGCTTATTAACAATATGTTAATAAGCTTAAACACTCTTTGGGAAAACCTAATTAAAACGAGTTAATTGAGCTCAATACATTTAAATTCCTTCCAGGATGTAAGTAATACATTTTATAATGACTGTGGTGCGACCACAACCCATTTAGTAGGAGTTGTGAATGAGATTCTGGGGAAAGAGTTATTGGATTGTCAGTCCTGAATTGAATATTACTTGTATTATGGTGTGTGTGAGTGTGTGTGTGTGTTTGCGTAGTCCTGTTCTGTGTGTGTGTTTGCGTCGGCCTGTTCTGTGTGTGTGTGTTTGCGTATTCCTGTTCTGTGTGTGTGTGTGTTTGCGTAGGCCTGTTCTGTGTGTGTGTTTTGCGTAGTCCTGTTCTGTGTGTGTGTTTGCGTAGTCTGTTCTGTGTGTGTGTTTGCGTAGGCCTGTTCTGTGTGTGTGTTTGCGTATTCCTGTTCTGTGTGTGTGTTTGCGTCGGCCTGTTCTGTGTGTGTGTTTGCGTCGGCCTGTTCTGTGTGTGTGTTTGCATAGGCCTGTTCTGTGTGTGTGTTTGCCTAGTCCTGTTCTGTGTGTGTGTTTGCGTAGGTCTGTTCTGTGTGTGTGTTTGCGTCGGCCTGTTCTGTGTGTGTGTTTGCGTCGGCCTGTTCTGTGTGTGTGTTTGCGTATTCCTGTTCTGTGTGTGTGTTTGCGTGGTCCTGTTCTGTGTGTGTGTTTGCGTCGGCCTGTTCTGTGTGTGTTTGCGTATTCCTGTTCTGTGTGTGTGTTTGCGTAGGCCTGTTCTGTGTGTGTTTGCCTAGTCCTGTTCTGTGTGTGTGTTTGCGTAGGTCTGTTCTGTGTGTGTGTTTGCGTAGTCCTGTTCTGTGTGTGTGTTTGCGTCGGCCTGTTCTGTGTGTGTGTTTGCGTAGGCCTGTTCTGTGTGTGTGTTTGCGTAGTCCTGTTCTGTGTGTGTGTTTGCGTAGGTCTGTTCTGTGTGTGTGTTTGCGTAGTCCTGTTCTGTGTGTGTGTTTGCGTCGGCCTGTTCTGTGTGTGTGTTTGCGTAGGCCTGTTCTGTGTGTGTGTTTGCGTAGGCCTGTTCTGTGTGTGTGTTTGCGTAGGCCTGTTCTGTGTGTGTGTGTGTGTGTGTGAGTAGGCCTGTTCTGTGTGTGTGTGATAGGCCAGGCCGTAGCAGGCTGTGCCCTAGACCCCCCCAGGTGGTCACCAGCCCGGGGGTTAGGGCCCAGTGAGGGTTAGGGCCCAGTGAGGGTTAGGGGCCAGTGAGGGTTAGGGGCCGGTGAGGGTTAGGGCCCAGTGAGGGTTAGGGCCCAGTGAGGGTTAGGGGCCGGTGAGGGTTAGGGCCTGCTAGCCAGACGCTCTCCCTGCCCCGGGCCTCCACTCCCAGCAGCCCTGCGAGAGTCCCAGCTCCGGTGGGAGATGGGGACCCACAGACCCATGCCTGTTTTAAGGACCTGGGGATGATAGAGAAGAGTGGTAAGGAGAGTGAGAGTGGTGGTAGAGAGAGTGAGTAATGGTAGAGCTTTTCTGTTTTTCGCTCTGCTTTGTGTGTTTCCTTCTCTTTCTCTCCTCTCCTTCTCTTGCTCTGTTTTTCTCTCGCTTTTTTTGTTTCCTTCCTTCTCCTTTTTTTCTCGTCTCTCTCCGTCCTTTCTCTATTTTTCTCTCTCTTTTTTTTCCTTCTCTCTTCTCCGTTTTTCTCTCTCTTGTTTTTTTCCTTCTCTTGCTCTTTTTTTCTCTCTCGTCCTTCCTTCTCTGCTGTCTCTCTCTCTCCTTCTCTTCTCTCTTTTTTTCTCGCTGCTCTCTGTCTGTTCCTTCTCTTCTCTTTTTTTCTCCTCCTCTCGTTCCTTCTATTCTTCTCTTTCTCTCGCTTTTCTCTCTCGTATCTGTCGTAGGTAGAGAGTGTGTAGGGGAAAGACGTAATGGGGTGGTAGGGAGGGAGGAGTCGTCTCTTTCTTTTCTTTCTCTATCTTTCTCTCCTCATTTTCCGTGCTCTTTTGTTTTTTCTGTTTTCGTTTATCCGCTTTTTCATGTCTCTCCTGCTCTCGCTCTCTCGCTTGCTGCTATCTCTGCGCGCGCACTTCTATTAAACATCACATGTTGGGGTTGGAGAGAGGCGATGGAATGGTAGGGCGAGAGGCCCCTCCTCTCAGGCTCGTTCAGGAACCCCTCCCTCCCGCTAGAGTACAGTGTGTTATGATGTGAACCGGTGATATGGGAACCTCTCTCCTGGTTAGCATGACTACAACTCAGGCGACCACAACAACATACACACACACACACACACACACACACACACACACACACACACACACACAGACAGACACCTGTGAAGTTGTATTGCCTGAGGGCTTTCCGGTTTCAAGAATCAGCTTGTTAGACATTCTTACCTGTACATGTAAACACACACACACACACACGACAGGTTAGAATGATGTGGTAAGTGTGTGTGCAGGCCCTCTGTGCGGTATGGAGATGTATTTGATGTCAGATGTTTGTAGCTGTTGATGTTGTGTGTTTGAGGAGCAGGACGATCTTAGAAGGATGCCGGGGAATGTCTCCCACTGTGTCACATCCTGGACATGGTAGAACACTACGACCAACTAGTCAACTACGAGAACTAGGGGGTGTCGTTGGATGTGTTTGGTGTAGTGTGTGTGTGTGTGGTGTGTGTGTGTGTGTGTTGGTGTGTGTGTGTGTGTGTGTTGGAACTAAAGGCCTAAGAAGAAGTGAGCTGTAGAAGTGAAAGCAGGAGGATGCAGACCTCTGACGATATAGCAGATATAAATAGACAATACTCCCTCCCTCTCTCCCTCCCTCCCTCCCTCTCTCTCTCCCTCCCTCCCTCCCTCCCTCTCTCTCTCTCTCTCTCTCTCTCTCTCGTCCCTCTCTCTTTCTCTCTCTGCTCTCTCTGTGTGAGTTTGTTATATTGGAAGTTCTTTGCTCTTTTCTGGACGTGTTTCGTACATTTTTCTTTCATGATGTCTAAACATTAGCATAGATTGTGTGTACGATGGAGCAGAGGTGGAGAGGCAGCAGTGTTTTGACCGGGCGGAGGTGGACAGAACGAGACCCTCTGGGACAGACGGTTTGGTGTGCGTTTTGCGTGGGTGGCATGGAAACAGAGTCCCATTTAGAGAGGAAAACTGAGATCTGGTGGAGTTAACATGGTGGTCAGACCTCCTCCTCTTCAGCCTCACCCAGCCTCCCCTACCTCATCCCCCAGCCTCTCCTACCCTCCTCCAGCCTCCCCTACCCTCCTCCATCCTCCCCTAGCCTCCTCCAGCCTCTCTCTCCCCCATCCTCCCCTAGCCTCCCCCAGCCTCTGCCTCCCCCATCCTCCCCTAGCCTCCCCCAGCCTCTCTCTACCCTCCTCCATCCCTCCCTAGCCTCCGCCAGTCCCTCTCCTCCCCCATCCTCCCCTAGCCTCCCCAGCCTCTCCCTCCCCCATCCTCCCCTAGCCTCCTCCAGCCTCTCCTCCCCCATCGTCCCCCTAGCCTCCTCCAGCCTCTCCTCCCCCATCGTCCCTAGCCTCCTCCAGCCTCCCCTACCCCATCGTCCCCTAGCCTCCTCCAGCTCTCCTCCCCCATCCTCCCCTAGCCTCCTCCTGCCTCTCCTCCCCCATCCTCCCCTAGCCTCCTCCAGCCTCTCCTACCCCATCGTCCCCTAGCCTCCTCCAGCCTCTCCTCCCCCATCAGTCCCCTAGCCTCCTCCAGTCTCTTCTCCCCATCCTCCCCTAGCCTCCTCCAGCCTTCTCCTCCCCCATCCTCCCTAGCCTCCTCCAGCCTCTCCTCCCCTACCCTTCCAGCCTTCTGGCCTCTCTGGCGTGTGTTTCTGGAGAGCAGGTGAAAGCTCACGGTCAGAAGTCCATCCGTGTCAGATGCCAAGCAAGCTAGCGGATTAGCAGTCGAATAGGTAGCGACAAGACTATAAGCTTGCCTCCGTAGTTTTCATAATCCACTGTCTTACATCTATCAATCTCTGAGTTGAGAGTATTAGTACTGCTGCCAGTGGTCCCTGCCCTCGCTCTGTAGCATTCCTCCTGGGTTATCAGGACCTCGGCCTGCCTGTGTTTTCTTATGCTAACGACCCTGGTAGGCTGAAAACCTCAGTGTCTTTGGGTAAATCGGCGCAGCCTATATCCAGACTTCGATGATAGAGCGTGGGAGGGGCAGACCACGCGAGAGAGTAGAGACAGAGTAGAGACAAGAGTAGAGACAGAGTCGAGACAGAGTAAGAGACAGAGTAGAGACAGAGTAGACCAGTGCACAGACAGTTGTAGAGACCGGCAGAGACAGAGTAGAGATACAGAGTCGAGACGAGTAGAGACAGAGTAGAGACGGAGGTAGAGACAGATTAGAGACAGGGTAAGACAGAGTAGAGCACGTAGAGACAGGTAGCGCCAGAGTCGAGACAGGTGTAGAGACCATTAGACACATAGTAGAGACAGGTAGAGACAGGGTAGAGACAGTGTAAGAGACAGGTAGAGACAGGGTAGAGACGGTAGAGTACGATTAGCGCAGAGTAGAGACAGAGTAGAGACAGGGTAGAGACAGAGTAGAGACAGAGTAGAGACAGGGCAGAGACAGAGTAGAGACAGGGTAGAGACGAGTAGAGACAGAGTGGAGACTAGAGTAAGTCATGAAAGGATTCCTTCTCTTTCTTCCGCTCTGCACTTGTCACTTCTCTCTCTCTCGTCCTCTGCATGTCTTTCATTCTCTCTCTCTCTCCTCTGCACTCTTCCACACCTCTTTGCTTTCTCCTTTGTAATTCACCCTCCTGTTTATTCTCTCCAAGATAATGACAGGCTCTGGCTTCCTGTTCTGTGTGTGTGGTGTTGTGTTGTGTGCGTGCGTGTAAACCGTCTCATAAATAGAGACCCTGGAAATTCTGTCCTGTCCCTCTCTGTCCAGATCTCCTCTCTCTCTCTCTCCTCCTTCTCTCTCCCCACTCGCTTTACTATCTCCTCTCTCTCTCCTCCTCTCCTTCCCTCCCTCTCTCTCCTCTCTCGTCGGCTCTCATCCCTCTCTCCTCTCTCTACCTCTCTCTCTCTCTCCTCTTGCCGCTCTCTTCCTCTCTCCTCTCTCTCTCTCTCTCCCTTCCTCTCTCGCTCTCTCTCTCTCTCCTCTCTCTCGCTCTCTCCTCTCTCTCTCTCTCTCTCTCTCTCTCCTTCCTCCTCTCTCTCTCTCCTCTCGTCTCTTCTCTCTCTTCTCCCGCTCCCTGCTCTCTCCTCCCTCCTCCCTCCTCTCTCTCCATCCTTCTCCCCTCTCCCTCCCTCCTTCTACTCCATCCCCACACCCCCCACACCCCCCCCCCCCCCCCCCAACCCCCCCACCCCCCACCCCACCACACCACCCCCAACCCCCCCACCCCCCCCCCCACCCAACCCCCCCCCCCCCCCCCCCCCCCCCCCCCCCACCCCCCCCCAAACCACCCAAACACAAAAAAACCCAAACCCACCACAACCACAACAAACCACCAACCCAACTTCTCCCTCTCATCCTCTCTCGCTCATCTCTTCCTTCTTTATCTCTCTCTCTCCTCGCTCTCTCTCTCTCTCTCTCTCCTCTATCCTCTCTCATCTCTCTCTCTCTCTCATATCTCTTCCTCTCTCTCCTCTCTCTCTCTCTCTCTCCCTTCTCTCTCTCTCACACCCTCATTTTCAGAATTCAGGAAATGGTCTGTGAGTCGTTTGATTGTTTTGCGTCACAAGAAATAGCAGCATTGTTGTCTGTGTGCTGTGCCGGTGATGCAAACGGGGCATTGAGGGCTGGACACAATCCATACAGCAACCCTGTGGTAGCAGCTTTCAGAAGTCAGACCTAGCCCAGTCACCAGGACCATAGCCCTAGCCACAGACCAGTCTACAGTCAGACCTAGCCTAGTCACCAGGACATAGCCCTAGCCACAGACCAGTCTACAGTCAGGACCTAGCCTAGTCACCAGGACATAGCCTAGCCACACAGACCAGTCTACAGTCAGACCTAGCCTAGTCACCAGGACATAGCCTAGCCACAGACCAGTCTACAGTCAGAACCTAGCCTAGTCACCAGGACATAGCCCTAGCCACAGACCAGTCTACAGTCAGACCTAGCCTAGTCACCAGGACATAGCCCTAGCCACAGACCAGTCTACAGTCAGACCTAGCCTAGTCACCAGGACATAGCCTTAGCCACAGACCAAGTCTACAGTCAGACTAGCCTAGTCACCAGGACATAGCCCTAGCCACAGACCAGTCTACAGTCAGACCTAGCCTAGTCACCAGGACATAGCCTTAGCCACAGACAAGTCTACAGTCAGACCTAGCCCAGTCACCAGGACATAGCCCTAGCCACAGACCAAACAGTCAGACCTAGCCTAGTCACCAGGACATAGCCCTAGCCACAGACCTAGCCTAGTCACCAGGACATAGCCTAGCCACAGACCAAGTCAGAGACCTGCTCAGAGCCGGCTGGTGCTTAATGGAAGCGTCATGTGAGGTGTTGTGTACAGACGGCTGTGCCCCCAGACGGCTGTACCCAGACGGCTGTACCCCAGACACAGCCAGCCTGAGCGGCCTACACAGAGACCCAGCTCATCTGCAGACTGTGCAGTCTCTACCCCGTCACTGCCAGCCAGACCGCAGTGTGCGTGGGGTGTGTGTGTGTGTGTGTGTGTGTGTGTGTGTGTGGGTGGGTGCGTGTGTGTGTGTGCGCTCAGTGCATGACTGTGCACGTGTGTGTGTGTGATAGTGTGACTGAGAGTCAGTTCTGTTGCCAGGGCAGGGTTTCATGTGATTGCTACCCAGAGCAGACCAAAGGGAACAGACGAACCACACGAAACCAGACCAGGACTAGACCTGACCAGACCCAGAGCAGACCAAAGGGTTAGGGTTAAGATACTAAACCAGACCAGGACTAGACCCTGACCAGACCCAGAGCAGACCAAAGGGTTAGGGTTAAGACACAAAACCAGACCAGGACTAGACCCTGACCAGACCCAGAGCAGACCAAAGGGTTTAAGACACTAAACCAGACCAGGACCAGACCCTGACCAGACCCAGAGCAGACCAAAGGGTTAGGGTTAAGACACTAAACCAGACCAGGACTAGACCCTGACCAGACCCCAGAGCAGACCAAAGGGTTAAGAGACACTAAACCAGACCAGGACCAGACCGTTGTTCCTTGAAATGGGTCAACAGGACATTCAGAACGACCAGAAGAAACAGGTAGGGAGACAGCCAGTCAACACAACAGACAGCCAGTTCAACACACAGACAGCCAGTCAACACACAGGCAGGCACGTCAACACACAGGCAGGCAGTCAACACACAGGCAGCCAGTCAACACACAGACAGGCAGTCAACACACAGGCAGCGCAGTCAACAGACAGACAGACAGTCAACAGACAGGCAGTCACAACAGACAGACAGGCAGTCAACAGACAGGCAGCCAGTCAACAGACAGACAGCCAGTCAACAGACAGACAGACAGTCAACACACAGGCAGCCAGTCAACAGACAGACAGACAGTCAACACACAGGCAGCCAGTCAACAGACAGACATGCAGAGCGTGTGAAGGTGCTGAGTCACCATCTGGCCATGCTGATAGAAACGTGTGGGGCCATGGAGGGTGATCTTCTGAGCATGCTCATAGGCACCTAGGGACGTATCTCTGGGCATGCTCAGTGCGTGCCGAGGGGACACTGAAGGCGAGGAAAGGGACATGGTGTTGCTTGTGGTGACGCAACATCACACCGTGCCAAGTCTGTCATGTAACACAGGCTAGGCTGTGACGTCAGTGTCCCCACTCTGCTCCACCCACAACACAGGGCTCGTAGGACAGAGGGGAAAGAGAGTGTGTGTGTGTGTGTGTGAGCAAGCGAGTGTAAGCCTTTGTCTTGAGAGTGAATGTGCGTGTGTGTGTGTGTGTTGTGTGTGTAGAGGTATATCGGTGTGTAGAGGAGTGTATGTGTTTGTAAAGGAGAGTGGTGTTTTGTGAAGAGGGTCGTGTTCCTTTTAAAGGTTGAAGATGTGAGGTTGGAGATAACAGTCCTTTTCTTCCACCCCCCTCTCCTCCTCCCCCCCCCTCCCCCTCTCTTCCCCCCTCTCCTCTTACCTCTCCTCCACCCCCCTCTCGACCACCCCCCTCTTCTCCACCCCCCTCTCCTCCTCTCAGCTCTGTGGTTTGTCTGATCTGTTGAGCCAGGTTCTCTCCACTTCCCCTCTACTTACACCTCTCGTCTACTTTCCTGTTCTCCTTTCTTCTCTCTTTTCTCCTCTCTCGCTCTCTCCCCTCCTCTTCCTCCTCTCATCTCTCATCTCTCATCTCTCCATCCTCTCTCCTCTCTCCTCCCCTCCCCTCTCTCTCCTCTCTCCTCTCTCCTCTCTCTCCTCTCTCCTCTCTCCTCTCCTCCTCCTCTCTCCTCTCCTCTCTCCTCCTGTCCTGCTGTCCTAGCTGAGTGCCAGAGTATTATTCATTGTAAGTGGAGGAGCACTGAAAGGGGGAGAGATGGGGGAGAGAGGAGGGGAGGAGAGGAGGGGGGAGAGAGGAGGGGGAGAGGAGGAGGGGAGGACAGGACATGGAGAAGGTATTCTGGCTCATGTGTTTGTACTCTTTTAAAAAGAGAAGCGGATCCCTTACACTGATACACACACTCACACACTCACACACGCACACGCACACACTCACCATTGAGATATCCTCCTGATAGCCTCTCTCTCTGGCCTTCATTCAGCCAGTGTCTGATATAACCATCCCTCCCTCCCTCCTCCCCCCTTCCTCCCTCCCTCCCTCCCTCCCCCCCTCAGTAGCACGATGTGGAACAAGCCCATTATAGATTGTCATCTCATCTGATTTTATAGTCCGCCCACTACCCCCTTCTGCATTCATTAGAGAAGTTAGGAGACTGGAGGGTCACACACACACACACACACACACACACTCACACACACACACACACCACACAAACACACTCACACACACACGTGCGCGCGAACGCACAGGTCCCGCGTGGATCCACAGTTAAAAGGATGTGAGACAGAGGAACCTCCGAAACCGCAAATCTCTTCCTCCTTCCTGCTGCGAGAAGATCGCAATCCAGCCAGCAGACGGTCCAGCTGCTGCTGTGGTCAAACCAGGCCTAGAGTTCTGCTGTGACTCAGTCGTCAGAGCTCTCGCTGTGTTCCTGTTGCATCCTTCATTGAGAAGTTCTCTCAGTGACAAGTGTCGGGACGTTTTAGGTGGTGTTGTTGAGGTTGTTTCGCGCATTTTTTTTGCTCTTATCTGACTTTTCTTTTTCCTCTCCTCCCTCTCCTCTCCTCTCCTCCCTTCATCCCTCCGCCCCTCCCTCTCCTCCCTCTCCTCCCTCTCCTCCCTTCATCCCTCCGCCCCTCCCCTCTCTCCTGCAGTGATTCTCAGCTGTGCTGGTTACTGCAATGAATGGTGACACTATCTATCCTGCCACAACCTCAGCTTCCCTAACAGCGCCCCCTAGAGGCTGGAGGGAGTTCTGTGAGCTGCACGCCATCGCCACGGCCCGTCAGGTGGCCTCCCACTACCGGCTGTTTGCCAGCGAGCGTCCCGACCAGGATGCCGTGTCTCCGGACGTCCTCGCTCGCCACTTCTGCCTCCTCTTCCAGCAGCACTTCCACTGCGAGGCCGCAAACTCACGCCGGCACGGCCAGCGACCTCGACTCCGCCCCCTCCCGCCCTGCCCCCGCCGCCGCGCAACCGCAGCCGCCCCCCGTGATAGGACGGCTACGCATCACTTCCTTCTCGGGGGCGCTGGATTACAGGGAGGCGGGGCGATCCGTCGGCCCCCTCCCTCTTCGCCCCGAAGGCGGAGCCTGGTCCGGGGGGGCGGGAGGCGGAGCCCGCGGGCGTCCGGTCGTACGCAGCCGTAGTCAGGAGGACTGAGGCCGGGACGGGAGCGCCTCCCCCCTGCCTCCTCCCCCTCCTCCTTCCCCCCGCAGGTCACTCACTTCCCCGTGAACCAGATACGGCAAAGCGTGCGCCGTCTCTTTAAGAAAGACCCCCCTCCCCCAGGGCCCGCCGGCCAATCCCAACGGCCCGGCGGCACCGTCGCCGAGAGACAGAGTCGGCGTGGCGACCGTGGAGGAGGTGAGGCCCCTGAGCAGCGCCTACGAGGCTAAAGCCCCTGGCCCCTCCTCCTCCTCGGCGGCGCGGGACTTCCTGGATCGCCTGGCGACTCGTCTCCGAGGGGGGAGTACCAGGCGACAGGCGGAACAGCCGGCCTGGCAGCTCAGGTACCTGCTGGAGGACGAGAACCATCTCAGACGCCGCCACAACTGGCAGCGCTGCAGGCTAAAGGTCAGGAATACCAGAACGGTCTGAGAGGAGGTGAGAGGAACTGGAGAGTGGAGGGAGGTGGAGGAGGTGGAGGAGGAGGTGGAGAGGTGGAGAGTTGAGGAGGAGAGGAGGGTTGGAGGAGGAAGTGGAGTGGCAGAGCGTGTGAGGTGGGGAGAGAGGTTGAGTGAGGAGTTGGATGTGTCCTCTTCTTATTTGCGCTGGCGTTTCTTAGCTTGTCCCTTTAGTTCTGAGGCTTGCCTTTTCTTCTCCTCATTGTACTAGCATAGGAGGATCGTGCCGTATAACTGACGCTGAGTTAGGAGTATAGATACCTGCTATAGCTCTACACATGTAATTCAGAAACACACACACACTCACATCCACCACACACACCGCCACTCTCCCCACTCACATCCACACACCGTCACCCCTCTCCTCCACACACCCACTCTACACATCACCCACTCTCCCAACACCCACCCACCCCTACTCTCCCACCACTCTCATCCCACCACCCCTCTCACTCCACCCCAACCCCCTCTACTCCACACTCTCTCCATCACTCTCATCCCCACACCACCACTCTCACACTCGCCCCTCTCAACACTCTCTCCACCACCCCCTCTACACGTCCGCCACCCACTACCACCCACTCTCCCTCCACCCACTCTCCACTCCACGACCCCACCCACCTCTCCATCCCCACCCACCCCCTCTACTCCCCTCACTCGCACTACACTCCACCCACCAGCCCCCACTCTCACTCAGCTCCGCATCCACCCCACCCCTCTACACTCCCCCACCGCCCCCTCTCACCATCCCCGCAGCCCGCACCGAATTCCACCATCCACCCCCCACATCCACCCACCTCTCCACATCTACACTCCCCACACCCCCCACTCTCACATCCACACACACATCCACACAACCCACACCTCTCACCTCCACCACACTCCCACTCTACATCCAGCACCCCACCCCTCTCACTCCACACACACATACACAACACCCACACACACATACACACTCCTCTACATCCACACACACATACCACCCCACTCTACATCCACACCACCCACTCTACACCCCACACCACATCCACACACACCCCACTCTACATCCACACACACCACTCTACAATCCACACACATCCCACACCCCCACTCTACATCCACACACACACTCACATCCCACACCACTACCACACACTCTACACATCCACACACCACCCACTCTACATCCACACACACCCACTCTACATCCCCACCCCCACACACACCTCTACACACTCCTACCACCCACTCTACATCCACACACCCACCACACACCTCCTCTCACACATCCACACACCCATCCCACTCCTCTCCAACTCCCACCACACCCCCACTCTACTCCACACACCCTACCACCCACCCCCGTCTCCACACCTACCCACCTCTCCTCTACCATCCACACACACCCATCTCACCCATCCCACACACTACACACTCCTCTACATACGCACACTGTAACATCAGGGATCTCATCTGAACGGTCTGCAGAATATAATTATTTTTACTAGTAGTTTCAATATACGTGTTTATATAAAACTACTAGTAAAATGAGCCAAATATATATTTATATTATAATTGTATATTAAATTTTGGGCATCATGTCGCTAGCCGTGGGGAGGGGGAGAGGGGGGAGGGGGCCGGAAGTGGCCTGTGGGCCGGTAGTTTGAGATGGCTGCTCTAACATCCCCACCACACTCTCCTCTACACACACACCACACACTTTCCCCCACACACACTCCTCTACACACACACCACACACATACACTTTCCCCCCACACTCTCCTCTACAACACCACACACACTACAATCCCCACACACTCTCCTCTGCACACCACACACACTACATCCCCACACACTCTCCTCTACACAACACATACACACTACATCCCCACACACTCTCCTCTACACACACACACACATCACACACACACTTTCCCCACACCTCTCTCCTCTACACACACACACACACACTTTTCCCCACACACTCTCCTCTACACACACACACACCACTACATCCCCACACACTCTCTTCTACACACACACACACACACACACTTTCCCCACACACTCTCCTCTACACACACACACACACTACACATCCCCACACACTCTCCTCTACACACACACACACACTACATCCCCACACACTCTCCTCTACACACACACACTACATCCCCACACACTCTCCTCTACACACACACTACAATCCCCACACACTCTCCTCTACACACACAGACTCCTCTACACACACACACACACCTTCACACACACGTTGGGCTCCTGTCAGACTCATTGAGGTTTCCTCGGGTGTCAGAAGAGTCTCGTTCTCACATGTTCATATTTGGCTCGTAGGTGTAGCGGTGAACATCTGACATTTAAGCAGGAGCTGTTACAGTCATGTCAATACCACCCTGTAGCCTCAGTTCTGCACAGGCTAGGCTAGCACAGCCAGGCTAGGCTAGCACAGGCCAGGCTATCACAGGCCAGGCTAGGCTATCACAGGCCAGGCTAGGCTAGCACAGGCCAGGCTAGGCTATCACAGGCCAGGCTAGGCTAGCACAGGCCAGGCTAGGCTATCACAGGCCAGGCTAGGCTAGGCTTGGCTAGCACAGGCCAGGCTAGGCTAGGCTAGCACAGGCCAGGCTAGGCTAGCACAGGCTAGGCTAACACAGGCTAGAGTCACTTAAGCCAGAGCAAACCGTGCCAGGGTTGGCATGATCCCCCCCTCAGCCAGCCCCAGCTGCTGGGAGGAACCTTGGCAGTTCTGAGAGGGAACGTCTGAAAGCCTTAGAAGGACAACAGAGGGACTGATGATGAGAAACACACACTTTACACACACTCTCACGCACGCACACACACACACAGACACACACTTATGTATAGAAACACACATTTGTAATGATGCAGAACTACACACATTAGCATATTAAACAGGAGTATATCTGTTAGACACACACTTAGCACAACTCTACTTTCACACTGTCCTAACACACACACACACACACACACACACACTGTCTCTCTCTCACTGTCTCTCTGTGTATCTGGTTCTCTCTGTCTCTGTCTGTCTCTCTGTCTGTCTCTCTCTCACTGTCCTCTCTCTCACTGTCTCTCTCTCTGTGTGTCTGGTTCTCTCTGTCTCTGTCTCTCTCTCTCTGTCTCTCTCTCTCTCACTGTCTCTCTCTCACTGTCTGTCTCTCTGTCTGTCTCTCTGTCTGTCTCTAGCTTTCTCTGTTTCTCTTTCTTTCTCTCTCTATAATCTCGTAGGACCATGCTTAGTTTTATAACTGTGAATCTGCTGATGTCACATTGTCACAATGTTTGTGTTTGCACTGTTTCCTTTTGATGGATTCTCACTCGTGATGTGAAGCTCGTTTCCATCACACGTTTGCACGTGTGTGTGTATGTGTGTGAGGGTGTGTGTGTGTGTGTGTGTGAGGGTGGTGTGTGTGTGTGTGTGTATGTGTGAGGGTGTGTGTGTGTGTGTGTGTATGTGTGAGGGTTTGTGTGTGTGTGTGTGAGGGTGTGTGTGCGTTTTGAGGCTGGAGGCCATGTGTCCCTACAGCCCTCTTCAGCTCTCTTCACAGAAAGAGGAAGCTGTTCTCTGGATAATAGTGTGTGTGTGTGTGTGTGTGTGTGTGTGTGTGTGTGTGTGTGTGTGTGTGGTGTGTGTGCGTGAGAGCATGTTCCCTGGGTCTGTGAGGACGGTGTGTGTGGTGTGTGTTCCCTGGGTCTGTGAGGACGGTGTGTGTGTGTGTGTGTTTCTCCTGGGTCTGTGAGGACTGTGTGTGTGTGTGTGTGTGTGTTCCCTGGGTCTGTGAGGACTGTGTGTGTGTGTGTGTTCCCTGGGTCTGTGAGGACTGTGTGTGTGTGTGTGTGTTCCCTGGGTCTGTGAGGACGGTGTGTGTGAACCAGATAAACACCAAGATAGTCTGCTGTCAGATTTCACAGAAACACATTATTATTATCACTCTGGTCGACGACCTTTTTTTGAGAAACAGAAAGAGAAAAAAAGAAATGGACAAAAATACATTTGTGCTTTAAGAGGCTGTCTCTCTGTCTCTCTGTCTCTCTGTCTCTCTGTCTCTCTGCTTGCGTGTATATGGGTTTACAGATGTACGGCTGTAGAAGCATTCCCCTGCTGTGTGGAGGGACAGGAGAGCCTGACTAGGCTACATCATCCTTCAGATCCTGTCTGAGCCAGTTTGGGCGCAAGGTGGTCCCCTGGGGCTGGCTTGTTTTTCTTTCCCTGTCCTGCCGTTGCTGAGCTAACAGGCAGTGGG
>CAEFZP010002995.1:0-35000 GCA_903064625.1 Mallotus villosus
AGCAGGGATCGATGCCATGCACACCAACAACTTTTCCCCGTTACCATCCACTTTACTCTACTCCTAAAACCCTTTTTACTTGACCATCCTACTTATCGCATTGTGTCATCGACTAGCAGACAAACTGCACGTTACTCCAGTGTGTGTGTACGAGCAGACAAACTGCATGTTACTCCATGTGTGTGTACGAGCAGACAAACTGCATGTTACTCCATGTGTGTACGAGCAGACAAACTGCATGTTACTCCATGTGTGTACGAGCAGACAAACTGCATGTTACTCCATGTGTGTACGAGCAGACAAACTGCATGTTACTCCAGTGTGTGTACGAGCAGACAAACTGCATGTTTACTGGTTACGACGACAAACTGATGTCTCCGTGGTGTACGAGCAGACAAACTGCATGTTACTCCATGTGTGTGTAGGAGCAGACAAACTGCACGTTACTCCATGTGTGTGTACGAGCAGACAAACTGCATGTTACTCCATGTGTGTGTACGAGCAGACAAACTGCATGTTACTCCATGTGTGTGTACGAGCAGACAAACTGCATGTTACTCCATGTGTGTAGGAGCAGACAAACTGCATGTTACTCCATGTGTGTGTACGAGCAGACAAACTGCATGTTACTCCATGTGTGTGTACGAGCAGACAAACTGCATGTTACTCCATGTGTGTACGAGCAGACAAACTGCATGTTACTCCATGTGTGTACGAGCAGACAAACTGCATGTTACTCCATGTGTGTGTCAGCACTGAAATCCACACCTCGCTGGACAACAACTAAATTAGGAGAACTCACAACCTGGACTGTGGAGGTCTGTTCTCAGGATATGATGTCACACACACACACACACACACACACACACACCACACACACACACACACCACACACACACACACACACACACACACACACACCACACACACACACACACACACACACACACACACACACACACACACACACACACACACACACACACACACACACACACACACACACACACCTTATTCTCTCTGTCAGAAACACACACACAGACAGCTCTCTTAACTATCTTATAGACAGACACACACACACACTCAAGAGTTCTAGTAGAAAACACACACACACACACACACACACACAGGAACAGAGTCTGCAGCAGAGATGCCTCTATTTATAGGTGTGCACACTCTGGAAACTGACAGGAGATATCTGGTGGCTTCTTCTGTGCACCGATTTAGATATTCAGCGGCAATGATGTCGGAAACACACACACAGAGACACACACACAGCTCTCTACTCACACAACCCCTAACCTGTCACAGTTACACACACACACACACACACATAAAACACAGACACACACAGCTCTCTTACTCACACAACCCCTAACCTGTCACAGTTACACACACACACAAACACACACACAGACACACACAGCTCTCTTACTCACACAACCCCTAACCTGTCACAGTTACACACACACACACACACACACACACACACACACACACACACATAGCTCTCTTACTCACACAACCCCTAACCCTTCACAGTTACACACACACACACACACACACAAACACACATAGCTCTCTTACTCACACAACCCCTAACCTGTCACAGTTTTACACACACACACAAACACACACACAGACACACACAGCTCTCTTACTCACACAACCCCTAACCTGTCACAGTTACACACACACACAAACACACACACAGACACACACAGCTCTCTTACTCACACAACCCCTAACCTGTCACAGTTACACACACACACACACACACACACACACACACACAGCTCTCTACTCACACAACCCCTAACTGTCACAGTCACACACACACACACACACACACACACACACACACACACACACACACACACAAACACACATAGCTCTCTTACTCACACAACCCCTAACCTGTCACAGTTACACACACACACACACACACACACACACACACACACACACACACACACACACACACACACACACACACCTCCTCCCAGGTCTTACCTTTCGACGTGGCCGTCACCCCGTCCGGTTTGGAGAAGTCGATGCTGGCGTACGCCCCGTTCTCCGGTAACGGCAGCGCCCCGGCCGGAGACGACCCCGTCATCCCGTCGCCATGACTCCGTTGAGGTGCGGTGGCGCGGCGGCGGGCGCCCCCTCATCCCTCAGCTCCAGAGCGATGTAGTTCAGCCCGTTTCTGGTGGCACGCCCTCCCTCCTCCAGAGGGGGCTGTGCCAGCTGGGGCCAGGCCCACATCGGAGGCCCCTGGCTGGGCTAGGGGATCGGCGAGGCCCCCTTGGCCCTCGACGCACATCCAGACGCTGTCGAAGGAGCCGGAGGTGGGCCAGCGCGAGGCCTCAGGGGGGGGGGTGGTGGGCGCTGTTGGGGGCGGCTGGGCTGGCGGCGGACGGGGGGGTGGGTGGAGGCGGGAGGGGGGGTGGGTGGTGGAGGTGGAGGCGAAGGTTTCAGAGCTGTGTCTTCTTCTCCCCTGAGGGTCGGCCCGCACCACCTTGGGCGGCTCCGCCTGGGGGCTGGAGGAGAGGGGGGGGCGGTGGGGGTGGAGGTCGGGGCCAGGGCGAGGGCCTGGTAGTGGCCCTCCATCACGCACAGGTGCTGGAGCATGGCCGTGGGGCTCCGCGACCCCCTCGCACTCTCGCCCCCGCCCAGCCCGAAGGTCATGTCGGTGTAGTCGTCTCCGCCCGACTTCCAGTGACCCCCGGAGGAGGGGGCCAGCGCCCCGGAGGCCGTAGCCAGGGGTCGGATGTAGCTGGGGGGGTTCCAAGGGGCCACGAGGGAGGGTCTGGGGCTCTGGCGCTTGGGCACCACGTCCACACTCATGTAGTCCTGCTGGGGGGCCGGGGCCTGGGGAGGGGAGCGCTGGGGGTCTCTGGGGCCTAGCGAGGGAGCCCCATCCTGGGCAGAGAGCGAGCAGGAGGAGGGGTACTGGTCCCCGAACTCGATGTTGATGTACTCCCCGGGGCTGGAGGGGCCCTCGGTCGCCGCGGAGACGTTGCTGGGGGCGTGGGCGGGGCTGCCGTTGGCCGACGCGCTGGCGGCTCCCGGGGACCCGTGGAAGCTCCGCCTGCCCAGGGGGAGCCGGTTGGGTCGTACCACCCGCCGGTCGACCCCCGTGACGTGGTGCGCCCCGTACGGGGGAGGAGGGTGAGACGGAGGGGTGCCGCACGCCATCCCGCCCCTCTTCTCCGGGGTGGAGGACGAGGCGGAGGAGGAGGACGACGAGGAATACACGGGTTTGGCCGGCGAGCACATGGGGACGTATTCCCCCAGCTCCTTCTCGTCCCGCTCGCGGGCGGGGGGCCTTGTAGGAGCGGGGGAGGGAGAAGTAAGGGCTGTAAGACTTGGGAGTGTCCGGGGTGCTCAGTGCAAAGTAGCCCTCGTTGGAGACCTTCCTCCCCCCCTCCTCCGACGCTGTACGACATGTCCATGTACTCCCCGTTCTCCGGCCTCTCGCTAGCGTTAGCGCTAACGCTACCTCCGGGCCCCCCTGCCGTGCCGCCGCTGCTGCTGTGGGGGCTGGGGGAAGCCTGCACCGGGGAGGACGAGTTGCCTGACCCCGGGAGCATCATCATGTAGCCGTGGGAGTCCGTGGGCTGGGGGTGAGGGTGGGGGGGAGCGTTGGGAGAGGACGGGGCTGTGGAGGAGGGGGGAGGAGGAAAGGCGGGGGTGAGGGTGGGAGGAGCCGGGTTGCATAGGCATGTAGTCGGGTGGGGGCGCGTCCCTGGGCGAAGCAGTGGCGACGCCGCACGTCATGGGCACGTAACCGCTGTCCTCCGCGGACGAGGAGGGGCGGGTGGGGGCGGGGTGCAGGCGGGGAGGCGCCGGGCGGTTCTGGCTGTGCTCCGAGCAGGAGCTGTAGTCGGAGCGTAGCGATGACGAGGAGGACGAAGGGGGCCGTCCCAGAGAGAGGCCCTCCCCCGCGCCCTCGTCCTGCGAGAACGCCGTCTGGGTCATCTTCTGGTACACCGCCACGCCCCCCGCCGCCGCCGCCGCCGGCCTGGAGAAGGAGTGGGTCCGCCTCCTCGCGGAGGACGACGAGGACCGATCGTCCTCCGCCTGCGCGCCCTCGTCTCTCGGCGTCTCCGCCCCCCCCCCGTTGCCGGCGGCGCCGAACACCTCGCGGTGCCAGCCCATGGCCATGTAGTCGCTGAGGCAGTTCTCCTCGCGGATGGGCGGCGTGTTGCCCAGGGAGTCCGGCGTGTTGGAGCGCACGCGGAAGTAGCGGAAGTCCCCGGGGCTGGAGCCGTACTCGTCGGAGGAGTTGAAGCCGCCGTCGGACGGCGAGCCGCAGATGGAGGCGGAGGAGGGGCGGGTGAGCGTGTCGGACACGGAGCCGTGGCCGCTGCTACTGGACACGCTGACGGGACTGGTGGCCGAGGGGAAGTGGGACACGGGGAGGGAGGCGGAGCGCGCGTGGTAGGTGGAGCCCGGTAAGGCCCGGACGTACCGGTTGCCGCTGCTGCTACCGCCTCCTCCTCCTCCTCCTACGCTGGTACCCGTGCCGGTGGAGCTCCCGGTGCTCCCCGCCCCGCTCTCCTGGCGTCCCAGCTGGAGCCGGGCGGAGTTGAGGTGGACGAGGCTCCCGGTGACGGAGCGGAACGGCCGGTTCATCGTCCCCTCGCCCTCGCTGGACGTGCGGAAGCGGTAACCGCTGGCGCCCGTGCTCTTGCTGGAGGGCGGAGTCCCGACCACGGATTCGGTCCGCGAGCGCCGCTGGAGGCCCGTCTGGCTCGGCGGCAGGTTGCCTAGGTGACGGCGGGTGGTGATGAAGGCGATGGGGTTGGTGCCCGACGATTGGCTCTTGCTCCTGGGTCGGAACTCGGAGAAGGCCTTGAGGGACTTCATGGTCTCCAGGATGGTCTCGTGCATGTTCTGGGCCACCACGGAGTCGTCCACGTACATCCAGATCTCCCCGGGTCCTATGGAGGAGGAACGGCCCACCTCGATGAAGAAGAAGCTCTCGGAATGCCCACAACGACGGATGTTCATCAGCTGCAGGTTGACGCAGGGGGTTTCGGAGTTGAGTTTGACCAGGTGAATTGTTTTTGGTGGAGAGGCATAAACGGTACACGCCCGTGAGGTTTTTCGTCTGACCCAGTCCTTTAGGCTTCACGTGCACCTGCCACACCTCCTTGAACACAGTACCGGGGGTGACGGTGCCGTAACCGTCATCTAGATCGTCAGAGTCCAGGTTTCCCCTTTTCCCCTCACTCATCAGTTCGCTGAGCGCGACGTACCAATCTTCTTGCTCTTGCTCGTTTTCGGCCACGATAGCAAAGTACTCGTCCTTAGTATACAGAGCAATGAGGTGTTTGTTTTTCGAATCCGCCCTCCTGTTCACGGTGAAACACTGGTAGAGGTAAATAACCCGTTTAGGGGGAGAAGGGGCGACCGCACCGCTAGCAGCGGCCGCGGCAGCAGACCGCAGGCAACTCCGGAATTTCTTTTCACTGTCATAGTATTCCAGCCGGCTGGGGCCTAGATTGCTCGCAGACCGAAGCACAAAAAACCTCTTGTGTCCATGTTTCTGCTTTCTCAGGTAGCCACACTTCTGAATATCGTCCACAACGTCTGAGGTAGAGACGCTGACGTTAGCACTAGCGGCTATTGAAGGGGTACCGCTCAGGGACGCGGCGTATGCATGGCTAGTGGTAGCAACGGCAGCTACAGGGTCTTCGTGTACAAGGTTCAAAGACGAAGAAGAAGATTTTCTTACCGGGGACTCCTGCATGTGTTCGCCGGAGAGATGTTGCTGCTGGGCGGCCTGGTAGTGGTGAGCTAGTGGGGGTTGTTGATCCTTTGGCTGTGTGGTCTGAGGGTAAAGAAGGTGGCCGCTGTGGTGATGGTGGTGATTCGAGGGCGGCAAGTGTTGATGGAAACGGGAGCCGCCGCCGCCGCTACCGCCGCCGATATTAATTAACGGAGAAGGGGCTTCCCCGACTGAGGTGTCGCCGTTGGCCGCAGCAGCAGCTGGTTTCGTACCGATTGCCCTTTGCTCCAACATCAACATTGCGCCCCGGCTCTCCTGGTAATTCGTGAAATTTGCCATTAGAGAACGCTATCAAAGGCCAGTCTATCTAAGCAGCCGTTTGTACCAAGACCCCATTCTTGTTTCGGGAGGCGACGCTCCGGAGTCCCCGCTGCACGGGCTCGATGGTAAATCCAAGCAATCCCTTATTCCGTTACAATAGCCCGGACCTCCTTCCGATTAGAACCAAAAAAAAACGGTATTCCGATATGGGCTTTTACGAAATAAAGCCCACCGTTTGCAACATGACCACGTTCCCCCCGGTTCTATAATCGGTAGAATCCGAGCTAGCTAGCTTGACTACCAGGCTGTTCGCCCCTCTGTACACATCTCTCTAGACCAGAGCACAAACAACACGTGACCTGTGCGTCAGCGACTAGCAGGAGGAACAAAGAACCAGACGGCGATGGCCATTGGTTTAGCGGCGAGATTGACGCCCAGTGACAGGGTATTAAACCAATCGTAGAGGTCTATTAGTGTTTTACGTCAATACGATTGAGCAATCGAATTGCACGGAGTTTCACTGGAGTCCTAGGGGGCGGGTTCGTTTAGCCTCAGATTGACTGTCGACTAGCCAATCATTGCAAAGATATCGATAGGCGTTTGTTTAAACTCGGCCCCTCAATGGGAAATTGTTTTGATTGATGGTTTGTAAATCCAATCAGCGTTGGGCCACATGGACCATTGGCTGTGCTGTTTTGGTCTTGTACGAAGGTGAACCCACCCACGGTACAGGGTTAAAGTACGACCAGACACACATCTCAGATCAGTTAATCACATGATCTATCCCACGGTAATCGACGGGATTAAGATACGGTACACCGATTCCAGTACAGCAGAAGGCCACTCCGAGAGACTTGGCATTCTCTTACATGTCACGTTCTCATGTTCAGTGAAGACTCTAAACACACACACACACACATACGTACACACACACACAGTGTGTATATTGTGTTATACTAAACTGCCACATTATATATCCTTATTATGAAACAGCTGTAAACCTTCTAAATGTAATGCAGTCTGACACAATATGAGTAAAGGAGAAACTGTGTGTGTTAGTGCGAACTGGGAAGTGTGTGGGCTGGTCACATTGTGACCTTAAATGAGTTGTAAAACATTCAAGTCATAGAGGCAGATAAGGAGACAACTGAGCGCGCGCGAGTGTTTGTGAATTAGGCGCGTGTGTATGGTTATGTCGCATCGTTTTCTACCAGTGCCGTGTAATTAGCCTGGATTCTCTCACTAGAGAGCTGTTTTACATGTAGAACTACTTATCATCCTGCTGTTCTACATGTAGAACTACTTATCATCCTGCTGTACAGTCGCGTACAGTCCGTGTTTGGTTATGTCTCGGTCATGCACATTTCTGAGGCTGCAGAAAACTTGACGGTTATCTTTCGCGTTATATTATACATTCTAAGAAAACATTATTGATTGAGTACTGACTACTGTTAAGAAGGAACATTTTATTAACATATAACATTTCTTCACCCCCTTGCTAATGCAATACCATAAGGACCAGTTTGTTTTGTCGTATTGGAGTGGTATCGATTGCAGACAGATTTTGAAGGGAATCGTCAGCGCCATCTAGTGGGCATGGTAGCACATTACACCAACGTCACAAGAAGCAATCCTTGTTTATTGATTGGTAGACCATATACAGTCGTATGCAAAAGTTTAGGCACCCCTCTGAGGCTGCATGATAATTTCCTGTCTTCACCAAAAAAGATCAATATAATATTGTAATATTACTTTTCTAGTTAACACTGAGTGCTGGGGTGTTTTCCAGACAAAGATATTTGGTGTAGCAGTATTTAGTTGTGTGAAATTAAATCAAATGTGAAAAAAAGGCTGTGCAAAAGTTTGGGCACCCTTATCATTTATTTGATTTGAATACCTCTGCCTACTAAATGCTGATTAACTGCAACACATAGTTAGTCTGATTAACTCGTTAAGCCTTCAATTACATAAAAAGGTGCATTCAATCATTAGAAAGGGTATTTAAGTTAGCCAATTGCAAGTTTTGCTTCTCTTTGATTCTCCTCTGAACAGTGGCAAAATGGGGGCATCAAAACAGCTATCAAATGATCTAAAAACAAAGATTGTTCAGCAGTATGGTTTAGGGGAAGGCTACAAAAAGTTATCCCGGAGGTTTCAGCTATCAGTTTCCACTGTGAGGAATGTCATTAGGAAATGGAAGGCAACAGGCACAGTTCTTGTTAAGGCCAGAAGTGGCAGGCCAGGAAAAATAACAAAGAGGCAAAGGCGAAGAATGGTCAGAATGGTCAAGGACAACCCTCAGATCACCTCCAAAGAGCTGCAAGGTCATCTTGCTGCAGATGGTGTCACTGTGCATTGCTCGACCATTCAGCGCACATTGCACAGAGAACAGCTGTATGGGAGAGTGATGCGGAAGAAGCCTTTTCTGCACACGCGCCACAAAAAGGCTCGCTTGAGGTTTGCCAAACTACATTTGAACAAGCCAGGCTCATTTGGAACAAAGTACTGTGGACTGATGAGACAAAGATGGAGTTATTCGGTCACAACAAGAGGCGTTACGCATGGAGGCAAAAGAACACAGCATTCCTAGAAAAACACTTGCTGCCCACAGTAAAATTTGGTGGGGGGTCCGTCATGCTGTGGGGCTGTGTGGCTAGTGCAGGAACTGGGAATCTAGTTAAAGTTGAAGGTCGTATGGATTCAACTCAGTACCAGCAAATTCTGGACAATAATGTTCAAGAATCTGTAACAAAGCTGAAGTTACGGCGCAGTTGGGTGTTCCAGCAGGACAACGACCCGAAACATTGCTCCAAATCCACTAAGGCATTTATGCAGAGGAACAACTACAATGTTTTGGAATGGCCATCCCAGTCCCCAGACTTGAATATAATTGAAAATCTATGGGGTGACTTGAAGCGGGCTGTCCACGCTAGGCACCCATCAAACCTTACTCAACTGGAGATGTATTGTAAGGAAGAATGGTCCAAATTACCTCAATCCAGAATCCAGACACTCATCAGAGGATATAAAAAGCGTCTAGAAGCTGTTATTTTTGCAAAAGGAGGCTCTACTAAATATTAATGTGATTTTTCTGTTGGGGTGCCCAAATTTATGCAAGTGTCTAATTCTCTTATGATGCGTATGGCATATTTTCTGTTTATCAAATAAACCTTATTTCACGGCTAAAATATCACTGTCCATGACGTATGTGTATATATATGACAAAGACGTTCCTCATCCAAACGCCCAACATTTTATAGATGAAAGTAATGGAGATTATCAGGGGTGCCCAAACTTTTGCATACGACTGTAATACAGAAACATAATATCAAACAAACACATTTATCTATCGTCCTTCTGTAATTGTTTGAGATATATACAAACTGCATTAGATAATTTGAGGACAATACCTACAATTTAGAGATATATAGTACAGTAATTTCATAAAATAGTTTATTTTATTAACAGTTCCCTATGCAGACACACAATTGCAAATAGAGTGCCCCTATATCACATAATTCCTGTTATCCAGCCAGCCTGTCAGTCATCTTGTATGATAATCTGCCACAGCTAGTATGAGCAGGTTTAAACAGGGATTATAATCTGGTGAGGAATGACCGATGTGTCCTTCCAGTGAACCCGTTGGCTAATTTCCTGTCTGATTGACTAATTAGCTAACTTCCTGGCTGGCTAGTTGCCTCGTTAACCGACTGACTGGATGACTGGTAGGCTGTTTGACTACCTCCTAATGCAGTTTAATCGCATACATCGAATTCACAATATTGTGACTCTATTAAACCACCAGAGGGCGCTGTTGGTCGTAGAAAAACCCTAAAGCGGAAGCTCACCCTGTACCCCCGATCACAACAATACTTTGTTACAAGGCCGTAGCCTTGGAGTCAACATTGGGGGGGGGGACGAATTATTTTTTAAATAATAATTTCGGACAGTTTGCGTGGTTGCATGTCGTAGCGTAGCACATTTATATTTTTATATAAATATATTGGGGGGTGGGGACATCTCGAACATTTGGGAACATTTAAAAACACATTTTTTATTTAAAACACAAGTTTCGGAACTGTAAAACCACCAGTTTCTAAATTCTGTTCATTTAGGAGATAAACATGACCCACATTGGGATAGACATATTTGTCTGTCATACATTTAAGTCACCACCTACCATCTACTACTAAGAGCTGTCGGAGAGAAGTTACTTTAAGTAAAATAAACACAGACATGCCACCGTCTAAAATCAACACAGTGACTCGTGTGACCGAATGGAACTTGCTGACTGGAGGAGTCAGAAGGTCAGGTGTTTGAGGCAGTAGGAAGAGGAAGAGGAAGAGTGAGAGGAAGAGGAGAGGAGGTAAAGGAAGAGGAAGAGGAGGACGATATGAGAGGAGGAAGTGGAGGAAGTCGTATGAGATCTGCGAGCGCACGCTACCCTAGTACAGCTATTCATCTGCCTCTTCGCTTCTCCGTCTGCCTCTTCTTCCTCTTGCTCTGTCCTCTTCCTCTCTCCTCTTCTCTTCCTCTTCATCCTCTTCCTTCTCCTCTTCGCTCCTCTCCTTCTCTTCCGCTTCCTCTGCCTCTTCCTCTCCTCGTCCTCTTCTCTTCTTCTCTCTCTTCTCCTCTTCCCTTCCTCTCCTCTTCCTCTTCCTCTTCCTCTTCCTCTTCTCTTCCTCTTCCTCTTCCTCTTCCTCTTCTCTTCTTCCTCTGCCTCTTCCTCTTCCTCTCTCTTCTTCCTCTTCCTCTTCTTCCTCTTCCTCTTCCTCTTCCTCTTCCTCTCTCTTCTTCCTCTTCCTCTTCCTCTCTCTTCTTCCTCTTCCTCTTCCTCTTCCTCTTCTTCCTCTTCCTCTTCTCTTCTTCCTCTTCCTCTTCCTCTTCCTCTTCTTCCTCTCCTCTTCTCTTCTTCCTCTTCCTCTCTCTTCCTCTTCTCTTCTCTTCTTCCTCTTCTCGTCTTCCTCTTCTCTTCTTCCTCTTCCTCTTCCTCTTCCTCTTCCTCTTCCTCTTCCTCTTCCCTCTTCTTCTCTCTGTTTCCCTCTTTCCCTCGAGCAGGCACGAATGAATACAGCTTTTGAACTAGTTTGAACATGACAAAGGATGTGATGTGACAGTATGTCTTTCTTCTCCCCCTCCCCTCTCACGTCTGATCCTCTGCCTGCAGACTCAAGGGCTTTCCAACTATACTATGAATAGATCCACATGACCTCATCTCATCCCCCTCTCTTCTCCTCCTCCTCCTCCCTCTCTCTTCTCCTCCTCTCCTCCCTCTCTCTTCTCCTCCTCTCCTCCCTCTCTCTTCTCCTCCTCTCCTCCCTCTCTCTTCTCCTCCTCTCCTCCCTCTCTCTTCTCCTCCTCTCCTCCCCCTCTCTCCTCCTCCTCTCCTCCCTCTCTCTTCCTCCTCCTCTCCTCCCTCTCTCTTCTCCTCCTCTCCTCCCTCTCTCTTCTCCTCCTCTCCTCCCTCTCTCTTCTCCTCCTCTCCTCCCCTCTCTCTCTCTTCTCCTCCTCTCCTCCCTCTCTCTTCTCCTCCTCTCCTCCCCTCTCTCTTCTCCTCCTCTCCTACCCCTCTCTTCTCCTCCTCTCCTCCCTCTCTCTTCTCCTCCTCTCCTCCCTCTCTCTTCTCCTCCTCTCCTCCCTCTCTCTTCTCCTCCTCTCCTCCCTCTCTCTCTTCTCCTCCTCTCCTCCCTCTCTCTTCTCCTCCTCTCCTCCCTCTCTCTTCTGAGGGATCTTACCCGAGCCTTGGTAATCTGACAAAGTAGACACTTGGAATCCCCCCCCCCTCTCTTGTCCTGTCCCTCTTTCTCCATCTCTTCCTGTATCTTTCTGTTTCTCTCTGCGTGTCTTTCTTTCTTTCTTTCTCCTCATCCTCTCCATGACGACGAAGACTATGGCGAAGACGCTCCTCCGCCGCGCTGACGAAGACCGAGCAGGACCCGAGGACGACAAGGATGAGGAGGGAGATGAGGATGATGATGAGGACCGCGGCGAGGATGGCGGGGGCGATGAGGATGATGAGGATGAGGAGGGAGATGAGGATGAGGGAGATGAGATGATGAGGATGAGGAGGGCGATGAGGTATGAGGAGGGAGATGAGCTGATGAGGATGAGGAGGGCGATGAGGATGAGGAGTGCGATGAGGATGATACGGATGAGGAGTGCTATGATGATGAGGAGGGATATGAGTATGATAAGGATGAGGAGGGCGATGAGGATGAGGAGAGCGATGAGGATGAGGAGGGATATGAGGATGTTGATGACGATGAGGACCGCGGCGATGATGAGGAGGGCGACGAGGATGAGGACGGCGATGAGGGAGGTTCAGTGGCGCTGCATGACCTCGTTGCCCTCGTCCATCGTGGTGATGTGGGCCATCTGCTGCACGGTGGAGATCTTCCTCACAGCCTTGTGGAGCAACAGCCTGAAGTCCTTGGCCATCTCGGGTCTGGAACACACACACACACACACACCCACACACACACACACACACACACACACACACCACACACACACACACACACACAGAGGTCTCGTTAGGGTCTCGGTCTCACTCACCTCCTCACCAACACCCCTCACTGCGTTGACCTTTTCAGGAGGGGACCTTCGGAGCCTGCAGCCTGATGTGAAGCGAGCGGCGGGAACGCATGTTTAGAGAGCGCGCAGACGGGTGCGTCACCGTGGAAACGCCACCAGTCTGCTTACCTGGTCAGATTGGCAGAGCACTGATTGGTTGAGGACTGATTGGCAGAGCACTGATTGGTTGAGGACTGATTGGCAGAGCACTGATTGGTTGAGGACTGGCATCCATAGCATGAGGGGGGTGTGTCTTGTACTATATCAGGTCAAATCTCAAAGTGGTAAGACTGAGTGAGTGTGGGGGTTTAGTGATGGAGGTGCAACTTAACTTGTAAAGTAGAAGAACTGAGTTTTTAGTTGTCAGTAAAACCAACAGGCCAATATGACTGGGAAAAGCCCCCTTCAAAAATAATACAAATAAAAATGTTTTATTGTGAAAAATCTTTCACAATAAAAGTCTCTCTCAAAAGAAACAATAAAAAAGGGCAATAAGATCAACCCTTTGACCTAGTAATGTTATACATTTTCCATGCATAACATTACCTTCTGATAATGATGGTCAGTTATTCTTCTTTGCAAGCTGTTGCTGTGTCTCCTGTTTCCGTCTCTTGTACTGGGCTATCTCTTCCATCTGAAGCCCGTGGGGCTTCTGCCTGTGGAAGCAGCAAGAGGTGGAATCAACAAGGCAAACACACACACACACACACACACAACCGTCATATGTGCAGTCCCTCGCTCAGAGGTGCATAGACCCAGTCACACACAAACACACACACACACTGTAACACTGACCCGGTCACACACACACACACACACACACACACACAACACACACACACACACTGTATGCAGACACACACTGTAACACAGACCCAGTCACACACACAGCCACAAATGCACAGTATACATTTACATAACAAGCCAGCACACACACAGCGGGGGAGGCAGGTGATTGGAGAGAGACGGAGGAGAGTGGGGGGGGAGGAGGGGCGGGCCTTACCCTGACTTGAGTTCAGGAGGAACAGGGAGGGGCTTGGTGAAGCCGGTTTTTCCTATCAACCAGTAGGTGTCCTCATTAACCTTCCCCTGGAGACACAGAGAGAGAGAGAGAGGGAGGGAGAGAGGGAGAGAGAGAGGGAGAGAGAGAGAGAATAAGAAGAGATGGATAGGGATGCGGAGAGAGACAGAGAGAGAGGGAGATGGAGAGAGAGACAGATAGAGAGAGAGAGACAGAGAGAGAGAGAGAGAGACAGAGAGAGAGAGAGAGAGACAGAGATGGGGACAAATCATTGTTAGACCATTGTGGTACTAGACTGTGGTGATGTGAGGATGTGGTGTGAGGGGTCAGGGGTCAGGTGTGAGGGGTCAGGGGTCAGGGTAGTGGTGTGAGGGGTCAGGGGTCAGGGTAGTGGTGTGAGGGGTCAGGGTAGTGGTGTGAGGGGTCAGGGGTCAGGTGTGAGGGGTCAGGGGTCAGGTGTGAGGGGTCAGGGGTCAGGGTAGTGGTGTGAGGGGTCAGGGTAGTGGTGTCAGGGGTCAGGGGTCAGGGTAGTGGTGTGAGGGGTCAGGGGTCAGGGTAGTGGTGTGAGGGGTCAGGGGTCAGGGTACTGGTGTGAGGGGTCAGGGGTCAGGGTAGTGGTGTGAGGGGTCAGGGTCAGGGTAGTGGTGTGAGGGGTCAGGGTAGTGGTGTGAGGGGTCAGGGGTCAGGGTAGTGGTGTGAGGGGTCAGGGGTCAGGGTAGTGGTGTGAGGGGTCAGGGGTCAGGTGTGAGGGGTCAGGGGTCAGGGTAGTGGTGTGAGGGGTCAGGGGTCAGGGTAGTGGTGTGAGGGGTCAGGGGTCAGGGTAGTGGTGTGAGGGGTCAGGGGTCAGGGTAGTGGTGTGAGGGGTCAGGGTAGTGGTGTGAGGGGTCAGGGGTCAGGGGTCAGGTGTGAGGGTCACCTTCAGGTCGGTCTTGCCCCTCAGCTGCACCTGGTAGCCTGCCTGAAGCTCCATCAGGATCTTCACGGTGCTGTTGTGCACATGGATCCTTTGGGCTGCAGCCCAGGGTCAACACAGGACACACACACACACACATACACACACACACACATACACACAGACACATACACATCAGCCCACACACACACACACACCACATACACACAGACACATCAGCCCGCACATACACACACCTCAGCCCACACACACACACACACACATACACATCAGCCCCCACACACACACCACACACATCAGCCCACACACACACATACACACACACCACGTCAGCCCACACACATACACCCTACACACCCATCAGCCCACACACACACACGTCAGCCCACACACACACACACACCACCTCATCCCACTCACCACCACACCACCCCCATCCGCCCACTCCACACACCACCACACCCACCCCACCACACACACCACACACCCACACCACCCACACCACACACACATACACAACAGCCCACACACACACAGGCATGCTCGCACACACACACAAGCATGTACACACACACATTATCCACTTTCAAGGTTCTTTGGCGACATGAAGAGGACAATAGAATAGAATGCTAGAATGTGCAGTAGATGCAGGATAGAAACACGTACGCATCCCGCTAGACTCCATGCGAGAGGCGGTGGTCACTGTGTCTCCAAACAGACAGTATCTGGGCATGGTCAGGCCCACCACGCCTGCCACACACGGCCCTGCACACACACACACACACACACACACACACACACACACAGAGGCACACACACACACACACACAGAGGCACACACACAGAGAGGCACACACACAAAGACACACACACGCAGAAGCAGACACACACACACACAGAGAGGCACACAGAAGCAGACACACACACACACACAGACACACAGAGGCAGACACACACACACACACACAGACACACAGAGGCAGACACACACACACAGAAGCACACACACACACACAGAGGCATCTTAGTGAGATACAATCTTGAGGAATGTTCATCCAGAAATGTAGCTGCTTTAGTGTAAGTGTGTATCTCTGTATAAGTGTGTGTGTCCTACCTGTGTGCAGGCCTGTGTGTGTGTGTATCCTACCTGTGTGCAGGCCTGTGTGTGTGTGTGTGTGTCCTACCTGTGTGCAGGCCGGTGTGTGTGTGTGTCCTACCTGTGTGCAGGCCTGTGTGTGTGTGTGTGTGTGTGTGTGTCCTACCTGTGTGCAGGCCTGTGTGTGTGTGTGTGTGTGTCCTACCTGTGTGCAGGCCTGTGTGTGTGTGTGTGTGTGTCCTACCTGTGTGCAGGCCTGTGTGTGTGTGTGTGTGTGTGTGTCCTACCTGTGTGCAGGCCTGTGTGTGTGTGTGTGTGTCCTACCTGTGTGCAGGCCTGTGTGTGTGTGTGTGTGTCCTACCTGTGTGCAGGCCTGTGTGTGTGTGTGTGTGTCCTACCTGTGTGCAGGCCTGTGTGTGTGTGTGTGTGTCCTACCTGTGTGCAGGCCTGTGTGTGTGTGTGTGTGTCCTACCTGTGTGCAGGCCTATGCGTATGCGTACAGGGACGTCAGGCATGTGTCTCATCTTGAAGGTGCCCACGGCACTCAGGATGTCCAGCGCCATGTTGGAGATCTCCGCCGCGTGCCGGCTGCCGTTGGGGTCGGGCAGACCAGACGCCACCATGTAGGCGTCTCCTATCGTCTCCACCTGGGGAGGGGGGGGAGGAGGGGGGGGCAGGAGGGGGAGAGGAGGGAGGAGGGGGGGAGAGGAGGGGACACGAGAGTGAAGGAGAGAAAAGTTTAGTGAAGAAGCGAGGAGAGACACACACAGCCCCGTCACACCCCACACACACACACCCCACACACACACCCACACCACCACACACCACCACACACACACCACCACACACACCCACACACCCACACCCCACACCCCCCACCCCCACACCCACACACCACCCCACCCAACACACACACCACCCACACACACACCCACACACACCCCGCACCTCCCCCCCTCACACACACACACACACACAAACCACACTCTCTTTCCCCCCCCGCAACCTTGTAGACGTCGTGGTTGCCGATGATGGCGTCGAAGATGGTGTAGAGGTCGTTGAGCAGGTCCACCACCTCGATGGGCTCGCTGTTGGCCGAGATGGTGGTGAAGCCCACGATGTCACTGAAGTACAGCGTCACGCTTTCAAAGTGCTCAGGCTCCACCGTGCAGCCCAGCTTCAGGGCCTCCGCCACGGACCTGCACGCACACACCACCGTCAGCACGGGGGGGGAGAGAGAGAGGGAGGGAGAGAGACACAGATAGAGAGACAGAGACAGAGACACAGAGACATAGAGAGACACACAGAGAGACACAGAGAGAGACACAGAGACAGGGAGAGAGACAGAGAGAGACACACAGAGACAGAGAGACAGAGACACACAGAGAGACACAGATAGAGAGACAGATAGAGAGACAGAGAGAGAGACACACAGAGAGACAGAGACAGAGAGACAGAGAGACACAGAGAGAGACACAGAGAGAGAGAGAAAGAGAGACACAGAGAGAGACACAGAGAGAGAGAGAGAGAGAGACATAGAGAGACACAGAGAGAGAGCGTCTCACGGGGCAGCATCTGTGTGAGCAGCTTCTCAGTCTTCTGCTTCTCGATCTCCAGCTCCTCGTCCTCTCCCTGATCAGCTCCTCCAGGTTGGAGGAGTACTGCTCCAGCATGCGCAGCATCGAGTCGATGATGTTCGTCTTCTTCCCCTTGTTGATGTTCTTAAACTGAGAGGGGGGGAGGGTGTGTTGAGACGCAGGAGAGAAGAGGAGGAGAGAGGGGGAGAGGGAGAGAGAGAGAGTGGGAGTAGAGAAAGAGGGGGAGAGAGAGCGGTAGAGATAGCGAGGTAAGACTGGAGAGAGAGAGAGAGAGTATGTAGAGAGGGAGGGAGCATGATGAGGTGGAGAGAGAGATGAGGGAGTGAGAGCGGTAGAGACTGTAGAGAGAGATAGAGAGGTAGAGAGGGAGTGAGCAGGAAGATGTGTGAGAGAGAGAGGGAGAGAGCGGGAGTGTGTACCTGGTCGAAGATCTCGTCGAAGACGGGTCTTTTCTCTGGCAGTTCGTTCTCCAGCACTGCCTCATGAGCGTGAGGCACTCCATGGGAGCGTAGTCAGGGGAGACCACGGGCCGACACAGCTTACGCACCTTCTGGATGATGTCTGCAGGGGAGGGGGGAGTGGGGGTTAGGATCTGGAGCTCTCTCGGAACGGCTGAGCTGGCTTGAGTGTTTTTGATTGTCTTTACCTGTCTAGGGTTGTGTGTATGTTGAGGTGTGTGTATGTGTGTGTGTGGGTGGTGTGTACATATATCGGGGGTGTGGTGTGTGTGTGTGTTGTGTTGGTACCTGTGGCAGAGAGCTCCAGCATGCAGAAGGGAGGGTGTGTGTGTGTGTGTGTGTGTGTGGTGTGTGTGTGTGTGTGTGTGGTGGTGTGTGTGTGTGTGTGTGTGTACCTGTGGCAGAGAGCTCCAGCATGCAGAAGGGAGGGTGTTGTGTGTGTGTGTGTGTGTGTACCTGTGGCAGAGAGCTCCAGCATGCAGAAGGGAGGGTGTGTGTGTGTGTGTGTGTGTGTGTGTGTACCTGTGGCCGAGAGCTCCAGCATGCAGAAGGGAGGGTGTGTGTGTGTGTGTGTGTGTGTACCTGTGGCAGAGAGCTCCAGCATGCAGAAGGGAGGGCCTCTCATGACCACTTCCTGCATGATGATGGCGAAGCTGTACACGTCGCCATGGAGATTGCCCTTGAAGCCAGGGATGGGACCTCGGAGGATCTCTGGGGGCCGTCCACAACAGCTCTGGAGTGGAGAGGTAAGGGCTTTAACACACACACACACACACACACATCTATTCCTCATACACACACACACACACACACACTTATCTATTCCTCATACACACACTCCCACAGAGCCACACACACACCACACATCTATTCCTCACACACACACACACACACACACCACACACACACACACACTTATCTATTCCTCACACACACACTTCCCACACACACACACACACACACACACACACACTCACACACATATATATTCCTCACACCCCCAGAGCCACACCCACCCACAGAGCCACACACACACACAGAGCTCACCCTCAGGAGAGGTTGCTGGTAGGGGAACTTCTGGCTCTCCAGGACCTCGTGAAGCCGTAGTCTGTCACCTTGAGCACGAAGCGCCCGTCCACAACACAGTTCCTGGACTTCAGACGGCCGTGGAACACGTTCCTGTGGTGGAGGTACTTCATACCCTGGGGGGGAGAGAGAAAGAGAGGGGGGGAGAGAGGGAGAGGAGAGTGGGGGAGTAGTTGGGTGGGGTCGATCGTTTTGCTGCGTGTGTTTTCGAAGAGGGAGAGATCACCTCTCCATTCCTCCTCCTCTACTGCTCCTGCCTCCCCTCATGCTTTGATCCCTCCCTCCCTTCTCCCCCCTACTCCCTCCCCTCCCTCCCTCCCTCCCTCCCCCCTCCCCTCCCTCCCTCCCTCCCTCCCTCCCTCCCTCCCTCGCCCTCCCTCCCCCCCTCCCTCCCTCCCCCTCCCTCCCTCCCTCCCCTCCCTCCCTCCCTCCTCCCTCCGTCCCTCCCTCCCTCCCTCCCTCCCCCCCTCCCCCCCTCCCTCTCCTCCACCTTGATCAGGTCCAGTAGCAGGGAGGACTTGAACATCCAGTCCAGCTTGACGTCTTCGTTCAGCAGCAGGTCCTCCATGCTGCCACGGGAACAGTACTCCGTTACTATGGCGAACACGCCGCAGTCAAGGAAGAACCCCAGGAAGAGGTTGATGTTCTCGTGGCGCATGTCCTTCATCTGGGAGGTCAGGGGTCAGGGGGTCAGATGTTATTGTTGTTGTTGTTGCTGTTTATTTGTTTATAGAAGTTGCGAACATAATTCTGTGTCTCTTTATGTTGGGTATGTTTGTGTTGCGGTGTGTTGCGGTATGTTGTGGTGTTGTGTAGCATGTTGTGTTTGACCCACCAGTTCAAACACGTCGCTGGTTTTGGGGTTGATGTTCCTGAAGGTTCCAGAGGGAAGTCTCTTCAGCCACGCCCAATCACCCTTAAGATGTAAATCAATTAATAAAACAGTAATCAATAAAGTCTGATCGGATACTGTAGGCTTATCAATGTGGTCGTATTCAGATCATCAGAGCAGCCAACCAATCAGGCGCCCCTCCCACCTCGTAGATGACCACGTTGGAGTTCTCGTGCGTGGCAGGCTCTCGTGATTGGCTGGAGAAGGGGGACTTGGCGCTGCGTTCCGAGCTGCTCCTCCTCGGGTCGCTGGTGCCGTCCAGGCTCAGCTTCTGGGAACACACCCACTGTGATGTCATAACCACGCCCTCTCGTCACGACGACCACTGTGATGTCATAACCCCGCCCTCTCGTCACGACGACCGCTGTGATGTCATAACCACGCCCTCTCGTCACGACGACCGCTGTGATGTCATAACCACGCCCTCTCGTCACGACGACCACTGTGATGTCATAACCCCGCCCTCTCGTCACGACGACCGCTGTGATGTCATAACCCCGCCCCTCTCGTCACGACGACCGCTGTGATGTCATAACCACACCCTCTCGTCGGAACGACCACTGTGATGTCATAACCACACCCTCTTGTCAGAGCGCAGACTAATCAATGAGTATAGTTTAGTTGATTGTATCTGTTTTCGTTTAATAGTTTGTGGGCACTGGGAACACACCTCATTCAGGTTGATGGAAAGTGCAAACAGGACAGACCTTGTTGCTAAGCGACGGGTTGATGAAGGTGACGTCATTCAGAGTCAGCAGGATCTTGTTGGGCCCCCTGACCAGACGAATCTGGTTTGATGCGTCGCCTAGGTAACGAGAGGTCGCCCAGAGGTCAAAAGAATGAGGGGTTGTGAGCTTGTCTGCCTTTGTGTGTGTGTGTGTATCTGTGTTTCTGTGTGTGTGTGGTGGGAGGTTTGTGTAGCTGTGTGTGTGTGTGTGTGGTGGAGCGTCTGCAGGTGTGTGTGTGTGTGCAGGTAGGTACCTGATGAGGTAAGACGTGGCCATAGAGAACAGCATCACCATGACATACCCAAGAACACTCCCACAGCTGACAGCACGTCCCACTCCTGCAACACACAAGCTCCAGAACTGCACACCCTGTGTTTTGTGTGCGTGTTTATTGTTTGTATGTGTTTGTGTGTGTTTGTGTTCTTGCTGTTTGTGTGTGTTTTGTGGTTTGTTTCTGTGTAGTGCGTGTTTGTGTTGTGTTGTTCTTGTCTTTGTGTTTTTGAGTTTGTGTCTGTTTGTCTTGTTTGTTTATTGTGTTTTTTGTTCTGTCTTTGTGTGTGTGTTGTGTCTGTTTGTCTGTGTGTGTCTGTGGTTTGTGTCTGTGTCGTGTTGTCTGTGTGTGTGTCTGTTGTGGTGTGTGGTCTCTGTTTTGCGTGTCTGTGTGGTGTGTGTGTGTCGTGTCTGTGTCTGTGTGGTTTGTGTGTGTGTGTGTGTCCTGTGTCTGTGTGTGTCTGTGCTTGTGTGTCTTTGTAGTGTCTGTGTGTGTGTTTGTTGTTGTCTTTGTCTTTGTTGTGTGTGTGTGTCGTTTCTCGTGTTGTGTGTGTGTGTGGTGTGTGTGCTCTGTGTCTGTGTCTGTGTCCTGTCTGTGTGTCTGTGTCTTGTTTGTCTGTGCGTCTGTTCTGTGTGTGTGTGTCTGTGTGTGGTGTTTGTGTCTCTTTGTTTGCTTGTGTCTGTGTGTGTTTCGTGTCTGTTGTCTGTGTCTGTGTCTGTGGTCTGTGTCATTTTCTGATGTCTGTGTCTGTGTGTGTGGTGTGTCTGTGTCGTGTGTGTCTGTGCGTGTGTGTCTGTGTCTGTGTGTGTGTGTGTGTGGTGTGTGTCCTCCTCACCCCCCAGAGCAGATGACTCCGTCGGTGAACCAGCAGTTGGCGTCCGAGCGAGGCCCTCGGCCGTGGGGGAAGTGGATGTCCCTTCCCAGGAAGTGAACCATCATGGTCTCCACCTCTACCCTGGAACACACACACACACACTATGATCACACACACAACACAGACACAAGCGCTGCCCCCCCTACACACCACACACACAGACAACTACGATCCCACACACACACCTCTACCACACCCCTGTACCTGTGGGTGGGGTAGAGGTGTGGGCTGTACCTGTGGGTGGGGTAGAGGTTGTGGGCTGTACCTGTGGGTGGGGTAGAGGTGTGGGGCTGTACCTGTGGGTGGGGGTAGAGGTGTGTAGGCTGTACCTGTGGGTGGGGTAGAGGTGTGGGGCTGTACCTGTGGGTGGGGTAGAGGTGTGGGGCTGTACCTGTGGGTGGGGTAGAGGTGTTGGGGCTGTACCTGTGGGTGGGGTAGAGGTGTGGGGCTGTACCTGTGGGTGGGGTAGAGGTGTGGGGGGCTGTACCTGTGGGTGGGGTAGAGTTGTGGGGCTGTACCTGTGGGTGGGGTAGAGGTGTGGGGGCTGTACCTGTGGGTGGGGTAGAGGTGTGGGGCTGTACCTGTGGGTGGGGTAGAGGTGTGGGGCTGTACCTGTGGGTGGGGTAGAGGTGTGGGGCTGTACCTTGGGTGGGGTAGAGGTGTGGGGCTGTACCTGTGGGTGGGGTAGAGGTGTGTGGGCTGTACCTGTGGGTGGGGTAGAGGTGTGGGGGCTGTACCTGTGGGTGGGGTAGAGGTGTGGGTCTGTTACCTGTGGGTGGGGTAGAGGTGTGGGTCTGTACCTGTGGGTGGGGTAGAGGTGTGGGCTCTTGCCGTCCCGTGTCCAGCAGCAGGTAGTGGGCCAGGCCGGCCCCGAGGCGTTGGTGGCGGAGGGGCAGAGTGAAGCCCTGCAGGGCCAGGCTCCGGGTGTGTGTCGAGCCAGTTCCCCCCCAGACATCCACTCCCCCTGCCTCTCTCACCCGACGTCAACCCGCGTGGGCCATGATCAGCACCGAGTCGTAGATGGTGCCGAACAGGGGAGACACCTGGGGGAGGGATGAGAGGAGGGGGAATGAAGGAGGGGAGATGAAGGTGGAAGGGATGAGAGGTGGTCGATGTAGCATGAGTGATGAAGTGGGGTCGCTAGAGCTGGTGCTGCAGAGCGAGACCAGGGGATGGGAGTCAGATGACACACACATTCCCCACCTCGTTCCCAGATACACCCATACACCTCTCCACCTCCTACCCCCAGTTCCCCAGACCCCACCCCCCAGACCCCCACCCCCCCCAGACCCCTACCTGCTGGGGCTGGGATGGTGCGGGCCAGCTCCCCGCGTCCATGGCTTGCTGGAAGGCCTGGTGGAAGGAGGGCCCGGGGACTCCAGGGTGAGGGTGAGCACGGCGTCGTAGGCCCTCTGCAGCTTGCTGTTGGCCCTCAGCGCCGGGTACGAGGCGTTGCGGTGGGGCAGGCTGTAGAGGAGCGTGTCGTAGGGCATGAACACCACACGGCCGTCCGTCAGGTGCATGTCCTGGTCCTCTCCAGGAGGAGCTTCTGGGGGCTCCGCCCAGCAGGGCCGATGCATGCAGAGGATGATCACTGGGGTGTGAGAGTGAGTGGGGGAGAGAGAGAGGGATAGTATATAGAGAAGAAGAGGAGAGGAGGTTGGTGGAAAGGCGACGACAGAAAACGTTTCCGTGGCTCAGGAGGGCGTGCGATCCGGACTCACGTCGGAGGTCGGCCATCTTGCGGACCTTGGCCAGAGTCTTCCTCACGCTGGCCGAGTCGGGACCGATGGAGGTCAGCAGGCGCACCGGGATGCCATGGCTCCTCATGAGTTAGCTACCTGAACAGGGTCACAGGTCAGGGGTCCACAGGGGTCACAGGGTCAGCCCATGACGCTCCCAGGAGCACTCAGACAAACAAGCGCCAGCTCGAATCAGAACCGTCTGACAGCGCGGTTACTAAGGAGACGGAGTCGGGCATCCAAACACAGACATTCACGTGCTTTCCACACTAATCCCCCCCCCCGGCTTCTGTGTGAAGACATGTTATCTATTTACCATCCCCCCCCTCCCCCTGTCTGGTAATAACCTTCACCCCAGCCTAGTCTAGTGCCACCACTCCCCCTCCCCCTGTCTGGTGATAACCTTCACCCAGCCTAGTCTAGTGCCCTCCCCCTGTCCTGTGATAACCTTCACCCCCCCTAGTCTAGTGCCACCCCCCCCCCTCCCCCCCTCCCCCTGTCTGGTGATAACCTTCACCCCAGCCTAGTCTAGTGCCACCACTCCCCCTGTCTGGTGATAACCTTCACCCCAGCCTTGTCTAGTGCCACTCCCCCTGTCTGGTGATAACCTTCACCCCAGCCTAGTCTAGTGCCACTTCCCCCTCCCCCTGTCTGGTGATAACCTTCACCCAGCCTAGTGTAGTGCCACTCCCCCTGTCTGGTGATAACCTCCAGCCTAGTCTATAGCGCCGCCACCCACTTCCCCCTCCCCCCTCCCCCCCCACCTTGCCCCGCCGTCTCCCCCCATCTGTCCTCGGAGGAGGCGATGATGGCCCACGTTGGCCCAGCGGAAGTACCCGCAGGAGGCTGAGCAGGGCCCAGGTGGGCCGGGGCAGGGTGCGGGCTGAGGTGGGGTGGTTCCGGACCCCCTCCAGCTCGTAGCCCACTCAGGCCCAGGAGAACACCGCCTGTTTGGGGAGGGACAAACATGCTTATTACATTTTCATATGAACTTGTCACACACCTTGTCCCAGTCCATGCCTGGCCTCAGGCCCCAAGCCCAGGCCCCCATGCTCTTCCCCCCTCCCCAGCCTCCTCAACCAGCCCCAAGCACCCACCTCAGCCTAACCTTGTCCTAGTCCATGCCCTGCCCCCCCCCAGCCCCCAGCCTCCCCCCCTCCCCAGCCTCCTCCCCAGGCCCCAAGCCTCCCCCCCCAGCCCCCCCCAGCCCCTCAGCCCACCCCCCCATCTCGGTCTAACCTTGTCCCAGTCCATGCCTGGCCTCCCCCCCCAGCCCCCAGCCACCCCCCCCTCCCAGCCTCCCCCCCCGGCCCCCAGCCTCCCCAGCCTCACCTTGTTCCAGCCCTTGGCCAGCAGCGAGGCTGCGTCACAGTACCCGGGGTTGGCTGGTCCGATGAACCCCGAGGCCTTGGTGTAGAACCCCATGAAGCCCTCCAGCGCCCGCGACGTATGACCACGCCTCCTCCAGGATGACATAATCAAAGTGGACGTTCCAGAGAAGTCGGGGTCGGCGTTGATCCGGTTCACAGCCAGCTGGGCCGCCACGGAGGGCAGGGCCTTGGCGAAGAGGGGGTCACATGACCAGGGGCCCACGAGGCCCACACGGAACACGCCGGACGCTACGGGAGGAAGGGGAGGGGCCAGGAGCAGGAAGAGGAGGGGCCAGAAAGGGGAGGAGCGGTGGCGGCTGGTCCATGCGTGAGGTAAGAAGTGGAAGGCACACAGGGATGGTGGCATTTCGAGGGTAACACGCTAAGCACACGCCAAGCACACGCCAAGCACACGCCAAGCGCACACGAGTGTCCCCTTGCTTCACGGGCACCTTAGCGTGTAGGCTCTCTGTGGAGAGAGAGAGCAGCGTAAGACAGGAGAGAGAGAAAGAGAGATAGGGAGAGAGAGAGAGAGAGAAAGAGAGAGAGACATTAGAAACTCCTGAGCTCAACATAAAAACACCTGCATAATTCTTATGTCAGCGTGTACACTATAGAACTACAATAGGATTATCTATCTATTATCTGTGACCCTGCACACATAACTCTTTGAGCTAATCCCAATCCACAACACAGCTCATCAATGGTGTTGGTGTGGCTGCGTGGCCTACATTGCTTCAAACACGACCTACAACTGTCAACTTTATTAACAAGAATAACTTTCTCTGTATTCATCTAGTGCAGTCGTTCTCAAAGTGTGGTCCGCGGACCACTGGTGGTCCGTACTGCCCCCCGTATGGTCCGCGACGGCCACAAGTCAATTATTGCGACATTTCTAACATACAACTCAGAACGAAGATACACAGTCAGTAGTAGCCTATTAAAATGAGCTACACACGTTCCGCATTCTGACATCGCAGCCTCTGCAGGGTTGTACCAGAGCCTCTCTGGTTGTGAGATGGTTGGGTCCAGGCCGTCTTTTCTAAAAAGTTTTCTCAGATAGGCTACCGATTGCCGGCCGAAATATTGTGCACACTGCCAGTGAGCGACGAGTCTGACTGAGGCTAATGGGGACGCAGTCTCACACTCAAATTGCAAGTTAAACAAATCACAAAAAGAATCGGACCAGCTGGCTAAAAAGCAGAATTCCCATATTCCCTCTTGAAAGCTGCCCTGCTCGACTTTTTAGATGTTGAATGACTGTAAAACTGTAAAATTATGAACTTTGTGACATGACGCGAAGACATGCTGCCGCTCCACTATGCGGTCTGTTCCCGGGCGACATTCTCACTCAAATGTCAAGACTTTCGTGACCCAAATCAAATTCTGATCCGACAGATCAATGGGGGAATCGCTTTTTCCTCTCTCTAAGGCTGTCCTCTCCTCTGACTTTTGGTCTTTTAAATCTAACTATTTGTATGATCCGTGTGGTCCTTTTGCCATTGTAAATGCTATCCTTTCCCGGTTTTCTGAAACCTAGCTGCGCGCGCATCCTGATGTTGGTAAACATGAAAGTGGTCTATTTAGTTAGATGGTCCGCAAGTTTTTATTTATTGGCCAAGTGGTCCTTGGTCTGAAAAAGTTTGAGAAACACTGATCTAGTGCAATAGCAAAAGCTTAACGGATGTAGGCTGATTTAAAGTAGGCATACACTTTATTGGTGCATGTTTGGTGTTGAAAATAATAGATGAGAATTGTAAACTGTTTTTTAAAGCGTTAAACGAGTTCCTTACCGTACTGGATGAGATGAACCCGTTCGATTCCTTTCCGCAGCGAGTCTTCTACACCAAAATGCCACAGAAATGGGACGTTTTTAACACCTTCATCACATCAATTAGGGGTCCACGAGGCCGAAAAGTCCAACGGAAAACCGTCGACATTTCAAATGTCCAGACCTTTAGATGACTTACTCCACAATGTAATATTAAGATACATTAAGTATACAACAAGATGTTAGCGAGCGCGGAGACTCAAAGTAAGATGACGCGCGCCATAACCGACAGGTGAATTTCAGACCGCGTGCTTATAATAATCCTCTCAAAATCGTCTCTTAAATCTAGTGTGTGAGTGTGTGTGAGTGTGTGTGTGCTGACCTGGGACAATAGTCTAACCTGCAGGCATCTTATATTTAATCCAATCTGTAGCCTACAACAACACTTTCAGCAACGTGAGAATTCCATTCTATTTTCTTTGCACTGAACGACCCCCACTACCTGGAGCTAATCCTGATTGGTTTAATGCTGGTCTCAGAAATCTGATTTTTAACTAAATTGTGTTGAGGAGAGAAAAACTGATTTCTGAATCCGGAGATTGGGTTTAGCCTAAACCCAACTGATTGACAGTGAACAACCCAGAATGTTTTTTTTTCAGATACAGAAAACAGATGTTTCTTTACTGGCCCATCTGTCATAGATAAATCACTCCCAAGTCGGTCTTTCCTCTTTTTATTGTCCTCCTGGAAGCTTCTAGAACCTGTGAGTGGAACGGAACTTCCAACATTCCAACATTCCTTTATGGGTTCCTGCTGTCTGTAGCCTAAAGATTCTGATTTACTTTACTGAGTTTTCTTATAGCATTTCTTTCTGGAACTTTCTTATTTCTCCATTTCCCCTTTTACACTCTCGGTTTGGTGATGGCAGATGTCGCAGGTTCGAATCCCCCTGGCTTCAGAGCCAAGGTGAAGTCACTCCTATAGAAGCAAATCAGTGACATCATGTTTGAATTTTAAAAGGTGGCGAATAGCACCTACTTAATATTGAAATGTAAACACCACCAAATGTGTTGGTTTTGAATTCACCCTTTTAAATTTGAAATATGAATATGAAAATTCAGCTCACGACAGTAAAATTCAGATTACAAAACAGCAAAAAATGTAGGGCTATACATATACAAACAAATTCAGATCCCCAAAATTGAGCGGTTTGAAATTTGACCAATTCCTAGCCGAAAACATTTAAGGCGACCGCATTTGAACCATAAGAATTCGACCCGAAAAAAATCGACCCTTCTAAATCACAAAATGGCGACCTTGAATTAGTTCCCAAGGACCAATTTCTCTACCTTATCTACGCCAGTGCAACATTGTCCACATTGTCACTTCCCTCTTCTGGAAGCTAGGGGGCAGCATATGACAGGAATCACAGCCAGCTGGTCATTCAGAGAGGATACGGTTGGTGTGTTGACTTTACTCTGCCTATCATAGAACTCTTCAGAGCATGAAGTTCATTCTGGAACTTTGGGGGGAACGGAATGATAGAAAACAGATTGTGATTCTGGTTTTCTGTGGTTACTGGTTTGCTCAGTGGTTGATAAGGCTTGCACGGCTAGGCTCGGGGACAAACAACACAGATGTTCTAATGGCAGGACGTCACCGTCCTCAAGCTTGGCAGGACGTCACCGTCCTCAAGGCTTGGCACGACTCTGTTTCAGTTGTTTATCTGATTCATCTCTCACCCTCTTGTCTTCTCTCTCTCTCGCTCTCCCTTTCTCTCTCCGTCCCTACCACTCTCTCCCGCTCTCTCTCTCCACTCTCTCTCTCCAATTTCTCTCTTTCTCCTTACATCTCCCCTCTTTCTTTCCTCCAACATCTTCTCTCTCCTCCTCTCCCTCTCCTCTCCCTCTCCCTCTCCCTCTCCCTCTCCTCCCCTCTCCCTCTCCCTCTCCCTCTCTCCCTCTCCCTCTCCCTCTCCCTCTCCCTCTCCCTCTCTCCCTCTCCCTCTCCCCTCCCTCTCCGTCTCCCTCCCTCTCCCTCTCCCTCTCCTCTCTCCTCTCTCCCTCTCCCTCTTCCCTCTCCCTCGTCCCCTCCCTCTCCCTCTCCCTCTCCCTCTCCCTCTCCATCTCCCTCTCCCTCTCCCTCTCCCCTCTCTGCCCTCGCCTCTCCCTCCTCCCTCTCCTCTCCCTCTCCCTCTCCCTCTCCCTCTCCCTCTCCCTCTCCCTCTCCCTCTCCCCTCTCCCTCCGCCTCTCCTCTCCCTCTCCCTCTCCGCCTCTCCCTCTCCCTCTCTCCCCTCTCCCTCTCCTCTCCTCTCTCTCCTTCCCTCCCTGTTGAGGTCAGGATGGAGGATGCTGTACGGGGGGTGAAGGGTGAGACCAGGTGGAGGTGGGGGTGTTGGATGAGTGTCAGCTGAAAACTGTGCAGAGAGTCAGATGACACACACCCTTGTGTGTTGAAGATGGCTTTGTCCCCTTCTCTTTTTATTTCTCCCTTCTACTGTTGTCCTTTCTCTACTCTCGCTATCTCTATTTCCTCCCCCTCATCCCCTTTTTGCACCTCTCTCTCTCTTTCCCTCACTCTCTCTGTCTCTCTACTCCAATTCTCCCAAGGGGACTCGGGTTCCAGAAAGCTCTCCCAATCTCGACTCACTTCCTCTACCCAGACTCCCTCCCTCTGCTCCTCTACCCATCCTCCCGTCCTCCGTCGTTCCTCTACACAGACTCCCTCCCTCCATCTATTCGCTTTCTTCCTCCCTTCCTCCCTCATCTCCCCTGAGTCTCTTTGGGTCTTTCCTCCCTCTCTTCCTCCTTCTCTTCGTCCCTCCCCCCGCTCCTCCCCCTTCTATTCCCGACCTCTCGAACCTTGCAAACGGAGGTTCTGTGTCGCTACACAAGCCTACACTTACTCTTTTAACAGGGAATATCTATCTATTGTATCCATCTATGCATCTATCTATCTATTCGCCACCTCTCCTCTCACCCTCCCCTCCTATCTGAATCTACAGAACTTTTAACCCCGAGCTGTAGCATGGTTACAGGCCATCAGAGACACTGGAAGTCATCATTCATATTCAACAAGCGAAGCGAAGCAATCTCATTGGTCAGGTCGGTCACAGGGGGCAGGGGTGAGATGGAGGGATGAGGAGGAGGGAAATCTCAACATCTGCTTATTAGGGAAGAGAGAGAAGAGTTGTCTCTCTACCGGACAGTGAACCCACACACACAAACTCACACACATATACAACCACTCTTACTCACATCACCCATCTTATAATAGTCATGCTGTGACTTTTCAGAAGGATTACTGTATCTCTGTGCAACTTGTGTGGTATAATATTAAGAGCTTTTAAAAAAAAACACTCTTAGATATACAGCTCTGGAAAGAATTGAGACACCACTGCATCTTTTTATTTCATTATAAAAAAGTTGAGAAGGACAATTTTAAGTGAGGAACAGAAGGGTCAAATTTAAGAGGCCACTGCAAATTTTACTTTTCAACTCTTTTAAAAATGAAATCAATAGATGCAGTGGTTTCTAATTATTTTCCAGAGCTGTATAAACGGTATGCACTCACTAAAACCTACTTGGATACAAGTCCAGCTAAGTGCGAGGCTCTGGGTTTGTAGTCAACATGAACTCTATTCATGTTGTTTCCCCTGGCAGATGGGGCTGGCCACTCTCCCATTCAAACAGATTTCCCTCCAGCCAGAATCTGGTCGAGTCAATCACAACCGTTTATCTGATATGGGGGTGGGGTTTAATCTGAAGACTGCACAGAGGATTGTTTGGAAATTTGACGTTTCTTTGCTCTGATTGGTTGTATTTATCCGAGGCATTTTGATCTGATGATAATAACGACATCTGTATTTGCAATGCCCTTCTTGGGGGATGTGGGTTCTAGGTTCCAGGTTCTAGGTTCCAGGTTCCAGGTTCTGGGTTCCAGGTTCTAGGTTCCGGGTTCCGGGTTCCGGGTTCCAGGTTCCGGGTTCCGGGTTCCAGGTTCCAGGTTCTAGGTTCTGGGTTCTGGGCTGGTTGAGGTCTGGACGGCACCATGCCATGCCACGTCAACCACCCTGTCAGATTCCACAACAAACACAAAAATGTGTCTGTGGAGCCAAGTCTGCAGGCATCATCAGAAACCCGTGAGAACCCCGGAGAAAGAGAGAGAGGGGCGGGGTGAGAAGGGGGAAGGAGAGAAAAGAGAGGAAGTTGAGAGAAGAGAGTGAGGGAGGGAGGGATGGAGGGATGGATGGAGGGAAGGAGTGCGGGAAAGAGGGAAAGAGAAAGAGGGAGTGAAATCTAAGTAGAAATTATGTGGAAAAAAACACATATGGCTCTCTCTCTCTTTCTCTTCTCTGGGGTATTCCACACACACACACACATAGCCACACACACAGGCGAACACACACACAGTATAGAAGTGTGTGTAGACATGTCTGCTTGAGTGTACCTGGAAAGATGAATGACTTCCATATGCTTCTGTTTTACTAGGACCAGGGTGTGTGTGTGTGTGTGTGTGGTGACCGAGTGAGAGAGAGAGAGAGGCTGCAGAACAGTTCATGCAGCACTTTGTCCCTGGGAAAGTGTGGAAGAGAAGGATGTGTGTGTGTGTGTGTGTGTTTTTATCTTATTAATACAAGAGGGCAAGCTTGTGTCTTGTAATGTGGGAATCTTGGTAACCAGGGGTTTTAACTGATCCCCTGTCTCCATAGACACAAACACACACACGTAGACACACCACACACACACGCTAGCCAAGCTCAACTAATATTATCCAGGAGAACAGCTCGTACTTACCGAGATCCATGTCTGATCTGAACCTTCTGTGTTCTAAATATGGGCCTAGTTACACAGCCAGATACACTGGTGCTTTCATACAGCTAAAACAAGCCAAAGTACTAAGACACTGTGATACATAAAGAGTTTAGGGGTCAGAGAGGTCTTCTTCTGTTTGCTACTGTTTGGTCGTTTCTTCTTCTGTGGTAAATGTTTGTCTGCTACTGTTTGGTTGATTCCTTCTTCTGTGTTGTTAATCTGTCTGTTGATGTCCAGGCCATTCTTCTTCTGGTGTTTATCTGTCTGCTACTACTTTGGGTCTTCCTTCTTCTGTGGTATTTACCTGTCTGCTACTATTTGGGGCTTCCTTATTCCATGGTATTTATCTGTTCACTACTGCTTGGGTCTTCCTTCTTCTGTGGTATTTATATGTTCATTAATGCTTGGGTCTTCCTTCTTCTGTGGTATTTATCTGTTCACTACTGCTTGGGTCTTCCTTCTTCTGTGGTATTCATCTGTTCACTACTGCTTGGGTCTTCCTGCTTCTGTGGTATTTATATGTTTACTACTGCTTGGGTCTTCCTTCTTCTGTGGTATTTATATGTTCACTACTGCTTGGGTCTTCCTTCTTCTGTGGTATTCATCTGTTCAATACTGCTTGGGTCTTTCTTCTTATGTGGTATTTACTGTATTTGTCTTTCTCATCCACTGTGGGCATTCATCTATCAGCTAATGTTGAGCCTTGGGTCTCCTGCTGGTGTTTGCTTCTGTAGCAGTGCTATAACATTTCCTCCTGACTGTTAAATCTTTCTTCTGCTGTTTGAATGTAGCCTAAACACAATAATTCACACACATTCCTGGAGGACAGGGCAAATGTGTGTAGTCTACTGATCCGTCTCAGTAACAGTTACAGTAAGGTGCTCTCTAACCCCTGACCCTGACCAGCCAGGAAATACAGGGCTCCTGTATTGCCATGGAGTTGTGTTTGAAAGATTGTTCCTATAATGAGGGGAACGGAATGGAGACTAAACAGGAAGAAGGTCTTTAAGTTGGCTGCAGTGTGTGTGTGTGTGTGTGTGTGTGTGTGTGTGTCTGTGTCTGTGTCTGTGTATGTGTGTGTGTGTGTGTTGTGTGTGTGTGGTGTGTGTGTGTGTGGTGGTGTGTGTGTGTGTGTGTGTGTGTGTGTGGTGTGTGTGTGTGTGTGGGTCTGTGTATGTGTCTGTGTCTGTGTGTGTGTGTGTGGTCTGGTGTGTGTGTGTGGTGGTGTGTGTGGGTGGTGTGTGTGTGTGTCTGTGTGTGTCTGTGTGTGTGTGTCTGTGTGTGTGGTGTGTGTGTGTGTCTCTGTGCGTGTGTCTGTGTGTCTGGTGTGGTGTGTCTGTGAAAGGAGGAAGGGAATAAAAATGAACTGAAAACGAAAGCCAGACCAAGTTGTCGTTTTGAACGGAAGTTCTTATACATTTTATGCCTTTTTAGAAATGTATTAAAGCATACAGCTCTACTGTCTGCACAGCGACACAAACTCAACACACAGTCAACACACAGTCAACACACAGTCAACACACAGTCAACACACACTCAAACACACACTCAACACACACTCAACCCACACTCAACACACACTAACCGGGAGACGAGCCTCCACCGATGTAAAGAGAGTTTGTGAGAGCTTTTCTGGGTCAGGGGTCAAGGGTCAGGGGTGAAGGGTCAGGCTCCGTATGGGGGAGGGAAGAGAGCATGTTGCGAGAGAGGGGGGGTTCGGACGAGAGAGGAATTCCAGATGCAGAGGAATTTGTCGTTATCAGGTCGCTGTTGCTGCAGACGTCCTTGTGTGTGTGTGTGTGTGTGTGTGTGTGTGTGTGTGTGTGGTGTGTGTGTGTGTTGTGTGGGTGTGTGTGTGTTTGGTGTGTGTGTGTGTTTGTATGAGAGAACAGGGACTGAAATCGAGTGTTGAAAACTCTGACCACACCAAAAGGATGGTGAAGGGTCATGAGAACTCCCAGTTAAAAATACACACACACTCACTCACACTCTCATACACACTCTCACACACACACTCTAATACACACACACTCACTCACTCACACTCTCATACACACACACTCACTCACAGGCCACAAATGCACACACAAAAAACACAAAAGCAGCCTTGAATCATACAGGCTCTAGGAACATACTGATCTCGAAAGTAAAATAACATTTTAAACTGAAACACTTGCAAAATGGAACAGCCTCAGGTTCAACAGTGCAGGGTTTTTTCCGTATACAGAATAAGAAAAACATTTAAAGAAACGACAAGCATGTCAGTTTCTGGGTTGCAATTCTCCACTGAATTGGGTTTTTGGGTCTCAACATTCAGAAATAGTTTAGGACTGACACTCAATATTTCAACAGAGGGTTCTTCCTGGGGGCGTGGCCAAACAAATTGCCATGATGTGGTTTTTACTTCCTTACAGATTCTCTCTCCTCTCCACTCGTATCTATCTATTCGCTCTGATATAGATAATGTCTATCGTCTATCTCGATCTATGTCTCTCGATCTATACGCTCTCTCTATTGTATCTCTAGACTCTTCGCTATATATAATCTCTCTCATCTCTGCTCTCTCTCTCTCTCTCTCTCTCTCTCTCTCTATCTGTCTCTCTCTGCTCTCCTCTCTCTATGTCTATCGCTCTCTATCCGCTTCTCTCTCTCTCTATCTCTCTCGCTCTCTCTTTCTCTCTCTCCTTCACTCTCAAGACAGATCTACTGTCAGAACTATGCACCTGTTTCTACGATCTTCTGCTGCACTTTCTACAAGAAATATTGTATGTCTCTTGATTAAAGTGTCTGCTAAATGAATAAAATGTCATAAATATTGTATTTTTATTTTTTATTGATGCCCATGAGAGATGAGGCTGGTTATTGTGAAAACATCAACTGTGAATGTATATATTTTGGGGGGGTGGGGTTTTGGATATGTTATATATCTTTCGATTTGAGTTTTTTTTAGTTCATGCCCTCTAGACGTTCCACGGTCTTATAAAAGCAGGGCAGACGAATATGTATTTTTCTTGTCAGTATCTTCACATGTTAAAGTATCTTCACATGTTAAAGTATCTTCAGATGAATAACTGGGAAAACGGAGGACCATGTTTTCTCTCTCCAGCACAGCTCTGTGGTCAGCCAAGCTATTTCCTCCCTGGTGGTTAAGACTGGGGGTCTGGCCCCAGAAATCTGACCCAGGATCTGCGGTCAAAGGGGTTTCTTAGGGGAACCAGAGCTGGTTTGAACCGGCCTGAACCTGTATTTGCGATGACGTCATCACGATCCTTTTCTTATCTAGGAACGGGTTTTGTTTGGGAATTGAAACGTGTAAGAGTCAAAAGAGTCATATAGCCCTGTCACTGAGAACGGAAAGCGATATAGCGAAGCCCACGATTGGTTGGTCAGACCTGTAAATCAAAAATGTCTGGGAAAACCAAACCGAGCATGACTTTTAATACTGGCGTTGCGAGCTATCACTGGCTCGTTTCCAAAACAGAAGAGTGACGTCACTTCCTGTGCGATGTCCTTGGCCTGCTCCTTCCAGACGAAGCGAGACGAGAACTTCTCCTCATCTCAGTGTTCCGGAACACGTCTCCACGGAAGACGGAACACGGGACCAGCCCGTTCTCGGGTCCGGCTCATGACATCACAAGTCCCGGAAGAGTCCGGAAAAAACACGCCGTGTTCCGGAACACACCGGGAACCTTACCCTTTTCCATACTCCCCCCCCTCCTCCCTTCAGTCGCATC
>CAEFZP010002996.1:0-27500 GCA_903064625.1 Mallotus villosus
ATAATAATAAACACAATCAGAGGCCGGGGTTTTTAATTCTGAGAGAAAGAAAGAAGAAAGAAATGAAAAGGTGTGATGGGAGGAGGTTGATTGTGAAGCCCCCCCCTCCTTCTCTAAAGAGAGGGGAGAGAGAAGAGGAGAGATAAATGAGAGAGGAGAGAAGCGAGAGAGCGAGACAAGAGAGGTAGTAGCGACGAGGAGAAAAGACGAGAGAGGGGACAGAGGAGAGAAAGCGAGGAGAGAGAGGAAGAGAGAGAAACGAGAGCAGAGGGAACGCAGGGAGAGGAAGATGAGAGCAACGGAGAGGGCCGAGCGAGAGCCCGAGGAGAGAGATACAGAGCAGGAGAGAAGATGCGAAAAGAGGGAGGGAAAGCGAGGGAGAGAGAGGAGCGCGACCTCTGCATATCTCCTCTTTAGTCTCGAACAAAGCGAGAGAAATAGATCTTGCTAGGCTCGCGATCTCCGATGCTAGATCAGTCCATCTATATTCTCTATCAGTCACTATATATATAGTTATTTACCGCTCTCTGGGCTTTCTTTGAGTGTTTCTGCACTCGTTTTTCTGGCACATTGTCTTGTTGTCCTTCAGGATACAGTATGAATATGCACACTCTCTAATCTCTCTCCTTTCCCTCTAGGTTTTCCTTAAGGACGGTGATTTGAGGTTGTCCTGTTTCCTCGGCGCTGGCCCTCCCGGGGCTTTCTGTGTTCCAAGGTTCATTTGTTTGAGGTGCTTTAATCTGGAGCCGTAGGGAGCTGAGCCTTGACGAAGAGCGACGAAAGAAAGGAAAAGAGAAGGCGTGACGGGAGAAGGAGGAGGAAGGGAGGGGGAGGGGAGTGGTATCGGGCGGGGATGAGGGGGAAGGGGGGAGTGGAGGAGGGCGGAGGGTAGGGAGGGAGGAGAGGGAAGAAAGAGAGAGAGGAGAAAAAGGAGGAGGAGAAAAGGGGGCCTGATGGCGTGATGAGTTATCTCTCCTATCTTGGATGGTGTGCTTTACCCTAACAGAATTTCTTTCTCTCTCGCTCTCTCTCCCTCTCTCTCTCTCTCTCTCTCTATCTCTCTCTCGCTCTCTCTCTCTCTCTCTCTCTCTCTCGGTGGATGGAACAGTTTTAGCAAGTTTTTTAAAGGAACCCCTTCTCTCTCCCTCCTTACAAACACAACTCCTTTCATCTCTCTCAGGTGCACCACACTCTCGGGCGCTCTCTCTCTCCGCTGCGCTTGTGTCCCAGCGAGTCCTGAATGAGGCTCGGAAGTCGGCCGTGCAGCCAGAGGCGCCTAGGCTCGGCAAACGGGGGTGTGTCTGCGGACAAATGACGGGGATGGATGACCTGTGACAGAGATAAGACTCCTTACAAGAGCCTGAACGAACGCGGAGTGGCGGGGCGGCGCGGGGGGGAGGGAAATTAAGAACAGGGGCAGAGGAGAGAGAGGAGAGGGGGGGGTGGTGGGGGGAGGAGAGAAAGAGAAGTATTTCACATGGAGAGATAGGGAGAAGACGAGAAGAGAGAGAGAGAGAGAGAGAGAGGAAAAGGCTAAGAGAGAGAAGGGCCCGGGGTGGATCTCCAGGGTCGCGTTAGACACAGGCGGGGCTGCCCCAAGAAGGAAGAGGAACTCGCCTACTACCAGGGTGGCGGGCATGTTCTGGAGAGTCGGGAGAGAGAAGAGAGAGAGAGAAAGAATCGAGAAGGGTCCGTCAGAGAACGCCAAATATGGAGCTCCCCCGTAACCGATGAGAGGTTTCAGCGCGAAGAAGAAACAGAAGCAGAGAAAGAGCCAGAGGAGAGGAGAGAGAGAGGAGAGATGGAGAGGATGGATGGAGAGAGGGCAAAAGGAAAGGAGAGGAAAATAGCGAGCAATAGAGAGAGAGGGAGAAGCGACAGAGGAATCGAAGAAGAGAATAGAAATCAGATGAGAGAAGAGAGAGAGGAGGTGGCGAGAGAGAGAGAAGAGAAGGGAGAGAGAGGGAGGATGTGTCGCACGAGAGAGTGAGAGAGGGATGAGAGAAAGAGGGGAGAGGGAGAGAAGAAGAGAGAGGGAGAGGAGAGAGCGGGAGGGGAGGGGAGAGAGAGAAAGAGAGAGATGGAGATATAAAGAGAGAGAAAGAGAGAGAGATGGAGAGAGAAAAGAGAGATATTGGAAAGAGAAAGAGAGGAGAAAGAGAGAGAGATGGAGAGAGAAAAGTAGTTCTGAGGCAGTAGCTATATAGAACAGAAGGTTGTGTCCGGCCAGGTCCCTGCTTAACCTCTGCTGGGGGCTGCAGCTGGAGGTATGGTGAACAGCGTGGAACAGTCAGGACAGAGCTCTTGAACGCACCCTGGACCCACACGTGTTTGAACGTCACCCTGGACCCACACGTGTTTGAACGCACCCTGGACACACCATGTGGCCTATGAATTATAATGCGATTGACAGTGGTGTCCGTGACAAAGACGGAGCGTTATTGCACATAAGGTCTGCTTGATTTTGATGATCCTTTTTCTCTGGAGTTCACAAAGGGCGGGAAATGGTGGGTGAATATTGTAAAAGGTCACATGGATGAAATGATGTTGGTAGAAGGCTTTGATTCCCACTAATAGACACTTCAAACAGGCCGGACGAAGGGCCCTCACACCACTGGGAAGGACATGTGGACAACGAACACACACACACACGCACCACGACACACACACCCTCACACACACACACACCAACACACACACAACACACAACACACACACACAAAAACACACACACACAGACACACACAACACACCACACACACACACACACACACACTACACACACACACAACCCTCACGCACACGCACGCACACACACCACACACCACACACACACACACACACACACACGCACAGGGTGTATTTCAGGATGAGGGTAATTTGAAGAGGGGATGATTTCACACACACACTCCTGTGTTTTTCTATATTATTGGGTAGGTTTAGATCTTAGGCCTTATTTTGTACTACACACGCACAACACACGCACACACACACCACACACACACACAATCATGTCCAGGTTTTCAGTCCGTGTGTGGGTACCCTTTGTCTGCTTGGTTGTCTGCTGTGTGTGTGTGTGTGAGCTCTCCAGAGGGAGAGGACTGGAAGGTTCCTGCTGAAGGGATAGAACACCCGAAGGAACCCTCCTCTCTATTCTCTCCTCTCTGTTTGTGTTTGTATCCAAGCCGTTGTGTATAACTGGACTCTGTATACGTCTCAGTGTGGACTCTGTGAGGTGTGTGTGTGTGGTGTGTGTGAAGGCTGGGTGGGTACTGGCTACTGAGGATTGTGAGTATAAAAACGGCCTTCAAATTATTTGAAGGTCCATTTGACCTTGCGTTCAACTCTTTCAACTGTGTCTTTTGAAAGAGGGGGTGATGCAAAAGAGGAGGAGGGGTGAGTAGAGATAGAGAGGGGTAGAGAAGAGAGAAAAAGCTATCATCATCCACGTGACAGAAGTGTGCCAGTTTATGATATTTGAAAGAGACGAGAGATGATGAAGAGAGAGAGGAGGAAGAGAGATGAAAGGCGGGAGTGAACTTTGAGAGAGGAAGAGAGAACAGAGAGAGAGCACGAGAGATGGCAAGTCCCGTTCCAGATGTTATGGAGGAAAGGCTGGGCAAGGAACGGAGAAGAGAGTGAAGTGACGGAGGAAAAGCGAGAACTAGAGAGAGAGGAAGATCGAGCGAGGAACAGAGAGGGATGAAGATGAGAAGACAAGAGAGGGAGGGAGTGAGGGAAGCGAACTCAGAGAGAGCACGAGAATGGAGATGGAGAGGGAGGAGAGGAGAGACGAGGAAAGTGAGAGAGAACGAGAGAGGTTGACCTGAGAGGATACTGAGAGCAATGCGAGATGGAGGAAGTTGAGACGCGCAGAGAGAGATACAGAGTCAGGTGACGAACGACGCGAGGAAGAGGATTTAAAGCATCGACGAGCAGAGAGAAGGAGAGAGCGACGAGAGGAGCTGAGAGAGAGAGAGGAAGAGAGAGAGGAAAAACAAGAGCATGGATAACACGACGATGGATGAAGAGAGTGAGAGATGTCGAGAGTGAGAAGAGAGAGAGAGGAAAAGAGTAGGAGGAAAGCAGATGCGTAGTGAAGATGAGAGAGTGAAGAGAGAGAGTAGGTGTGTGTGGTGCTCCCTCGGTTCCTCTTTACTTCCTCCTGTGTTGCGAGGGCGTCTCAGATGGATAAGGTGATTACTGTCGGCCGCTTCATTGTTCTCCGCCCAGACCTGAGACAAGGAAGGACCCAAATGGGATTTTCTCATTCAGATCTCCCCTCTCTCTTTCCTCCTCCTCCTCTCTCTCTCTTCCTCCTCCTCCTCTCCTGCTCTCCTAAACCCCGGCTAAGTTGGACGCACTGATCAGATTTAGCCTGTGGAAATGAGATTTCCACAGACTCAGTTCATCTCAACAACGCCAGGTCTGAACTTTGCTTAGCTCAGTCTGTCTCCCTCTCTTTCAAAGACACACACACGCGCATACACACACGCATACACACACGCATACACGTAGTATTCACAAATACACACCCACACACAGACTGTGTGTGTACTGTGGACATTAATTCAGTTCTTGTCTTTTATACCTTCCAGGTTTATGGGGAGAGATCAGCTAGACGAGATCGACATAGACATATCACAATAGACAAAACACTCAAATCATAAACTCACGATGACACACACCCCACGTCCAAATACGCCATCCACATCCCTCCCTCCACCACCCTCCCTCCATCCTCCCTCCCTCCACTCCCTCCCTCCCTCCTCCCCCCCTCTCTCCCCCCCCCCTCTCTCTATGTGTAAGTCAGACTGCATCCTCCTCTGCTCTGTCATCTCTTCTTCTCTGACTCCTCAGCAGCTCTGGTCCTTTTTCTCTTCTGCTTTTTCCACGTCTTTTCTCGTCCTGTTTCCTGGTGCAGAAGCGCTGGCTGTGTGTGTGTGTGTGTGGCTGTGTGTGTGTGTGTGTGTGTCACCATGGAGAGTGACTCACAGGCCCCAGGGACAGATACACACAACTGTTTCATTCAGGACCATAATCAGACCCCTTCACACACACACAAACACACACACACAAACACACACAACACACACAATACACACACAAACACACACACACAACACACACACACACACACACACACCCTAAGTCAGAGAGGTAATACACACACACACACACACACACACACACCCTAAGTCAGAGAGGTAATAGCCCCCAATGATTAGGTTTACAGATGAGGGATCATTTTTGTCCATTTTCTGAAAAACGGTGATTGCTCCCAGAATTCATTAGGAGATGCAGAGGTCAAATGATTCTGAGGTAGCTCTCTCTTTTCAAACTGCCGCTTTTGGAGCTGCAGAAAACACTACCGGCTTTCTGTTCCAAGGGTAGGGCTGTACGTGTTAGAAAAATATTTTTAATATAAATAAGGTTTTAGAGGGAAAAAAAGGGGGTTATATTGTAGCTTTTCGCTTTTCCGTGGCATATTATCGATGAAAAATGTGTGTACATTCCTGGTGTCCAGGTAAAATATTCATGTATGTTCCCACACCTCTGATTGTATCTGTCTGGTTGGATGTACCACATGGTCGTGTAGAGGCGACCTGGGGGGAGAGGATTGTGAGTGGAAGAGAGGAGATGGATAGTTTGTGCATGCCTTTCCCCTCTCCACGGGAAGCCACACCACTAACACCAGGAAGGATCCAGAAGATGATTGGACAGGACAGGACCCTGCATACTGAACGCTTGGTTCTGCTCAGACTACACCTGTCATCTTTACAATCTGCACTCTCTCTCTCCGAAAGCACCCCAGGTTTATCTGCTCCGGTTAACTGCCAATCATTACAAATCATTACAGTAGTCCCAGTTCTTTTATTTCTCTACTATTTTCAGGGAGTAAATACATTTCATTATCCTAAAAAAATAAAATCTAAATTCTCCAGATTAACCTAAATAATATGCTGAATATATTGAGATATGTGCTGTGTATACAGTACCAGTCAAAAATCAAATGTGGCCAAACTTATGACTGGTACTGTATATATTTATATGTATGTTTTTTTAAATTCTCTTTATATATTCTTCATTTCTACATATCCATATTTAATAAATGGATCATCACTGATGTCCTCCTCTCAACCCTGATGGGGCAGAAACAAAAACGGGGTGCATGTCTGTGTGATACGGGACAGGTTTCAAAGCTTTGAAAGGCCGGTGGAAGCTTCTGCATGTGAATTATTAACAAGGAGGAGACAGAGAGAGTCCTCTTTAGACTCCTGAGAGAGGAGAGGAGAGAGAGAGTCGAGAGGAGGAGAGAGAGAGAGAGAGTCCTCTTTAGACTCCTGAAGAGGAGGAGAGACGAGAGAGAGGAGAGAGTCCTCTTTAGACTCTGAGAGGAGGAGAAGAGAGGAGAGAGAGAGTCCCCTTTAGACTCCTGAAGAGGAGAGAGAGAGAGAGAGAGTCCTCTTTAGACTCCTGAGAGGAGGAGAGAGAGAGAGAGAGAGAGAGAGTCCTCTTTAGACTCCTGAAGAGGAGGAAGGAGGAGAGAGAGGAGAGTCCTCTTTAGACTCCTGAAGAGGAGGAGAGAGAGAGAGAGAGAGAGTCCTCTTTAGACTCCTGAAGAGGAGGAGAGGAGAGAGAGAGAGAGTCCTCTTTAGACTCCTGAAGAGGAGGAGAGAGAGAGAGAGAGTCCTCTTTAGACTCTGAAGAGGAGGAGAGAGAGAGAGAGAGAGAGAGTCCTCTTTAGACTCCTGAAGAGGAGGAGAGGGAGAGAGAGAGAGTCCTCTTAGACTCCTGAAGAGGAGGAGAGAGAGAGAGAGAGAGTCCTCTTTAGACTCCTGAAGAGGAGGAGAGGAGAGAGAGAGAGTCCTCTTTAGACTCCTGAAGAGGAGGAGAGGAGAGAGAGAGAGAGTCCTCTTTAGACTCCTGAAGAGGAGGAGAGGAGGAGAGAGTCCTCTTTAGACTCCTGAAGAGGAGGAGAGAGAGAGAGAGAGAGAGTCCTCTTTAGACTCCTGAAGAGGAGGAGAGGAGAGAGAGAGAGGAGAGTCCTCTTTAGACTCCTGAAGAGGAGGAGAGAGAGAGAGAGAGAGTCCTCTTTAGACTCCTGAAGAGGAGGAGAGAGCGAGAGAGTCCTCTTTAGACTCCTGAAGAGGAGGAGAGGAGAGAGAGAGAGTCCTCTTTAGACTCCTGAGAGGAGGAGAGAGAGAGAGGAGAGAGAGTCCTCTTTAGACTCCTGAAGAGGAGGAGAGAGCGAGAGAGTCCTCTTTAGACTCCTGAAGAGGAGGAGAGAGAGAGAGAGAGTCCTCTTTAGACTCCTGAAGAGGAGGAGAGGAGAGAGAGAGAGTCCTCTTTAGACTCCTGAAGGGAGGAGAGGGAGAGAGAGAGTCCTCTTAGACTCTGAGAGGAGGAGAGGAGAGAGAGGAAGTCCTCTTTAGACTCCTGAAGAGGAGGAGAGGAGAAGAGAGAGAGAGAGAGTCCTCTTTAGACTCCTGAAGAGGAGGAGAGGAGAAGAGAGACAGAGAGAGTCCTCTTTAGACTCCTGAGAGAGGGAGGAGAGAGAGAGAGAGAGTCCTCTTTAAACTTCTGGAGAGGAGGAGAGGAGACAGAGAGAGAGAGAGTCCTTTAGACTCCTGAAGAGGAGGAGAGAGAGAGAGAGAGAGAGTCCTCTTTAGACTCCTGAAGAGGAGAGGAGAGAGAGAGAGTCCTCTTTAGACTCCTGAAGAGGAGGAGGAGAGAGAGAGAGTCCTCTTTAAACTCCTGAAGAGGAGGAGAGGAGAGAGAGAGAGAGAGTCCTCTTTAGACTCCTGAAGAGGAGGAGAGAGAGAGAGAGAGAGTCCTCTTTAGACTCCTGAAGAGGAGGGAGAGAGAGAGAGAGAGAGTCCTCTTTAGACTCCTGAAGAGGAGGAGAGGAGAGAGAGAGAGAGTCCTCTTTAAACTCCTGAAGAGGAGGAGAGAGAGAGAGAGAGTCCTCTTTAGACTCCTGAAGAGGAGGAGAGAGAAGAGAGAGAGAGAGAGTCCTCTTTAGACTCCTGAAGAGGAGGAGAGAGAGAGAGAGTCCTCTTTAACTCTGAAGAGGAGGAGAGGAGAGAGAGAGAGAGAGTCATCTTTAGACTCCTGAAGAGGAGGAGAGGAGAGAGAGAGAGAGAGAGTCCTCTTTAGACTCCTGAAGAGGAGGAGGAGAGAGAGAGAGTCCTCTTTAAACTCCTGAAGAGGAGGAGAGGAGAGAGAGAGAGAGTCCTCTTTAGACTCCTGAAGAGGAGGAGAGAGAGAGAGAGAGAGAGAGTCCTCTTTAGACTCCTGAAGAGGAGGAGAGAGAGAGAGAGTCCTCTTTAGACTCCTGAAGAGGAGGAGAGAGGAGGAGAGTCCTCTTTAGACTCCTGAAGAGGAGGAGAGAGAGAGAGAGAGTCCTCTTTAGACTCCTGAAGAGGAGGAGACAGAGAGAGAGAGTCCTCTTTAGACTCCTGAAGAGGAGGAGAGAGAGAGGAGAGTCCTCTTTAAACTCTGAAGAGGAGAGGAGAGGAGAAGAGAGAGAGAGAGAGAGTCCTCTTTTAGACTCCTGAAGAGGAGGAGAGGAGAGAGAGAGAGTCCTCTTTAGACTCCTGAAGAGGAGGAGAGAGAGAGAGAGTCCTCTTAGACTCCTGAAGAGGAGGAGACAGGAGACGGAGAGGAGAGGAGACGGAGAGAGGAGGAGAGGACGCGGGCTCTGAACCTCGTGTGAGAGCCGGAAATCTCAAATCCATTGTGTCTGACCTTTATCTGTTTGGTGCCAGGCCTGACGTGCTCCGGGAGAGGAGAGTAAGTACCCGTACAGCAGGAGGGAGGGCCGGGAGAGGAAAGTTCACATTTTACCTTTCAAAAGGTGGACAGAGGTGGGGTCTGGAGAGAGTTTTGATTACATACGTGGGACATTTGTGGAACTAAAAGCAACACACACACACAAACCACTCTCACCAAACCTTTTAGGAGATATTTTATTTATTTTGGTATACGCACATGTTTACACAAACCTTGTCACAAAAACGTTTATTAAACTCAATGCGTGTCCTGAAAGGTTCACATTTCTAACAAATACTTAAAATAGATGACGGTTTAAGAGAAAATTATGTTCGAACACAAGTAATATACTACTTAAATGTGTCAATTTCACATAATATGCTCTGTAATTCCACTCGGCAACCCATCACATTATCTAACAGTTGTAGTATATTATTGCCATATTTTCTTGCATCTATTGAAGCAGTGTGATGGAGAAAGACCATGGGGAAATAGACATTTCACATTTCAGACACAGTAATGTCACTTGTGCTGGCGTCCATTACGTGCTACCCAGGGAGCAATGCCTAGCATGCTGAGAGTGAAGGCACAAAATGGCCGCCTGCTAGCAGAAAGGAAATGGCCAGCGTATTATTACGCCTCCCCCTAGGGGGAATTGGCCTGAATATATATGCAACATTATAAAACCTGGTTATTATCTGGGTGCTGGGTAACAGCTATACTCTCTCTCCTTACACACACACACACACACACACACACACACACACACACACACACACACATTATAAAAGCTGGTTGTTATCTGTGCTGTGTAACAGACTGTGCAGGATATATATATGTGTTCCTTCTGTAAGGCGAGAGGTTTTTACTGCTTCGGTTGCTCTATCTCATATTCTGGATGTAGAGCTGCAGACGTGCTTTTCTGTAACTCTCAATCCAGAGATCTCACTGCTATTTACAGGCTGGGCTATGCTAGGCTGGGTAAATCTAGTGTTAAGATTCAGATTCATTTAGAATGGTCTAGATGCATGAACATAATGACTTGTACAGTTAGGTGCAGACAGATATGTGGGTGTAACCTGAATGCAGGTCATTTAGAAGGTCCATCCTCACTTAGTTACTCTCTCACACTTCTCCTTCTTACCCACCTCTCTTCCTCCATCTCTCTCTCCCTCCCCCATCTCTCTCTCTCTCCCTTAATCTCTCTCCCTCTTCCATCTCTCACTCCTCAATCTCTCTCCCTCCATCTCTCTCTCTCCCTCCTCCATCTCTCTCTCCCTCAATCTCTTCTCCCTCCTCTGTCTCTCTCCCACCTCCATCTCTCTCCCCTCCCCCCTCTCTGTCTCTCTTTCCTCTCTCTTTGTCTCTCTTTCCCTCTTTCTCCCCATCTCCCTCTCTTCCCCCCTCTCCCTCTCACCATCCCTCCCTCCTTTCCCAGTCTAATTCCCTTTTTATTCATGAGACTGACCCTGCTGGATTGGTCAGGTGGGGGTGTTAGTGTGTGTTAGTGTGCGTGTGTGTGTGTGTGTGTGTGTGTGTGTGTGTGTGTGTGTGTGAGGTGCAGGGAGTGGCAGACAGTAAATAGGAATATGAATCTTAAGCGGGACTGCTGCTGGTGCTGAAATGGCTTTTTGGAGCAGCAGTGATTTTCCAAGAGGGATGTTGATGAAGGCTGGGATTGCTGGAGCGAGAGCTGTCTCTGTGTGTGTGTGTGTGTGTGTGTGTGTGTGTGTGTGTGTGTGTGTGTGTGTGTGTGTGTGTGTGTGTGTGTGTGTGTGTGTGTGTGTGTGCCTGTGTTTGTGTGTGCCCGTGTGTTCATGTGTGTGTGTCTATGTTTGTGTGTGTTGACTGTCATTGTGCTTCTGTCTTTTTTCATCTGATTTATTTACCTTTTTTTGCAACGATTTCAATCTTCCCAAAAATATTAGTAACATAAGTATGTCTAGTCATAAATTTAAACATTTCTGTCTTTATTTGTTTGTTGTTTTACCTTTCACCAGTCCACACATGACCTGGTCATGAACATTGACTGAGCAGCACCCCCCAAAAGACCCAGATATGGTTTCCAAGGCGACGCATCTCAGGGGAGAGTCTCATTCTGATTAGTCGGCGGCAGGCGAGATGAATCAGCAATAATCTGTTAGTAGGCATGTGGAGGGGCGTGGCCTCATGTGGAGGGGCGTGGCCTCATGTGGAGGGGCGTGGCCTCATGTGGAGGGGCGTGGCCTCATGTGGAGGGGCGTGGCCTCAGCCCAGGGTCAGGGGTCAGAGGGGCAGTTGTCACCCCCGACGACTGGGGCCAAACAACATGGCCGCCGGCTCAGCTCACACACTGACGGTCCGTCGGAGAGAAGATCTGAAAGGTGATCGTATGGAACCAGGAAGTATTTGACTTCCTGCTCATTTGTACTGTCTCCCGGCATCCTATAACCCGAAGTCCTGTTCGATTCAAACTCACTAAAACAAACAAAGAAATGTGGGGGTCTTTTGTGGGGGTCTGGTCACCTCAGGGTGACAGGTGTGGGGGTCTGGTCACCTGACAGGTGTGGGGGTCTGGTCACTCAGGGTGACAGGTGTGGGGGTCTGGTCACCTCAGGGTGACAGGTGTGGGGGTCTGGTCACCTGACAGGTGTGGGGGTCTGGTCACCTGACAGGTGTGGGGGTCTGGTCACCTCAGGGTGACAGGTGTGGGGGTCTGGTCACCTGACAGGTGTGGGGGTCTGGTCACCTGACAGGTGTGGGGGTCTAGTCACCTCAGGGTGACAGGTGTGGGGGTCTAGTCACCTCAGGGTGACAGGTGTGGGGGTCTGGTCACCTGACAGGTGTGGGGGTCTGGTCACCTGACAGGTGAGGGGGTCTGGTCACCTCAGGGTGACAGGTGTGGGGGTCTAGTCACCTCAAGGTGTGGGGGTCTAGTCACCTCAAGGTGACAGGTGTGGGGGTCTGGTCACCTGACAGGTGTGGGGGTCTGGTCACCTCAAGGTGACAGGTGTGGGGGTCTGGTCACCTGACAGGTGTGGGGGTGTGGTCACATCAGGGTGTTTCTCCTCAGGGGGGAGGAGTCTGGAGGGGTCTGGTCACCTCAGGGGGGAGGAGTCTGGAGGGGTCTGGTCACCTCAGGGGGGAGGAGTCTGGAGGGGTCTGGTCACCTCAGGGGGGAGGAGTCTGGAGGGGTCTGGTCACCTCAGGGGGGAGGAGTCTGGAGGGGTCTGGTCACCTCAGGGGGGAGGAGTCTGGAGGGGTCTGGTCGCCAGGATCACTGAGTAATCCAACCTGACAGACCTCTCACAATGTTACACTGCTGACGTGGAGAGAATGTGTGCGTATACATGTGTGTGTGTGTGTTTGTGCAAATAGGTGTGTAAAGTATAACTAACCCGTATAAGCGTGTATGAAGTGAGCGTGTGTGTGTAGTCACGTGTGTGTGTGTGTGTGTGTGAGCTTTGAGTGTGTGAGTGTGTGTGTGCCCCTGCCTGTCCAGGTCCATCACAGCTCTTCATCACATTTCCATGAGTTGACATCTCCAGCAGCCTGTGATACTTTAAATCTGATAAAACACAGAAATCTGATCTTGGATCTGTCTGATGAATATGATAAGACTGTGCCCTGGGACTCACTGATCCAGGATCAGGAGGATGGGTAGCAGAGGGAGAGATAGGGGAGGAGGTGGAGGATGAGGTGTGGAGAGGGTGTTAGCCAAAGCTACCCAGGAGAGGTGCTCCAAGGCTGGGTTAGGGTGACAGGGACGGCTGGGTGACGTGTCAAAGCCCCAGCCAAAGCCTCGCCTGTCTGTCTGTGGGAGAGATCCATACACTGCAACACACACACACTCTGCAACACACACACACACGCTGTAACACACACACACACACGCTGTAACACACACACTGTAACATACACACACACACACACACTCTGCAACACACACACACGGTGTAACACACACACACACACACGCTTGTAACACACACACTGTAACATACACACACACACACACACACACACACACACTGTAACACACACACACAGGAGCGTGTACCGGGGATCTGTGGATTGGAGGGTGTGGTTGAGGAGGTGATACGGCTGTGCTTTGATACCCTCAGGGAGATTACAGGGCAAGAGACAGAGATGGAAACACACCTGAAACACTCTCTGTCTCACCTCACACACACACACACACATACACACACACACACACACACACACACACCTGAAACACTCTCTGTCTCACCTCACACACACACACACACACACACACACACACACACACACACACACACACCTGAAACACTCTCACCTGCCTTAGGAACACACACACATACACACCCATGGACACACACACATACACACACATACACACCCATGGACATACACACACATACACACCCATGGACACACACACACATACACACCCATGGACACACACACACACACACACCCATGGACACACATGAAAAAGCACACAAACTTACATACGGAGACCCCCCCCCCTCAATCACTGTTATAGACACGCTCACACACACACACACTCCTATAGGTACACACTTCTCCCCCTCACACACACACACACACTCACAGCCTCTTTAATGGGTGCTGTGTCACACAAGGTCCTGCCCTCCGTTGGGCTCTCCTAATTTGTTTCCCAGCCCTCTCGTGTCTGTCTCTCGAGCTGCTACTGGGGGTCGTGTTTCCCTCCAGAAGGTTTATTGATTTAACTCTTGCCACAATCTATAACACTATTGTCTTGCCCTAAGTGTCTCATCTGTACAATTCACCTACTGGAGTCTATGCATCAAACCCAAGCCTGCCTAAGGAGATCGCTATTCTCCTCTTACCTACTCCTGTCCTCCTCCCATTATTATACTCACTGTGGACTCCTGGAATAAGGATATTTAACTATATTTAAGATAAAATAATTATATAAATATTGATAAAAGTCTGAGTAATTGCATCATTACTGATTTTGGATTTAGTGTCGTCGTAGCTTGGTTTATATTTATTTCTGCAGTATCAGTTGGTAAATACGTTTACATACACGTATATAAATGCATTTATAAGATACACTTTATAGTACTGTGCATATAGTCATTTAGTCTCCTTGTTTTTTTGCAGGGTATTTTTGACACCTTCTGGAATGAGACGTGCTGTTTATGAAACGAGTGACAGTGTGCCAGATGGAGAGAGAAGGAGAAGAGATGAAACCGAACAGCGTAGGAAACAGATAGAGGAAGCCCATTCCTTATCTCCTTCTTGTAATCCCGTGAGATGTGAGTCACTAGCGCACAAAGTCACATCTGAATGTGAATCATGCTGTTGCCAACTAGGGTGCTTCTGCCTCTGAAACGTGTTCAGTTTAGGGTACTTCTGCCTCTGAAACGTGTTCAGTTTAGGGTACTTCTGCCTCGGAAATGTGTTCAGTTTCGTGGTACTTCTGCCTCTGAAATGTGTTCAGTTTCGTGGTGCTTCTGCCTCTGAAATGTGTTCAGTTTCGTGGTGCTTCTGCCTCTGAAATGTGTTCAGTTTCGTGGTGCTTCTGCCTCTGAAATGTGTTCAGTTTCGTGGTGCCGTCATACCTCTGGTTTATTCTGAGCCAGGCAATTCATAAGTTTTATTCAATTCATAGGCTGCACACTTGTGGACTCTACAATGTCAACAAGCATTTCTCTCCAGCATTTGGCCTCAACTTTCTATCCAACCTTTGACCTTGTCATGAAGTGAGTCTCTGACAGCGCGTCTGTCTGCCCGGCTGGCGTGAGATAGACTCACAGAGATATGTTTGTCTCATGTTCCATCTCTTGTCGTCACGGCGAGAGGCACGGTCACCTCGGAGACGCGGAACCTTCATTTGCACGACGACCGCGTTCTTCTGTCATGTGACACAGCAGGATATGACACGCGTCCCAGCAGGAGGTAACAGTGATGGCAGGATATGGGGCTGGATGGCATTAAGTAGAAATATAATAAGAGGTGTTTCATCTAATGAACGCACCACACTGGTAACTGTTACGTATATCGTGTTATACCCTTTATGTGAAATATACTGAGGAATGTGAATTTATGAGATACTCAGAGATGAACTATAGTTTTGGACAAATACTGTAAAAAACAGTCACGCATGCATGCACACACACACACACACACAACGTATATTATTTCAATACTATATTAATCAACAATATTAATATTTATAAACAGTATTAGTGCTGAAAAAACGAATGAGGAATCATGAATAAAAACATGATTCCCCTGCCTCTCTGCCCTGCCTCTCTGCCCTGACTCTCCATGATTCCCCTGCCTCTCTGCCCTGCCTCTCTGACTCTTCATGATTCCCCTGCCTCTCTGCCCTGCCTCTCTGACTCTTCATGATTCCCCTGCCTCTCTGCCCTGCCTCTCTGCCTCTTCTCTTCTAGAGGCAAGTGTCATACACTGAAGGCGTTATGAAATGACCTTTCATACACACACACAAACACACACACACACACACGTATAATGTATCATTCAGCATAATTTGCCATATAGATACAACAATCAACCCAGAGGAAAGGGAGATGGGCCTTTGAGGTTATTATAATGCGTGACAATCTAGGGGAGCAATTTGGAACGGTCACAGACTGTGGCAATGGTGTGCACACACACACACACATGCACACACACACACACACATGCGCACACACACACACAATAAAGGCAATATTTATGGGTGAGGCTATTTGATGGGGACGAATTGGATGGAAGGTGCGTGAATATTTGACTGTAGAAGAAACAGTGGGGACATCATCCACAACACAAACAACAATATGGAGCCGTCCATGATATGGAGCCGTCCATGATATGGAGCCGTCCATGCAGAACGTCTCATGCTAAACACGTCCAGCCTGTGTCTCATCTCCTCAAACACCTGCGTAGGGATTACCACCACAACTCCACCAGCACCTCCACCATCGACCCCACCAGCGTCCTGATGAAGGTGGGGTCTCCTCCTCCAACACGAGGACGTAGCTCACCTCCACCTCACTGCTCCACCCATGCCCCGAGCACAGAGCCTTCCGGAACGTGTTGGCATGGCGATCTCCAGCCTCTCTGTGTGGATGAGACTGTAGATTAGCAGAGAGATCTCCCCGAGGAAGACATTCAGAAGCAGCTCTTCTCCCCAGATGAATATTGAACACATTTTGTTTATTTATTTACTCGAATCAGTTTCATTCGAAAGAATATTTCTTGAAATGTCAAGGCTCATTTCCTGGCAGGGATTGAAGAGGAGTGGTCCATGTAACGTAATGTAATGTATGTGTGTGTGTGTGTATGTGTTTGAGTAAGTTTGAGTGTTAGTGTACGTGTGTGTTGCATCTGTTCATGCTTGTGTGTGTGAGTGTGTGAGCGTGTGTCTTTTGTGGCGACGGTGGATAGACCACAAGCACAAATAACAGACAGCAAAATGTCTAGATGATAGATATATGGATACTTTTTTCTTTTTCCTTCCAGAGCCGACATCTTCCAGTCCGAGGAAAGAAGAAAGACCCACAAGCGTCTCAGATTATCTTTTAATTGATAATCTTTATTTTATTTGGCACAATCATAAAAACTGTAAGTACAGCACTTTACGACATTTACTTAGTCAGCCGATTTTTAACAACATTCAATGAACTAGCTATTCCTGAAACCTCACATCTTCAAAACGCTTCACTTCACAAAAGGCAAAAGGTGTCTCATGCAAACGAAAGTAGTTCATGTAAAACAATTTGTTTACAGCTTTTTTCTCCTGCCAAAAACAATGCAGCGAGCTGTACTTAGACACGGGAACAAGCAAACAGATCACACAACATCTACTTCTGTTCAACGCCTCCTTCCAGCTCTCCCGTCCAATTTGATCATTTTTCTTCTCTTTTGTTTCTTTATTTATTTATTCATTTTTGGAAAATACTTTTTTCCCCCTCGTTCAAAGCTAATGTCATCGTACGACCCTCCTCTCTTCTTCATGGCATCTAACAACAACACAGACTTCTTCTTCTGTTGTTCCTGCTCCTCTGCTAGGCTGGGGGAGAGAGAGAGAGAGAGAGAGAGAGAGAGAGAGAGATAGAGAGAGAGACAGAGAGAGAGACAGAGAGAGAGAGAGACAGAGAGAGAGAGAGAGAGAGTGCTTCTGCGTTCAAGACAGACGTGTTTGTTCTAAGTGTCAGTCCCATGATTTCATACCTCATTTGATCTAAAGCCAGATAGGGCTTTTAAATTCAGACATGCACCTACACACACACACACACACACACACACACGTACACACACACTCCTCTCGCCATTTATGTTTGGAGTATTTGTGTATCTAGTCCACACACACACACACACACACATCAAAAGACTGACTATATCCTCCATCACAGAGGCAGTTTTCTGATCCTGGATTGCTGCTCTATCTCCATGAGAACAGCCACCACACTTTAATGACAGCGCTGGCTCGGACGGAGAAACAGAGAAATCAAAGGAAACTCGTGTGAACACAACAACAAACCAGCTACGGACACGCTAACATGGAGAGAGAGGGAGTGCTTCATGGCTGGGTGTCACAACACAGGCATTGTCATGTTTAATGACATGCTTAAAGTGGAGAATCTTGCTGAGATAACTGTTAGCACCACGTGTGTGTGTGAGTGTGTGTGTGTGATGGCACGACAATTCAAATCATTTCATGCGCTCATTAATCATTTAAACAACATTAGGAGAGACCTATCCGAGGCCTTATGTGTCAGAGACAGCACATCATGCTAAGCTTCATGTTAAACTAGAGACAGCACACCATGCTAAGCTACATGTTAAACCAGAGACAGCACATCATGCTAAGCTACATGTTAAACTAGAGACAGCACACCATGCTAAGCTACATGTTAAACCAGAGACAGCACATCATGCTAAGCTACATGTTAAACCAGAGACAGCACATCATGCTAAGCTACATGTTAAACCAGAGACAGCACATCATGCTAAGCTACATGTTAAACCAGAGACAGCACATCATGCTAAGCTACATGTTAAACCAGAGACAGCACATCATGCTAAGCTACATGTTAAACCAGAGACAGCACATCATGCTAAGCTCATGTTAAACCTAGAGACAGCACATCATGCTAAGCTAAATGTTAAACCAGAGACAGCACATCATGCTAAGCTACATGTTAAACCAGAGACAGCACATCATGCTAAGCTACATGTTAAACCAGAGACAGCACATCATGCTAAGCTACATGTTTAAACCAGAGACAGCACATCATGCTAAGCGTACGACGTGTTAAACCAAAGAATGTGTCCATGTTGAGAGCAGACACGTCTAATAGAGGATTTACGTAGAATGTGAGCTACAGCAACAGTCCACTGTCTCCCTCTTTCTCACAGTCACACACAGATGCATAAAAGTGCACACATGCAAACACACAGGCACACACACACGTACACACACACACACACACATACCGATTTAGCACACAAGCCTACAACACACAAAACAATGTGGCTTGGTAGATGGTATCATATTCACGCACCACAGGGAACCGGCTGGGGTCATAAATCTAAATCTAACATGTGAGAAAATCTCCACATGATATCTGGGCTTGGACAGAGACAGAGAGAGAGGAGAGGGAGGAAGGGAGGAGAGAGAGGGAGAGGGGAAGGGAGGAGAGAAGGGGAGGAAAGAAAGGAGGATGGGAGGGAGAAAAGGAGAGGAGGAAGAGACAGGGGGGAGAGGAAGAGAGAGAAGGGGGAGGAGAGTGTAGAGTAAGCAGCAAGGAGTGGTAGAGACAAAAGAGGAAGAGGGTAGGGAGAAGGGAGGAGGAGAGAGAGGAGGTCGAGAGAGCGGAGTGCCGGACAGACATTTTAAAATGAGGAAAAGAGAGAGAGAGAATAGAAAGAAGAAAGAGAGACAAATAGTACAGTGAGAGATATTGAAAGCAGTGGTGAGGGAGAAAGAGAGAGAGAGAGAGATGAGAGAGAGAGAGGGCAGGCAGGCAGCAAGGGGCGGAGGTAGAGAGCATGGCCATGGACCTGCTCTCGCTGAAACAATGGCAGGCCACTGCTGCAGAGTTAGCAGGCCAGAGCTGGGATCTGGGATCTGGGATCCTGGCTGGCAGTGATTAGCTGACTGTCTGTGTAATGTAGCGGCTACGCCAGGAGCCCCTGGCACACCATGAAAGACCTGGAGGAAATCTGCTGGATGAGGATGGGCTGCACCACACACACTAAACACTAAACTCGAAACACTCCACGCACGAAACATGCTCGCGCACTCACACACACACACACACACACACACACACACACACACACACACCACACACACACACACACACACACACACGGCTAACACAGGCGGACAGTTGTTCGGGCTGGCCCCATGCCTGTCATGGCTGTCAAACCAAATCCATGATTATGGCTCTTCCAGATGTGTAAGAGATTTCTAAGCTGCTTCAACACAGCCTGTGGTTGGTGTGAGGGAGAAAGAGACAGACAGAGAGAGAGAGAGAGAGAGCGAGAGATGAGAGAGAGAGTATGGAGAAAGAGAGAGAGAGACGAGAAAGATGCGTAGTGGAGAAAGAGAAAGAGAGATGAGAGAGAGAAACGAGAGTGAGAGAGAGAGGGAGAAGAGAGATAGAGAGAGAGTGGGGATGAGAGGACAAGAGAGAGAGATGGGCGATGGAGAAAGAGAGGAGAGAGAGGAGAGAGAGAGATGAGGGTGGAGAGAGAGAAAGAGAGAGAGAGATGGGGGTCTAGGAGGTAATGCCAGCGTGTTAGCCAGGACATCTCTCCTCATGAGTTTTGTTTGTCATTCGTCTGGTTCTTTTGACAAATCTGTAATTTCACACCAGTTAAGGCGGCAGGACGTCAGATCACTTCCTTATTAGAGGGGAGGAGCAACCTCCATGTGGTACGGACGGTAGAATCATCCGGTAAAAGCAGGCTAATTAGTCCACCAACATTTCTCTATGAACACTCTACACACTACTATACATTAGGATTGGATGTAAATATAAAATAATTGTATCAACAAATACAAGAAGTACTACTTATTATTAACTTATTATTTAATCATTTACAGGGGGTTTGAAGACAGAGAACAGAAGAAATCCACAGACACAACTCACCTGTGAAATCCACAGACACAACTCACCTGTGAAATCCACAGACTCAGCTCACCTGTGAAATCCACAGACACAAGCTCACCTGTGAAATCCACAGACACAAGCTCACCTGTGAAATCCACAGACTCAAGCTCACCTGTGAAATCCACAGACACAAGCTGACCTGTGAAATCCACAGACACAAGCTGACCTGTGAAATCCACAGACACAAGCTCACTGTGAAATCCACAGACACAAGCTCACCTGTGAAACCACAGACACAAGCTCACCTGTGAAATCCACAGACACAAGTTCACCTGTGTTCCTGTTTCTCCTCTGGGATTATCAGACCAGAAAGAATTACACAAATTGATCGGTAAATGTAATCTGTGTGTGTAATCTCGCTGTGTCTATCAACACTTGGAGTGTATCCTCGTTGGCTCCTCCCCCTCGGTGACTCCTCCCCCTCGCTGACTCCTCCCCCTCCTGGTCAGCTCGTCAGCAGTAGAAACCAGACAGTTTATTTGAAATTATGAAAGCATTAGTCTCCCTGATGTAACAGTTAAAAGATCGATACCTGAAACGTTATCTGGCTCACTCAAACCCTCTGCTCTGGCTAAGAACATGGCTTCTCTCGCAAATGGTAATATAATTTGCAGTCACTAAAACTTCAGCAATAATTACTGATACACTGGGAGGGAAAGAGGAGGAGAGAGATGGGACTAAGGAGAGGAGAGAGGAAGGGGGGTGGACAGGAAGAGTGGGGAGGGGAGAAGAGAGGTGAGGGGGGGTGGAGAGGGGGAGTGGGGAGGGGAGAAGAGAGGGTGAGGGGGGTGGAGAGGGGAGGTGAGGGGGGTTGGGGAGGGGAGAAGAGAAGAGAGGTGAGGGGTGTGTGGGGGAGGGGAGAAGAGAAGAGAGGGGAGGGGGGTGAAGAGGAGGAGTGGGGAGAAGAGAAGAGAGGGGTGGAGAGGAGGTTAGAGGAGAGGGGAGGGAAGGAGGAGAGAGGGAGAGGACTGAATCTCTGTAAAGTCATTCTGTGATCTCAGTTCCATAAAGACGATCTCTGACAAACACCGCCCATCAGAGGCATGGTGGGGCGCCTCGAAACAAACAAACCTAAATAAAATGTCTTAAAAACGCTGCTCCTTAATTCTGACGCTGAAACGCTTCCATCTTCCAGCAGGAACCGGATCCTTCCAGAAACTCCTATCAGTTTTTTCCAGACGGACTAATCAGAGAGGAGGTCAGCGGGAGAAGTGTCCTGTAGTATTCATTACTCTGGGACATGTGGCAGTGATTGATGGAGGACGAGTCTGACTTCTGGAGGTCACCCTGCAAGGTTCTGGGGGCAGACTATAATTCTTTTAATTCAGGCTCTTTTTTTCAGTAACCTTAATCTTTGTAGTGAAATGGTTTCCTTTTCCCTCCCTCCTTCTCTCCCCCTCTCTCTCTCTTTCCCGGTCTCCCGCCCACCTCCCTTCCTTCTCTCTCTCTGTCTCTCTCTCTCTCTGTCTCTCTCTCTTTCCCGGTCTCTCCGCCCACCTCCCTCCTCTCTGTCTCTCCTCTCTCTCTCTCTGTCTCTCTCTCTCTGTCTACCCCTCTCTCTCTCAAGGCTAACACAACCGCTCATTTTGTTAAACATGAGGTATCGTAGTGGTTGCCAGATGTAGTGACTGTTGGGGCAATCCCCTCCTATTTTTTTGTATTTTCTTTCTTCAAGATCTTGAAGCTCTTGAGCCTGAATCTCACCCTTATATCACTCACAGCAAAACTCTGCTCCTATTAACGACTCATACTCTACGATATAGTATATGATAAGGACATTTAAATGTATAAAAACATATTTGTAAATTTAGTCTTTGCGCTATACAATACCGCTGGTTAATTTTATAGGGTAGATTTATCTGGATTTATCTTGAAAACTGATAGATGTGACTAGTGGCTCCTGCCTTATCTATCCACCCCACGGAAATTCTTTCTTCAGGAGGAGAACGGCAGCCATTTGTATTTATAAAACCTTTCTCTCCCCTCCCTTTTAAACCTCTCTCCTCTCATGTGGTCAGACAACACTAATGACTCGGACGCAATTAGCCTGAAATGTGTGTGTGTGTGTCAGTGAGTGTTCGAGCACAATTAGCCAGGCCTGTGTGTGTGAGTTAGTGAGTGTTTTAGCACAATTAACCAGGCGTGTGTTTATGTCTGTGTGTGAGTAAGCAAGCGAGTGCTTTAGGACAATTAGCCAGGCGTTTAGCTTCTTAATTGCTCCCGTTCAATCTGTGAGCCGTGCTCTTGTAGCGCCACTGATGAACCGTTATGGCTGAGCGTATGGATTAGTGTTCTCACCCGCCTCGCTCTCTTAGATGTAACTAACAGCACAGGAATTAGTGTGCTTAACATCGCATTAGAGAGTGAGACAGCTGTATCGACCGGCTAGCGGAAGCTCCTTTCTCACGTGCTGAGCGAGAGGATTCCTGCTTCTGTCTTCAGGCCCAGGTCTGATGGTTTAGGTCGTGTATAGTGTACTCATTTAGCAGACACATTTATCCAAGGGGATGTAGTTGGGGGGGGGTTTGAACCTTCTTATCTGCAGTCTCTAACCACTAAGCTATACCCAATCCTGTGTTTCTGTCCTCTCTGAGCCTCAGTGCTGTTGAATCTGTTGGCGAATTTTGTGAGATTGGCATCTTTCAGCTTGGACGTGGTTCTGTTTTCCTGGTTGTTGTCAAGGGGATAAACCCATCCCAGTTGTCTCGGCAACATGCGTCACGGCTCATGAAGAGCTAATGAATGTCATGTATCGCCGTAGCGATAGACGTATTGGAGAACAGGAAGTGTGTGCCAAGAACAAACAAGAACCACAGGTGTTGAGGATGTCACATACACACACATGCAGAAACACACACACACACGCAGTCAACACACACACGCGTGCACATACACACCCACACGTCCGAATGCCTTGGAGAAGCTCTTTCACACACAGTCGTCTTCATGAAGGAAATTCATACAGAAACTGACATCACATCTTGTGTGTGTTTCGAGGTTAAAATATCTGTGAAATTCAATGGAAAATACAATGACATGAATTTAGGTTTAATTGTAAAAATATATATATTTATGTATAACATACAATATCCTGTAGAGTATTATACATTCGTTTTTTGTGTAAATCTTTATCACAAAGCAAGCAGGATTTTTATATGACCTTTAAAGAGTTATTGGAGTAAGTTTTAAAATATTTTACTTTTCCGTTGCTTTGGGTATATCAGGACTCAGTAGTTAGTAATTATTAAACATCAATCCTCTACCTCACCAGGGTTGTAGACTCCAGGCAAACACCCCAACTTCTCGGCTTCAAAAGCTGCAATGATTTCAGATATTCTAAACCCCTCGCCTCTCCGTTCGTGTTTCTGGTGTGAACGCAGGGTTGTGATGAGTAAGTGGACGTGTTTCATGACGGTGCCGGAAGGGGGGCCGGAGGGGGGGCGCCCGGTCCTGCTACGCTTGCGGTTATTGATCACCGAACGCCGCACGGCTCATTTCAAAGACAGAGAGATCTCCCGGCCGGCAACTTCTCTGGGCCTTCATGAGAAACACATGTCCTCACACACACACACACACACATTCGTGCACACTGAAACACACACACACACACACATGTCCTCACACACACACACACACACACACACACATGTCCTCACACACACACACACACACACATGTCCTCACACACACACACACACACACACACACACACACACACATGTCCTCACACACACACACACACACACACACACACACACACACACACACAGGCTCTGGGTAACAGTATTACACTCCAAACACACAAATATGCAAGAATCAAATTCATAAAGTGCAGACACACTGACGCATGAAAAACACACACTTCAATTCACACCAATACGCGGTCATACACACTCCTGTCGAAATATCCTTTAGCCTCGCACCTCCTACATATCAGGAAAAAAATATTTATAATCTTTCGTTTTGAAAGACTTAGTCTGTGTCAAATGCAAGAGAACAAATAGAAACAAATGTAATTTGTTTCTTAAATTTTATTAAATGTAATGCTCGGAATATAATAATAAAAAAGTATATATTAAGGAACATGCTAAAAACATGCATAATTTATAATAATTTGTACCAGTGATTATAATGTTACTTTAGAAAAATGAACCTTAAATAAAATAATGCAGAAAGACAGTTCTACTTAGGGCTTGTGTCTTGGGAAATAATTCATTTTTTCAATCGTTTTTTCCCCCCAAAAAATCAAAAGAAATTGTGAAAATATATATTTTTGGGGATGATATTGGGACACTGAGGAAAAAAGTTTGTTGCAAGCCCTGGTTGTACTCATGGTATTGTTTAGAGCTGAGCCCTGAGACTGGAGAAAGAGAGAGAGAGAGAAGAGAGAGAGAGGAACAGCGAAAGAGAGAGAGAGAGAGAGGGAAAGGAACAGAGAAAGAGGGGGAGAGAGGGGGAGAAGGTGTCCAGGCAGCAGCTGACCTGCTCTAGGCCCGTCCAGATCCTGGTTGCTAGGACACGCGGTTCGAACACGTCACATCCTGTTGCTCTCTACACACCTGTGCTGCTTCAACACCATGACTCAGGCCTGAGCTCACATCTGTGTGGCTACCCGTCCAAACAGGGAGGGGGAGGGGGAGAGGGAGAGGGGGGGAAGGGGAGGGGGAGAGGGAGAGGGAGAGGACTGGAGAAAAAAGAAAGTGAAAAAGAGGGAGGGTGGGAATCTAATCCAAACTTGGAGCACTTCTCTGTTTTTCCTTCACCCATGCATCATCCCTCCGTCCCTCCGTTGTCATACTCGATTTCTCTCTCTCCTCCTTTCTCCATCCTCTGCTGGTCCGTGCCCGGCGGAGGACGGCGGCTAGCAGGTTAGCTGTATCCACAAAGAGTGGCTGGCTAGCTAGCAAGTTAGCTGTATCCACAGAGAGTGGCTGGCTAGCAGGTTAGCTGTATCCACACAGAGTGGCTGGCTAGCAAGTTAGCTGTATCCACAAAGAGTGACTGTCTAGCAAGTTAGCTGTATCCACACTGTGTGGCTGGCTAGCAAGTTAGCTGTATCCACAAAAGAGTGGCTGGCTAGCTAGCAAGTTAGCTGTATCCACACGCTAGCAAGTTAGCTGTATCCACACCGTGTGGCTGGCTAGCAAGTTAGCTGTATCCACACCATGTGGCTGGCTAGCAAGTTAGCTGTATCCACACGCTAGCAAGTTAGCTTTATCCACACCGTGTGGCTAGCTAGCAAGTTAGCTGTATCCACAGAGAGTGGCTGGCTAGCAGGTTAGCTGTATCCACACAGTGGCTGGCTAGCAAGTTAGCTGTATCCACAAAGAGTGACTGTCTAGCAAGTTAGCTGTATCCACACTGTGTGGCTGGCTAGCAAGTTAGCTGTATCCACAAAAGAGTGGCTGGCTAGCTAGCAAGTTAGCTGTATCCACACGCTAGCAGTTAGCTGTATCCACACCGTGTGGCTGGCTAGCAAGTTAGCTGTATCCACACCATGTGGCTGGCTAGCAAGTTAGCTGTATCCACACGCTAGCAAGTTAGCTTTATCCACACCGTGTGGCTGGCTAGCAAGTTAGCTGTATCCACACTGTGTGGCTGGCTAGCAGGTTAGCTGTATCCACACTGTGACTGTGTGGCTGGCTAGCAAGTTAGCTGTATCCACACTGTGACTGTGTGGCTGGCTAACAGCTTGCCATGGTGAGGCCTGCATGGTCTGGAGGGGAGAGGGGGTGGGCTTGTGTGCTGAGACAAAACACAGGTGCTCACATGTGCATGAGCAGGGTGAGACTTCACACACACTCACACACACTCACACACACTCACACACAAGCAGAGAGATTACTTGCTATATCAGTAGTGAGAGTCGAGATGACAGGTCACTGTAGTCTCCTCTGATGTGAAGTGTGTGTGTGCTTGTGTGTGTGTGTTTGTGTGTGCATAAAGCTTCCTTCCATATCTGTTTGCTTTACCCTCCAAAAACCTTCGTTCACATCTGAAAGCCTGCCTGTCTGCCTGCTTACCAACCTGTCTGTCTATCTGCCCACCTGTCCGTCTGCCTGTCTGTTTGTCTGTCTGTTTTCCCTCCTGCCTGCCAACCTGTGTGTCTGTCTGTCTGTCTGTCTGTCTGTCTGTCTGTCTGTCTGACAGATAGGGAGAGAGGAAGGCAGCGATGGAAGGATCCAGGATGGGAGGAGTGAAAGAATGGTTTTAGATTCGGACACTAAATTGAGTGGTAGAAAAGATTCTGCGTTCTACAGAACTCACTACAGAACACAGAACTCACTACAGAACACAGAACTCACTACAAAACACAGAACACACTACAGAACGCAGAACTCACTACAGAAAGCAGAACTCACTACAGAACACAGAACTCACTACAGAACACAGAACTCAAAACAGAACACAGAACTCACTACAGAATATAAAAGAACACTGTACAAAGAACCTTTTCAGTTGTTCAATGATTTGTGGCCAATAAAGGAGCTATGTTTAACGGATGGATTTGGGTGCATTCAGCAGTCGGCTTAACAGAAATAAATATAGTGAGAAGACAAGGACTTGGCTTCTGAAATTGCACTTCTCTCCTGTTGCAAGAATGATTCTCTGCTGCTGAAAAGTATTGTTTACCAGAAGAACATCTGTCAGACACACACATGCAAGCACACACACACACACTTACAGGCACCCTCACAGACGAACGCACACACACACACACACAAACAAACACGTACCTCCTCTTATGAAGATAGATATGGCAAGTGTGATATTTTCACCAGGCTCCACAGAATGGGACACACATTCATCTTTGCTTCGTTTGGTGTTTTTGGGGGCAGCAGATTGGGAAGGTGGGAAGGGGGGCGCAAGGGGGGTGGGGGGCTACAAGGGTGCAGAATCCTCCCCAATGTATGGAAATGTATGTGCATTTTTTAAGAGGGTTACATTTATTTCTACCCCCCCCCCTCCACTCTCTCAGTGTCTGCCCCCTTTCTGCACCTTGACTTCACAGCTGATACACCTAGAGAGGGCTGATAGAGATGGACCAGGGAGAGAGGAGAGGGAGGGCGGGAGGGAGGGAGGGAGGGAGGAGGGAGGGAGGGAGGGAGGGAGGGAGGGATGAGAGGGAGAGAGGGAGGGAGGGAGGGAGCGAGGGAGGGAGGGGAGGGAGGGACGAGAGGGAGAGAGGGAGAGAGGAGAGAGGGAGAGAGGGAGAGAGGGAGAGAGGGGGGAGGGAGGGAGGAGGGAGGGAGGGAGGGAGGGAGGGAGGGAGGGAGGGAGGGAGGGAGGGAGGGAGGGGAGGGAGAGAGGGAGGGAGGGAGGGAGATTCATAGATTCAAGGGCCCCCAGCATATACACGTGCGTGCACCCCTCACCCACCCTCCTCCACACACAACTGTGATTGCAGGATTCATGCACATACAAAACATAATCCACAGTTTTACATAATGGGACCACACAGAGAAAGGGGAGAGGAGGGCGAGAGAAGCTCTGGTGCGAGGCGATAAAAATAATATGGATCATCTTTCTCAGTCTGTTTGCATGTATGTATGTATGAATCTGCAGACAGAAGCTTCTGGA
>CAEFZP010002997.1:0-31674 GCA_903064625.1 Mallotus villosus
GCCCAATGAAGCCATTTTAAGAGAGCGGCATCTCTAATCAGCACTCCCGCAATCTATGCTAAAGTAGAGACTCCCTCATGGTGTTGTGGTGTGCGTGTGCTTGTTTGTATAGTATGTGACGTGCCATATGTGCACATGCATGGGTGTGTATTGTCTGTCGCCATTAAACTCAGTAACTAGTGTCAGTGTGATCTGTTTTGTTTGGATCCAATCATAATCCCTGGCTTTCACTTTGGTCTCTATATCTTTGTTTTCACTTCTTCCCTCTCACCTTTCTCTCCTTCCTCAGTGAGCACTCTCCACTTCACTTCCTTGATACTCAGAAACAAAAAGATGAGCTCAAGGCCTGACACATGCAGAGAGAGAGGCTGATGTCATATAGGACACAGACATCCAGTAGTCAGTGCCCTGGCTGAAATGGAAGCAGGGTAGATTTAGCCTTCTGAAACAGTGGTACAATAGCACTGCAGAGAAGTCTGTGCTCCCAGTGCATCAGTCAGTACGCAACCACGCGTGACGGACAAAGCTGGAGACCGAGTGTACTTCACCAAAGACACCCAATGAAAGGGTCCTAAATCTTGTTCAATGTTTCATAGGCAACTATAGACTAGATCTGGACATGCTTCAAGAAAACTGGCCATTGGTTGTTGCAATGTTCTTCTAACCTGGTGTAGAAAGAATCGTCGGTGTGGCCTAAACTCTTATGCTACTACTCTTATTTGTAGAATGTTGACATTAAAATGTGCAACCAGAAAGGGAAAACGCCTTAAAGACTAACTTTCATGTGCAAAAGTTGTCAAGGCAAAATAGAAGTATTTTGTATATCACACAATCACAAAGGCTTTTGCTGATCTAGCTGCAAGGCTACTTGAAATTTACATTCGAATTCCGGCAAATACCAGATAGGGCCTTCTTACATCAGTTAGAGGGTGGGGTTCCTATTAGTGTTTTTGCCAATGTCATTATGCTGACTATATCTTACAATTATTAATGTAGGCTTAAACTTTAGAAGCCAGAAATTATAAATTAGGCAACCTCCTTTTAAGATTTCGTTAAGCAGTTAACGTGAATTAATGGCGTTATAGAGTTTACCAAACAGCCCTGTTAGGACCATTGATAATGAATTAGACGGGCGATTTCGTAACCAAAATATTTATTCTTTAGAAGTACACGCACAGAGTAGAAGTAGGAAAGGGTTAATTTAAGTATTAGCGAAATAACTTGACATAAAGACTAGTTTGACCACCATTTTGTTAATAATGCAAAAGTTAGAACATTGCTCAACATTTATGATAAATCAGAAAATAGTAGCCTCAAAAATGTTGATTGTTCTAGCAATGTTCTGTCTAAATGTTCTCTCTCTCTCTTCTCTCTCTCTCTCTCTCTCTCCCATATTCTCAGGGGAGTGACTTTAGCTTCATGTTTGTTTTACAAAAAAAAAACCAGAAGATCCTTTAGATAGATTGGTCTTCATGACTGTTGTCTGAAAGATCCAAAACTTTCAACTTAATAATGCAGCGCGCTCGCTCCCAGACATACATTCATTCTCACACGATCAATCGTGGCGATCCTTTAAAATTACAACATTTCAGTAATGATCTTCACAACACACGATATATCTTATACTGCACAGGCACCTTATATACAGCACGTTAGTTACAGAAACTACTTAGTAGGGCGCTGTGACGTCACCTGTCTTGGTTAAAATAGAGCATCCAGCCTAGCACGCCTTCATCTTATTCTGCCCTTCAGCCGCACGAGACATCCCGAACCCACCCACGTGTGTAGGCGTATTTCTCATTCATTAAAACAGTCATGCTAATGGACAGGCATTTACTTACCCACAAATATTGATGAATTCTACATGAGAAAATATGCACCACGAACAAGAGAGACCATCTATGCTTTCTTTGCCGTCTTATTCCGGCGCCGCGTCACGTCGACGCCGCAGTTCTTTCTGAACAGATATGATCGAGGATTCGAAGCCACATAGCACCGTCGCTCCGGGCGAGTTCGTTCCGATGACGTCATACCGATCATCCCTTTGCTGCGTGCCGTCAGGACAGAGAGGCTTCGCTGTCCACAGCCGGCGTTCACAGTGCGTAATATTTACGACGGTCGCGCGGTATCCTCCACCCCAGAGAGTGGGTAAAAGTGCATTGCATTCAACGATGCACTGAAAGTGTGCTCCCGACCCGAGTTCCGACCAACAAACAGCACGGGAATGCTTCATACCGTTCTCTATCCAATTGTCACTTGCTCAATTTTGCAATTCCTTGTTCGTGACAATTCCCAGCAGATCACGTGCCTCAATCGGAAAAAATGATACAAATGCTTCCTCAATTAATATAGCATTGCTGATTCTCCAAGTGGTCCTGAAGAATAGAGGGTCTGGGAGAGGAGGGGGTGGACAATTGCCGCGAATAGAGAGCGGGAGAGGAGAGAGAGATGAGAGAGCATGTCTAGATTTTTTCGCTCTCTCTCTCTTTCTCCTTCTCTCTCTCAGCTGGCCCCCCCGACCGATTATTTTAACCTGAACGGACAGCCAGCCAAAAGATTCTTACTGGGGTAATCAGGAATTTGACGGGTGGGTATTTTAGGTCGTTTACTCTTGTGTGTAGGAACAAGGAGAAGAGAAGAAGTTACCGTCAGCGAATTGGGAATAGGATAACGGGCTGAGGGAGCCGGATGTAAGGCTTTAAAAGGTAAAGACGTTTTACTTGTTGGTTTTCCTTTCTCCTCATTATCTCTTTGGTTTTCTTCCTTTCCATAACTATAATCCATTTTCCTCAGGGGGGTGCGTGCTCTTGTATGGGGGGCTGAAGAGCACTGTCTGGTTGTCGCCTGGTTGCGTATGGGGTGGTGGGGTAAATTTAGGGAGGGGGGAAGAACTTAGCAAGGACAGGTGGCCTGTCGGGGTTGGGGGTTGTCTCATCCCGCTGGGGCTGTGAATGGGGGGCGGGGACTGGGGTTGGGGGCGTGGGGCGGCTGTGGGTGGCAGGGGGGGTTGAAGAGCTCAAAGTGGGGTGGCGTAAATAAGGATCAACATGGAATGGGGCGCGCGAGGATGTCCTGCTGTTGTGGTAGGCTGCTCGCTGGGTGGCTTTGTCCAAGGGATGAGTGTTATTTGGAGGAGGGGGTGTGTGGTTCATGGGAGAGGACGTGCCGGGAGAGGGGTGGTCGTAGTGAGGGGGGTAGTGTGCCAGGAGCGGTGTGGAGGGGGGGCGCGGCGGTTGTACCGGGGGAGATCGTTGTTATGCGTCGTGTGGGACACAGTCATTTACAGCGACAACACCCAAACGGCCGACCCAACAGCTTTTTAGTTTCGCAGTCAACATGTGTGAAAATTGATCTGAGGATAATTTTATTCAAGCAGTGGCAGCTTTATTACCTTAGAGCCTAGCTACTATTTTTATTCACGGCTTTGCCAGCACAATGTTGGTCCCTCTTGGTTGCAGAGACATAAACGAACGTGCGACTTAGTACCAAAACCAAATCCTGTGAACATATGTTTAGGGTGAAGTTTGAAGGACACTGGAGAAGGGAGCAGCAGAATACTTGGGCTTGTTCTAAAAAAAGCAAAGAATAAATACATATTCTATAAAAGGATAAGCGTTGTGCCACCCGTGCGGAATGTATGCGAGACAATTATTCAAGTGAGGAGAGTTTGTGTATGGTGCATATGCTTGTTTTCAAGGGGGGCATGCCGTATGGGTGTATGCAGGAAGGTGAAAGTGGAAAGAGGGGGTGTGTGGGTGTGGGGGGGGATCAAGGAAGAGGGCAGAGGTGTGGGGGTGCCTCATATGAGTGAAAGTGGGACATGTCAGTATCGCGCTCGCGCTATATCTGCGAGAGAGCAGCAGAGAGAGAGCGAAGAGAGAGAGAGAGATAGAAGAGAGAGAAGAGAGAGAGAGAGCGAGACGAGAGAGAGAGAGAGAGAGAGAGATAGGAGAGAGAGACGAGAAGCGCGAGAGAGAGAGAGAAAATAGAGAGGAGAAGAGAGAGCGAGAGAGAGAGAGAGGAGAGAGAGAGAGAGAGAGAGAAGAGAGAGAGAGCGCGAGAGAGCAGAGGCACGAAGAGAGAGAGAGAGAGAAGAGAGAGAGCTAGAGAGCGCGACGCGAGAGAGAGAGATCGAGCAGATAGAGAATAGAGAACGAAGAGATATAGAGAGAGATCTCTAGATCAGATAGATAGTATATGAGAGCGCTGCGCTCTAGAGCAGATCATCTAGCTCGATCTAACTCTAGCGCTATCGCTCTCTCTCTCTCTCTCTCGCTCTCTAGCTAGATAGCTAGATCGTGATCTCTATCTCGCTCTCTATCTCTCTCTCTCGCTTCTCGCCTTGTCGTCTTCCTTCCGTGATACTGTGGAGCTCTGACACAAATCTGGGCTGTGTGGAGGGAAGGCGTGCAGGGCTCGAATGTATGAATTTTGTGTGTGGTGTTGCATGTGTGTGTGTGTGTGTGATTGTACCGTATAAGAGCTTGTAGATTTCCATTTGCTCAGATGCATAGTAACACTTTGTGTGTTCAGCAGTATGTGTGTGTGTGGGTGTGTGTGTGTGTGTGTATTCACATAAAGGAAGGAGTGCATGCTGAAGAGCCTTGGCACAAACTGTCCTGGAGATGGCCAAAGCACATCTCCCAGGGTGCTATCAGGAACATAATTACACCATCAAATTGCTCCTCTTCTCACTGCTCGCATCCCTCCCTCTCCTTCCTCTTCCTGCATCAATTGTCAGCCATCTGATCCAGCCCCTTGTTCTCTCTACCTCCCTCTCGGGCCGCTTCTTTCCCCAGTCCCTGTAGACCAGACATGGCTGCTGGGGCGGTGGAGGGTGAGGTGTGTGGGGTGGAGGGTGGTAGGTCAGGGTAGGGTAGGAGAGGGCCGAACGAAAGTGGACTGGACACCCAGAATCATTCCAGCTCAAAGCCAGTTCAGGATTGGACCAGTGTAGCCGTAGCCCGCCAGGCTCATGGCAGAGGACAGCAGCTGTGCCTCCTGCTGTCTCCAGTCATACCAACAACAGTTCACTATCCCCAGAGAGCCAACACGTATTAGAGGGAGAGGGAGGGACAGAGCGAGGAGGAGAGAGAGAGAGAGGAGAGAAAACTAGACTTTGATGTTGAGAGTGAGATGGAGAAGAAAGAGAAGGAGAGGAAGAGAGATGAAGGGAAATAGATATAATGGATGGTGAGAGTGAGAGATGGAGGAGAGGGAGACAGAGGGAGAGGAAGAGGGGTGTGAGGGGAGAGAGAGAGGGAGAGAGAAATAGCTGCTCGCCTCATTAACAGCAGACTTGAACTGAAACTTCGCACAGCACATTCAACATGGCCGCCAGCGAAGGAAGGAGTCTAAAGGTCCGCCTCCGGGATACAGAGTTCACCATGACAGCCATGCTGCCTTTCATCTCAAAACAAACACCCAAAACTGCTTCAAACCTGATTGTTTCATGTGGCGAGGGGCCTGCTGATGTTTGTTGCTGGGTTTCTCGGCACCAGGTATCTATGGTGATGAGCACGGGGCCCCAGAGAGTGGAGAAGGTCAGGCTGTCACACACCACTCCAGAGAAAATACATCCTCCACTTTGCTTTGCAGCCTAGTGCCTTGCCCCGCCACACACACACACACACACACTGATAAAGAGAGAGACCGGGCAGAGAGGGAGAGAGAGAGGGGAGGTGGGGGGTGGGGGGTCATGACGGCTGGCACAGGCGTGGGAGAAGGAGGACGCTAATTGGCATGCAGGATCCGTCTGGTGGCATGCTGGTGCTGTCAGAGCGGTGGGCGAGGCTGGCGAGAGGGCAGAGGAGAGGAGCGCTGGGGGGCAGAGGAGGGGAGGGCAGAGGAGAGGAGGGCAAGAGGAGAGGAGGGCTGGGGGGCCGCAGGGGGGGGCGGCGTGACAGAAAGGGCAGGTCTGAGGTGGAGGCGGAGGACCGAAGGAATATTGAGATATCTGTCACCTGAGTAATACAGTAAGTGGCATTACTGAGACAGCGGCGTTACTAAGACGATGATGGCGACGACGATGCGGGACGATCGCACGGGCTGCCACTAACGACTCCAGTCGACGTCGCGTCCGCCCATGCCTCAAACGATCTAAAAACGCTCCAGATCTTTTCAGCTGTGTGTGAAACCCAAACAGGCCCACAAATCCACTCCCTCTGTCCTGGCGAGGGAGTGTTCCTCTCGCACACGCCTCCCTCGGCGTACTCTGCTGATCAATACCTGTCAACGCGTGACTGGCTTTTAATGTCCCCCTTTACTTTGCAATCTGTCGCGGCTGTGCAGGGAAAATGACGGCGGTTGTGATGTGTGTTTTCCAAACAGACACATGGAGTGTTGCAGGGGTCAGAGGCCCCCCCTCCCCCTGCCTGATGGATAGGGAAGTTGTCCCTCTTTCGTTTTCTTTCGTCACCCCCAGTGGACTGTCCTCCCTCTGCGGCAGCTGTGTGTGTCTGGGGACGGCTCCATTACCGGCACGCTCGCTCTGCCTCACGGCCCCACCACGCCGCATGCTCGCCATGCCAACGTTCCTGCATGGCACCAGACAATGCCAGGGCACACGACACACACACACACACACACACACATACACACACACACAACACACACACTGCACGTTCCCTGGCACTGCTGTTCAGTTTTCTACCAGTGCGAAAAACACATCCCGACGTGGAGATGCTCCGAGTTTCGTTTTCATGGCGCATGTTAAGTCGGGGGATGATTGACAGGTGGTTTTCTGGAACGGGTGCAGAGGCAGGCCTCACACTTCTCCAGCCGCAGCCTGCGTTCCAGCCTGCGTTCCAGCCTGCGTTCCAGCCTGCGTTCCAGCCTGCGTTCCAGGCCACCAGGCTAATCACAGTAGTACCGCCTGGCCAAGAGAAGGCTGCCGGGCCAGGTGTAATGACTGCTGGCCACTCAGGAGGAGACTAGAAACATAGCCACACTCTCTCTGTCGATCTCTATGCTTCTCCCTCTCCCTATCTCTCTCTCTCCCTCTCTCTGCTTCTCTCTCTCTCCCCTCTCTCTCCCTCTCTCTGTCTATCTCTGCTTTCTCTCTCCCTCTCTCTGCTTCTCTCTCTCCCTTCTTGTCTCTCTCTGCTCCCCTCTCTCTCTATCTCTCTCTTCTCTCTCTCTCTCTCTCTATCCTCTATCTCTCTTCATCTCTCTGCATTCTCTCCTCTCTCTCTGTCTCTATCTCTTCTCTACTCCCTCTCTCTGCTTCTCTCGCTCCCTCTCTCTGTCTCTCTCTGGCTTCTTATCTCCCTTCTCTACTCTCTCTGCTTCTCATACTCCTCTCTCGTCTCTCTCTGCTTCTATATCTCCCTCTTATCGTCACTCTCTGCTTCTCTCTATCCCTCTCTCTGCTTCTCTCTTCCTCTCTCTGCTTCTCCGCGTACCTCTCTCTGTCTCTCTCTCCACTTTCTCTGTTTTTCTAGACCTCTCTCAGTCTCTCTATCCTCCATCTGCTTCTCTCTCTCCCTCTCTCATGTCTCTCTGTTCTATATATCCAATCCACTACTATCTGCCAAACAAACAAATGAGAGAAGACAGAGCTCTGTCCGAGCGAAACAAACTTGCAGACCGGAGGAGAAATAGAGAAATAGATAAGCAGACAGGACCGCAGGCAGACAGACAGGATGGCAGACAGACAGACAGGATGGCGACAGACAGAGCAGACAGACAGCAGGATGGCAGACAGACAGACAGGATGGCAACAGACGACAGGATGGCAGACAGACCAGACGGCAGACAGACAGACCATATCAACCCCATGTACCAGGAGAACAAGCGCAGACGTGCTTGTAGAAGGAAGGGAAGAGAGGAAGGTTGATCCTCGAGGAGCGATGAAAGGGGGAGGGGGGGTGATGCGTGTTAGACATGCACTACCACCCCCCTCCCACACACACACCTCTACTCCACAAGGGGTGCAAAGCCCCATTTAGCATCTCGTCACATGCCTCGTCACATGACAAGACACCAATGGAGGGAGAGAGTGAGCTGTATGCTCCCGACATCAATAAAACATCGGTGTGCACGTTTCATCCCTGAAGCTAACTTGCAGACAAGGAGAGACGGAGAAGGAGGGGAGGAGGAGGAGGAGGGGTGCGAGGTGAAGGAGGAGGACAGCAAAACAGGGATGGAGGTTAACCTGTTGGCTGGCCTGCCTCCCTGATGAAGAGCGAGCGGGGACGATGGCTCACCGTATCTGTCACTGTCCCATCCAGCATGACACGAACGTCTGCCCGCTTCAGCCAGCCTGGACGCTATACGCACGACACTCTCACCTCTTCACCTCCTCCAGCTCCACCTATCCACCACTCCGCTCGCCCCCCTCCTCCTCCTCCTCTCTCTGACCCTCTCTCCCCTTGATCCCCTACAGGTATGTCCTTTAACACCTCTCACCATGGACTCTCCCTGGCCGGGTGAATAATGCAGTGATTAACAGTCTCCAGAGCATCTGTGCTAATATACCTTATTAGTGGTCTGACTACATTATGTTAGAGGCCGTAATGACATTGTACAGTCTATGGCAGGTCTAGAGTTTGCAGTTTGATACTTTACTTCATGACTTTCCTCAAGTCTCTTTTACAGAGTTCCTAAGAAGTCTCTTGGTTATTTTACAACTTCATGAATCGATGCATATCTACAGTAAACCAATAAAGTCACTGTGCAGTAGACTGTGTATATTATTGACCAGTTGTAATCAGCTGGTTGCTGAGTGGCTGGTATTGGATGATCCAGCTGTAGAGTTCCAAGGCTCTGGAGTCTTTGTAACTAACGACGACAGTTGCAAAAATGGAACTGAAACATTTTAGTGGTTTCCAATGTCAAATAATAAAGTGAACTATCATTAATCACACAGGCTTCCTGGGACCGGACAGCATCGGTGAGCAGGGAATCCTACCAAAGATAAGGGAGGGAGAGATGGAACTAAGAGAGAGTTATCAGTCTGAGGGAAGAAGAGATGAGGGGGAGGACGATGGAGGGGGGATAGTTCCTAGGTCTGGCTGGAGCCAGGGGAGGGGCCAGTGGAAACAGAGGGGCTTGGTTCTGCTCTGGAAATGTGACGGTTCTGACACACCTGAAGGTCAGACTGGAAAATCTGTAAAAAGGGACCATAAACCCGTGAGGTCAGGCCTTGGAAAAAAAACACCCACACATACTTTCTCACCACACAAGTTCCTCACACTGGTATTCTGCAGCCCCTGACCTCTGACCTACACACTGTTGCCTCATGGCCACTGTGAACCGCCCCTCCACTGAGAGGGCCAATAAGAGCCACTGTATCTAGTCTGGACCTGGACTAGCCTCAGTCCAGAGATATATGGTGTGTGAGTGTGTGTGAGTGTGTGTGTGAGTGTGTGTGTGTGTGTGTGTGTTGTAGCTTAGGGGTGTGGTGTGTGAGGACAATGGCACAGTTCTGGAGACTTAGTGCCAGGCATGCAGGGAATTCATTTCCAAATGAAGCCTATCAGTAGTCTGGGCCTGTGTGGCTTGGTGTGAGTAAGGATGTGGTGTGTGTGTGTGTGGTGGTGTGTGTGGCTTGGTGTGAGTGAGGATATGTGTGTGGTGTGTGTGTGTGTTTGTGTGTGTGAGTGAGGATGTGTGTGTGTGTGTGTGTGTGTGGTGTGCTTGGTGTGAGTGAGGATGTGTGTGTGTGTGGCTTGGTGTGAGTGAGGATGTGTGTGTGTGTGTGGCTTGTGTGAGGGAGAATATGTGGTGTGTGTGTGTGTGTGTGAGTGAGGATGTGTATGTGAGTATTTGCCGTGTCAGGCTGCACCATGGTTTCTGCTTCTGTGATTGTTAGGGCACATCGCCTCGCTGGCCTCGCTCTCCTCACTCCGACTCCCTCCCCTTCCTCTCTGACCACCCCGGGTCACATGGGTGCTTTGGGCAGCTTCGCGACGCATCATTTCCTGTGGCTGGCTGTCGGCAGCAATCAGGGAGGCGCAAGCTTCTAATGCTGACGAGATGAGACAGCTCCGCTCTGACTGGGGGCCATTGGACTGAGCCCAGTCTGCCCCGTACACACACGTACACACACACACACACACACACACACACACAATCTACATAGCATCAGTGTAGGCACAGCTGCACAACTCTGCATGAGTAGTCTCCTTAAAAGGATGCCTATCCAAAAAGGATTTGTTTGGTGACAGAAACACTGCAAAGACGAGTCGTACAGAGCGTTGCCACGGAGCGTTAGCATGATGCAAAGTACCCACTGTATAGGAGTGCACATGTTTTTTCCGAGTGTGTCTTTGCGTGAGTGCGTGTGTGCGTGACCTCTATTCTGGCTGTCTCGGCTGCTTTACAGTGTGCGTGTCACAGCTCGACTATGTCCTCGACTGAGACTAAGGGTGACTAGGCCTGACTCACCCATGTCAGGGCTAGTCACAGACACAGAGAGGGACACAGGAGGACAGAGTGGTCAAGGAGACAGGGGACAGAGTGGTGAAGGACACAGGAGGACAGAGTGGTCAAGGAGAAAGAGGACCGAGTGGTGAAGGACACAGGAGGACAGAGTGGTCAGGAGACAGGGGACAGAGTGGTCAAGGAGACAGAGGAGAGAGTGGTCAGGAGACAGGGGACAGAGTGGTCAGGGCACGACACGACGCAGCAGCAGTGAAGAGAGAAGCAGCGTTGGAATGCTGAAACAAGGGGGAAACGGAGGTCTCTAGGCTGGACTATGTCACATCCTACACATGGACACCATCTGCACCCTGCGTGCGTGAGCGCCCACGTGCGCGCATGTGTGTGTGTGAGTGTGTGTGTGGGGAGACTGCCTCGAACGTGTGGTCTGAGCAGAGAGACAGATGCTGTTCTATCATAAATGTCTGTTGGAACGGAGGAGAGCGAGAGAGAGAGAGAGAGAGGAGAGCGAGAGCGAGAGAGAGAGAGAGAGAGAGAAGAGGGAGAGAGAGAGAGAGAGAGAGAGAGAGACCGTGTCTGGACAAGGGGGGGGCGAGAGAGGACAAAAAGGGGGGAGAAGAAAGCGAGCGGGAAGGAGAACGGATAAGGACAGCAGTAGCAGACATGACAGACAGACAGACAGACAGACAGACAGGTGGAGGGTAATGAATAGGAGGGAGAGACAGAGGATCAATGTGACAGACAGAATAGACGTCCTACTGCGGGAGGACGGGGAGGGTGGAGACTGAGGGAGGAGGCTGAGGGAGGAGGCTGAGGGATGGAAGCATATTCTGTCCATTCGAAATGATTCTACATCCTCTTCTGTTCACATGGGGAGGTGAGAACTGAGCGTGCCTCATCCAATCACAGGCCCTATTGTTTTGTATTTGCGCTGACTACTCTAGGCCTGAACACACTCTGTAAAGTCTTAAGCAAATAGAAATGAATCCAATGATTAGACACGTAAAGTTCACACTGTAGCCAAGCTGTGTGATTGGTCGGTCTCTCTGCCCTCTCCACACTTTTCGCTCGACTAGAGAGAGCCGGCCTCTATAATGTCAAGCACCCTTTAACGGCGAACGGACATGCCCCCCCCCCTTCTGTTGAAGCAAACCAAATGAGGTCAAATGTGTCTGTGCATGCGCGTGTTTGTTTGGTGTGCTCCCCACGTGCGCACCTCAATGCCTACATGTTGGTTTACCCTCCTGTGTGTTTGCATTCATTTTCAGTGCGTCAGCACGAATGGGAATCGGTGTGCGGTGTGTATGTGTGCTTGCATGTGTGTGTGTGTGTGTGTGTGTGTGTGTAGGAGACCAAGGATTGAGGATGTGAAGAGGATTAGTACTGGAGCCTGTCAGCTCGATCCTTCAGCCAGTTCCTCACTCCATTTCCTTCCAATCCTAGTAGTGCTATCGAGCACTACAGATTAGGATTTGCACTAGTGGGAAGACTATTGTGTGTGTGTGTGTGTGTGTGTGGTCTTGCCTGACGAGCATCTCATTAATCCAGAGGAGGAGAACTGAGTGGTGCAGGCTGACACAAGTCGGAGCGACACACTGGAGTTCAGAAAAAGGCACCCGCTCCAATCAGGGCCGAGTACCAGCACTGCCGCATCAGGACTGACTGGGACGCTGACTGCCATCTGAAACACTTACAGTGACAGCCCCGGATCGGCAGGGATGTACGGAAACGGCTTTGCGTGAATCACTGGAATATTCCGTGGAGATGCACATGTCAGCAGAGCGGTGGGGGGTGGGGGAGGGAGTCGGGAGAATGTCATGACATCTTCCAGCACGACGTGCGCGTCTCTCTCCCAGCAGCCCCCTGGTCTCACAACCCCCCCGAGAGGAGATCATGGAGGGGGATCAGGGACGGGGGGAGTGGGGGAGTGGGGGGGAGGGGGGGAGGGGGGAGTGGGGGGGGAGGGGGGGAGGGTGTTCTCTAGCTGCGGCTCTACCAACGCACATCTTCATTGCCTGTGTGATCCAGTGATTGATGCTGCGGATCTAGTCTAGCCTCGCTGTACCAACACACACACACACACATACGCACACACACACACAGGCACATGAAACCAGGGCGCACATGTATAGATGAATCCCATCCGCCAACTTTATCCAGACACTCACTCGCTAAATTCCTAGGCGACGTGGAGGCCAAGCGCTCCGAACGTTTGGTAGGCTCAGGAATGTCACAGGAGCATGGCCACTTCCTCCTTCCTGTTCCCTGGAGACGGACGCAGGGGAGAGGAGATCGTCCTGGGGGAAAGCGAGCGAGGCGTCCTGGGGGAGAGGAGATCGCCGCGTCCTGGGGGAAAGCGAGCGAGGCTGGGGGAACGTTCTGTCGTGCTGCTGTGAGATTCTATCAGGTGTGATCAGGAACGCACCGTTTTCCTGCCCTCTGGGGATTCTATAAATATACACGACATCATGAGTGTTCACGTGTGTGTTTGTCAATGAAGTACGTTGAATATGTTTTTTTAAGCAGAATTGATGAATCAATGCAGTATTAAACAAATATCTATTGCGTCTTGGGGAATTGGATGCTTACCTGGCTTAACTCGACTAGTAAGCCTCTGGTCATGAAGGATGACTTTGCAGATCGAGGACACACACACACACACGCAGTATTCATGGAAAAACAACTGGACCTTGACATGACCTTGAATCCGAGGGACCGCCCCCCCCCAGTCCCCCCCAGTCCCCCGCCCCCACCTGACAGGCACTGTGATAAGGACAGGGCCTTAGGCAGGATAGTTAGAGGCCCAGAAGCGTCAGATCCATCTCTGAGACAGGGAGCTGTGTTCTACCAAACCCACACGGACAACAGAGGGCTTGGAGAGAAACGCAGAAACAGAAAGGCCAGAGTCAAACAGAGTCGTCTCGAGTCTGCGCCGACCAGACACCAGCTTCTGAACGGATCTTCTCTCGTGTTGTGGACTAGGTCCTTGGATGGGTCAGAGAGTACACGCTCTGGGTTATAATTACCCTCCTCGCACACACACACTCACACACACACACACACACTCGCACTTCCCTAATCCAGCCTAACCCCAGCGGGCCTGTGGGGGTCTGGTCTAATCCCTTTATCAGGCCCAACAGATGCTGTTGACAGAACAATAAGCGGGGGGCCAATATGGCCGCCTGGGCCAGATCAGGTCACGAGCCAGACTCATCACAACAACATGCAGATCACTGTGTGTCTGGCTCTCATTATCCCCCACCTCCACACACACACTGACCGTGACTTCCTCACACACTAACCCCCACCTCCACACCCCACGTCCACACACACTGGGGCCCCCTCCAAAACTCAGGCTACAGCTCGTACCGCATAATCACTCCTCAGTGAAAACATCAGTGCATTTCATGTGGACAGATATGACAGACCACACACCTGCGTTGTCAGTTTGGGAGACAGGTCTCTGCATATCTCATGTTTTTCACGTGCCTGTGTCGACGTCATTAAGACACAGAGCATTTCAGTTTGGACCAGGCCAGGCTCCTGTAGCTGTGAGGGGCCGTCTGGTTTGCTCCAGATCTCAAACGAAGCGCTTCACGCCTGCTTGTACCAGGGGTGTGTTCCATGACACCCACCCTCCTGGGTCTATTACACACAGCACTACTGCACTGGGGGAGGAACACACACACACTCACACTCACACAGACACACACTCACACACACTCACACACACACACACACACAAATACACACACACACATTGTGGCATTCGAGAGTGGGAATGAGAAGCGGGAGGGAAAGACAATCACGAGGATGATAATGAGGATGAGGATGAGGATGATGACGGCGATAAGAAAGGAAAGCGCGATGCTGACGTTGACATTGAGGATGACGACGACATCTTCTTCTCTCCTCCCTGGAATCTGTCCCAGTTTAAATCCCATTAAAAAGGCTTTCATCTTGGTGTACTTCATTACAGGAATAAAGGGGGCGCGTCTCACCCCAGAGAGGAGCGGGGATTAGAGACGCTCACTCGTCTAAACGCTCTGACGGAAAGCAGCTTTGGGAAAGAGGGAACACACTTACAGAGTCCATATTGGATTAGCCAAACCGACTCTCCGAAAAATGGATGGAGATTGACGTCGGGTCATGTTCGTGTTGATATCTACTCATAAGTATGGATAGCCTTCCTCCTGTTTGTGGTTAGCCCTCCTTCGGCACCATCTCTGGCTCTTTCGGCTCTCTCTTTCCCTCACATGGACACACACACACACGTTGAAGGCGGACATACAGTGAGCGTGTGTATGTGTCTGTGAAAGAGACTGAAAGAGCACAGTAGAGGATAAAAAAGAGAGAGAGAGACTGTGTGATTGGGTGCGACGGGTCAAAGGCTCTCACACGCGTTTTACGAATGCTTATTTCCAGCCAAGCTGAAAGCAGCGGATGCTTTACTGCTCGCCTGAATGAGAGAGCTGATTAAAACCTAATTATACGCTCCAGATTTGGCCTCCAGTGAAGCCTTGCTGATCTGACACGGCTCGGACTGAGGTCCGCGCGCATGCCTCCAGTTCCAGCGTGGGTGAGTGTGTCTGTCAGGCCGGGAGACGTCGACACGCACTGTGTCCCAGAAAACAACCGTCCGAGCCGTTCTTTCTCTAGCCATCAAGGCATCCCTCTCTCTCTCTTCATCCCCTTCATGTTACTCTCTCTCTCGATCCCATCTTCAACTGAAAATCACTCTCGCTTTCAATTCCTCCCGTTTTTCCTCGCCCGCTCTTTGATCTGCTTCCACTGCCTCCCCCCCCCACCCCCCCCCTCCCCCCCTGCCTCCCCTTTTTGTATTTTGTTAGTCAGCCTTGCAGAAAGAAGGGGGTCGTCGACACCTTATTCCAACAGGCTGGGGGGACGGGGGGGAGATGGCGGGGGGCTCCCCTCTCTGGCGGTGTCTCCCCCCGCAGCCCCTGGTAGTCCAGCGCGTGTCGAGGCTACGGCTGAGCACCCCCTAACTGGAGCACCTCCAGATCACAGAGCCCCCTGAGCTCCAGAGCACAGAGCCCCTGAGCCAGGTCGCTGCTGTGAGAACACGACCGCACCGCGTCAGGCGGGGGGACGCACTCTTGCCGACGCCAGCGTGTCCGTGTCATCGCGTCACCCACCGACAGCGCCTCTAACCCCCGGCCGTCACGGCCAGCGTCTCCAGGTGCGTTTGTTTCGCCCCTGGGCTCTCCCCCGCTGCCCTGTAGAGGGGTGGACAGGGTTCTGCAGCCTCATCACTGCTCCACACGCACTCAGCTGCCTGTCTAGGACAAGGTCACTGGCAGCATGGCCGCACCTGGTCACTATCTGTCCAGAACGCCAATCTGTAGCGGTCTGTGTGTGTGTGTGTGTGTGTGTGTGTGTGAGGAGAGGGGTGGGGGGGCGGGCTGGCACATGGCTCGAGGCATCCTGTTTTCTGACAAGTTGCCCCCCTTCCCTCCTCCCTGTACCTCTCTTCTCCTCCCCTTCCCCCTGCCCTCCCTGCCTCCCCCTCCCTGCCTCCTGCTTCTCTTCATTATTAGTGGCAGCTACAGGGGCAGTGGACCGGAAAATTCCCATCCAGAAACAAACCCACATCTACATATTACAGCCCTGTTTCATGACTGCCATGAGTGAATAAATTAATACATGAATAACAATGAAAGTCACCGGTGAGATGCCTCTCTAAATGGCAACCAGCACCTGCCTGCCTGCCTACCTGCCAGGCTGCCCGTGTCGGTCGGCCTGTCGGCCTGTCGGCCTGTCTGTCTGTCTGTCTGTCTGTCTGTGCCTGTCTGTCTGTGCCTGTCTGTCTGTTTGCAGTGAAGACATCACTGGCTGTGACAGGGGAGAGTGGACCTGACTGGACGAATAGTGACTATGAGCCTACGAGTGTGTGTGGGGGACAGAGAGAGAGAGATAGAGACAGAGACAGAGAGAGAGAGAGAGAGAGAGAGAGAGAGAGAGAGAGAGAGAGAGAGACAGCAGAGAGAGAGAAGAAAGAGAGACAGAGATCTAGCATGTGCGTCCTCTCAACAGGGTCTATTGACAGAGCACCGCTGTCATTTTGCCTAATTGCCAGTGAGATCTCTATTTCTGGGTTTGTTTTGACTCTGTACACAGCAGAGTCTCTCCGTCTCTCCGTCTCTGTCTCTTTTCATCCTCCACCTACATGTTGTGTGTTCACTACTCGATCAATTCATAACAAGCCGAGTACCCGGTGGCACAACAAACAACACCGCCGTTCGCAGAAAAAGCCTCGACACTTCCACACTTGCACATCTAATTACTGTAAAGCTTGAAATGTAAACGCTGCCATCAATTAAGGCACATGAAGGTGAACACAGCCCGAGTCATCGTCACATTACACAGGACTTACTGTACTGCACACTCTGTAATGTGTGCAGTACATAACCTTCTAGGGTGCAGAACAGGGCCAGACAGTATCCCACAATGCACTGCTTTCATTTGACAGCGCATCAGCCATAAGGGATGTAAGGTATGTGTGAACTTTGTCAACTTTGAGAGAGTGCAAACTTCCTGTGACCATCTATCATGTGTCCATTACTGGGTAGTCCTGCTTCCCTGGGCAAATGACAGTGTTTATCTAGACCCGCTGCCCTCTCTCTCGATTTCTCTCCTACTTTCCAACCGTTCCTCGCCCGCTCTCCTTTTTTCCACCTCTCCCCTAGGTCTCTTCACCTCTCTTCCTTATCGGGTCCTCTCCCTCTCCTCCCCTCCCCTTCCTTCTCTCTCTGCCTCCATTTTTTCCCCTCTATCTCTTCCAACCCTCTTTATCTTCCCCTATCTGCCCCTCTCTCTGCCCAGCTTCTCCCCACTCCCCCCCCACTTCCCACTTCCCAGCTCCCTATCTCAGGTAATAAGTCACTCCGGTGTAATCAGGCCTTCTGAGGGGCCATAATGATGGGCCATGGAGGATGGATAATGTTCTGAGAGGGGCGCAGGGAGTCAGAGCAGCCTAACAGCACAGCCTCTCTGGGGGGCTGGCTGACTAGGAGGCCTGGGGGCCAGGGGGTGGAGACTTGGAGAGACAGAGAACAACGAGAAAAACAAGGCTGTTATGAAAATCAGGCTCCATGTTGGACCATACATGAGCTGGTCTTCCATTAGGGGAAGGAGAGACACAGGATGGAGGGATGAAGAGAGGGATGACAAGGAAGGTTTTGAAATATATTTGTGACATTCAGAAATTGACAGTCATGGCCACAGTCCACACCGAGGGGAAACAGTGTGTTCAGCTGTCCTCCTCCTCCTCCCCCTCCTCTTCCTCCTCCTCTGCATGCTTGTGTTTCTTGTTCATCGCTGCTTCACTGGGCACGGCACGCCGACTTAGATCACCACATGGCCCTTTTCACACATTCTAAACAGGAAGGGCAACAGTCCGGCTGCGAGAGGGGCAGAGGACAGCAGAGAGGCTGGAGGCTGGGGGCAGTGAGGACAGCAGAGAGGCTGGGGGCATTGAGGAGAGGAGAGAGGCTGGGGGCAGTGAGGAGAGGAGAGAGGCTGGCGGCTGGGGGCAGTGAGGAGAGGAGAGAGGCTGGGGGCTGGGGGCAGTGAGGACAGCAGAGAGGCTGGGGGCTGGGGGCATTGAGGAGAGGAGAGAGGCTGGGGGCTGGGGGCAGTGAGGACAGCAGAGAGGCTGGGGGCTGGGGGCAGTGAGGACAGCAGAGAGGCTGGGGGCTGGGGGCATTGAGGAGAGGAGAGAGGCTGGGGGCATTGAGGAGAGGAGAGAGGCTGGGGGCAGTGAGGAGAGGAGAGAGGCTGGCGGCTGGGGGCAGTGAGGAGAGGAGAGAGGCTGGGGGCAGTGAGGAGAGGAGAGAGGCTGGCGGCTGGGGGCAGTGAGGAGAGGAGAGAGGCTGGCGGCTGGGGGCAGTGAGGAGAGGAGAGAGGCTCTCCACAGCCAACCCAGATTTATAGAGGTGTGTCGGCTCGTGTGTGTCTGAGAGTCTCTGCTGTCGGTCAGAGGTCGTGTTGGAGGACCGTGGTCCACATACTGTTCATACAGAGAACTGTTCATACAGAGAACTGTTCATACAGAGAACTGTTCATACAGAGACCACACAAGCAAACAGGAAGTAAAACTCAACGACACACTGTGTGACAGGCCACATGCTGTGACGTCGAAAAGTTACCACACAAACAGAATGACGACTTCACCTGCACACACACACACATCCATACACACACACACACCCCAGCAGACAAACACACAAACAGACACAGCCATGTCTAAAGGCACAGGGAGAGAGGAAAGTCATTTCACTCCACAGGGAATATATCAAATAGGAGAACGGCGAGGAGGCACAAAAATAAAACGCAGATGCGCAAATGCATTCATGCAGAAAATCCTTGCCTTTAATCCAATTCCTCACGCTTTATTAAAACAGAGCCAAAGAGACAGAGACAGACAGGAAACACACACAAAAGCACACGTTCACACACACACACACACACACAGAGACACACACACATCACAACAACAGGCCTTTATCAAAGGCCCGGAGATATGGGACCATGGAAGACACAAAGGCCGACTCCTTCTCTCTTTCGATGACACACGCATCACCACGGCACCCAACATCAACAGGAGTTGAAAAGGCTGAGCCGTATCAGACGACACAAAGGCAGCATCCTGAAACACGGCGACACTGCCCTGGCTCGGCTCGTCACCGCAGCCCCTTTCGGAAGGGTGACATTAGGACAGACTGCTGTCAACTACCCCCCACCTTCCTCTCTCAATACACCCTCCTTCACTCCCCTCCCCCCTCTCCTCTCCTCCCCCCAAAATGCCATCATGATGAACAGGATGATATCTCCCATCATGCATCTGGGCCGTGTGCGTGCTGGTAGGACTCTATGGGGCAGACCCTCCGTCAGTGCCCGAGTATGCCCCGCTCTTAATAGCCAGGGGTAAATATTTGGGGAGGCAGTCGCCTTGGCAGGGCTGGCCTGATAGTGATCCTAATTAAGGAGGCTTAAGGTCCGCCTCCCTCAGTAGAGGACTCTCACACAGACACACACACGTGCATGCACACACACACACACACGATCGCACACACACACACACACGGCTAGACAAAGGGTTAAACAATCAATTTCGTGCCGACCGATTTGGAACAGGGGACTTTTCATTTCAGACTTGAACTGCATAGTTTCCTTCCAGCGCATGCACACGCAACCATGCGCGTGTACACACACACACACACACACACACACACACACACATGTCCACCCAATCCCCTTTGGGTCTCTGACACATATGATATGAAACAAGCAATGAGAGAGAAGCACATAACCTAACCTAAAAGAGAGAGAGACCACGGGGAAAAGACAAGAGAGTCAGTGACAAGGAGAGGAGAGAGAGAGAGAGAGAGAGAGAGAGAGAGATAGAGAGAGAGAGAGAGAGAGAGAGAAAGAGAAAGAGAGAGAGAGACAGAGAGAGACAGAGAGAGACAGAGAGAGACTAGTGGATGTGGCTTAGTCTTATGGAATGACGTAGCAGTGAACACACACTAACTATGACATCAACCTTTTTTGCTGCTCAGTTCGTCGGCCATTTAGTGACTGCGTATCAACACTGTGTTTGTAAGCATTGCTATGGACACACAGGACAGTATGAAGGTGAGGAAGGGGTGAGATGGAGAGAGAGAGAGAGCTATATGAGAGAAAGAGAGAGAGAGAGAGAGAGAGAGAGAGAGAGAGACGAGAGAGAGAGAGAGAGAGATGAGACGAGAGAGAGAGCAGAGAGAGAGACAGAGAGAGAGAAAGAGAGATTGTGGAAAAGCCTGGACCCTCTGTCGGCTCGCTGAAGCAGAGAGGAAAGGTAACATGAGCCGACATGGAGAGGATTCACTGCGAGACAAACACACAGAACACACAGGGCTACACATTTACATACTCTCGCAAACACAACACAACTGCACCCATCCAAACAAACTCCAACTTCAAACATCCATACACATCTACACAAAGACTCTCACACACACATACACACATTGCTGACTGTGTGTGTGTGTGTGTGTGGGTGGGTGGGGGGGGGCAGGACACAGGGCTGCCTGGGGGAGCCAGCAGAAGGTGAGCAGAGATAAGGCTGCGTGATTGTGACTGCGTGTCAAAGAGAATCTGCACACCATGCTGCACTCTCCTCCTCCCTTTTCCTCTCCTCTACCCCCTCCCCTCCCCTCTTCTAGTCTCTCCGCATCTCGTTTCCCAGCTCGTCCTCTCCTGCAATCCCACTCCCACTCGTCACGTCTTTTCTGCTCTCCTCATCTCTTGTCCCTCTCTAGTCTCCTCTCAACCCTCTCCCCCCCCTCCCCTCCCCTCCCCTCTTCTCTCTCTTCTCTTCTCTCCTCATCTCTTTTCCTCTCCCCTCCTCTCTTCTTATCACTGTTCTCCTTTTCTTCCATTTTTGTTCCCCTCCCCTCACATGACCTCTCTCCCTACTCTCTCTCTCTCTCCTGTGCCATAGCTGTGCATGGGGGCCAGGGCCCACGCAGGGGGCTGTGCCCATCTGGTACTGCCTACAAAACACTTCCTCTTCGTGTCTCTGTTCTGACACAAGGACATGTGTGTCTACGATGTTCATCATGTGTCTGCGCCCTCTGTCCTCAGAAGCCTGTCTGTCTCACTGTTCAGAACGTCTGTCTGCCCCCTCTGTCCTCAGAAGCCTGTCTGTCTCACTGTTCTAGAACGTCTGTCTGCCCCCTCTGTCCTCAGAAGCCTGTCTGTCTCACTGTTCTAGAACGTCTGTCTGCCCCCTTTATCCCAGATGTCTAATCTCGGGTTCTAGAATGGAACGTCTGTCTGCTTCGGTGTTCTGGAGTGTGTGTGTGCTCCTATGTGAAGTGGTGAGTCAGAGGCGAGGTCCACCACTGCGGCGGTCTCTCTGCCCACGTCCTCCTCCCACGCTGGCCCCGGGGCCACGGGGGGCTGCTCTCTGTGGGACGGCCCCCAGAGCGCCAACGCACAGGAGAGCACACTGCCTATGACACACACATCTGCCAGCGGGGAGACACACACACACACACAGACACAGACACACACACGCACACGCACACACACACACACATACAGACACACACGATCATACACACGCACGCCAACGCATACAGGCATACACACACACACACACACACACACTAAACGACAAAGTTCATGCTCATGCGAGGTATAGTGCTTATTAAACCACTGTTGTCGCTACACTGTCTTCAAACAACATGTTTCAGATCGGAGAACCCTTGCTCTGACCCGCTCTCGTCAATGACTTTTTGTCTGTTGTCTGTCGAGTGGATGTGGGGGAGGCTGTTCCCGACCCTCACCACACAGCTGCCCCCTGCTGGGCTGGAGGACGCTCTGGCAGCTCTCACCAGGCCCCAATCAGCCAATCAGGAAGAGGAGAACTGAGCCCTGGTGAGCGTTACCGTGGCGCAGACACCGTTGCTATGTAATTATGAGCAATTTGTTTGAGAGTGTGTACCTGAAGTAGGTCAAACTAGTTGAGACACAGATGTGAGCTTGTGTATGTGTGTGTATGCATGTGTGTATGTGTGTGTGTGTGTGTCTAAGCATCGCCTAGGTGGGTTGCAAAAAGAGATGGAGGGACACTGAAGGACTCAAACCATGGGAAAGAAGCACCCAAACTACCAGCAAGCCGACATGAACCAGAGTGATCAGAACCAAGAGGCAGTTCATTAAACCAGCCGATGCACGGGTCCTGAGGTCTGGATTGCAGGCTGGGAGAGAGAGAGAGAGAGAGACAGAGAGAGAGACAGAGAGAGAGAGGAGAGAGAGAGAGAGAGAGAGAGACAGAGAGAGAGAGAGAGAGACACACACAGAGAGAGAGAGAGAGAGAGAGACAGAGGGAGAGAGAGAGACAGAGACAGAGACAGGAACACGTCTGCTCTTACCTGTGGCGGCGGCGGGGATCTTGCCGTTGCACATCTGCTTGAGCCTCTTCTGGTGGGACTTGCCGTTGTAGTGGATCTGGGCCTGGGCGGCCGAGTTGAGCTGGATGTTGCACACCTCGCACAGCGTGTAGCTGCGCTGCCTCCTCTCCCGCTTGGCCCTGTGCTCCGAGGACAGGGCGCCCCCTGCTGCCGGCCGCCCCGGCACTGCGCCCCCCGCGTCCTGCTGGGGCTCGGGGCTCGCCTCGCCCTCCGCCCCCACCCTCTCCACCTCCACCTCCGGCAGAGTCGACGGGCTGAAGGGGCGCTTCATCCCTGCGGGGCGGAGAGGAGAGAGGTGTCAGAGGTCAGAGTTCATGGCTGGTCCAGGCCGGGCTTGGGGGCAGTGCCGGGGATGAGGGGCCATGCAGAGGTCCCAGAGGAGGGACCTGTGTGGCCCGCCGGGAAACAACAGAGTCATGACCATGTCCTGCCCGCACTGATCGCTCGTCAAAGACACGGATGCAAAAATACCCCCGATACACCGGGCTTTGTGGAGGAGCGCGAGGAATCTGATCCCAGGCCTGTCGGACGTAAGCCTCGTCTGTCACCACCACCACACACACACACACACACACACACATACCAATTCCTATGAATAGAGACACACGGGGCACAGACACACACCACACTAAGACACACTCTCACGACGAACATCAGCACGCACCCTCGCACGCGCCGCGGCACTCGCACACAAAAACCGACACAGCGTAGGCAACGCAACACCGAAATGAAATGCATGTAAGTGTTTCAGTGGAGCTCCAGCACTGCTCATGGAGGAAACGTTCTGGGAACCATACCCTCCCTCCACCACTGGGGGGAGACAGAGTGCCTTGCTGGGATTCTCGGAGGCCCCTCTCGCAGTGGGAGTCAAGCTGATTGACTCGGGGTGAATGACTGCTTGCTGTGCTCGACCGGCTGGACTAAACGCCCCGGCAGTGTGATGTCGCTGTGCTGGATGGGCGTGAGCCAGGACACTGCTCGCCAGTCGGTCTGCTTTGTTCCGGAAGCTTCCACCTGGATCCGGGTCTTAAAGGTGAACCAGCGGCGTAGCGAGGGATTCAAATGTCACGCCTGCGAGACTGACAGTTTCATCTGCAGAGAAGACGCGCGGCGGGATGCTTAAACATCTGGCTGTTATGAGGGGAAAGGCTCGGATCAACTGTTTCTGGGGGTGTTTTTCCTCGATGACAAAGGTGTTTCTGTGTTTGTGTCGCAGGACGTAGAGGTGGACAGAGGGCGTGTGACGGGTGGTGCAGGAGGCTTCAAACAGGCCCGCGGCCACCGAGTATCTCCACTCCACTGAAAGAGCAGTGAGAGTGAAACGCTGGACGAGGCACTCGTTTCATCTCCCGCCTCTCTCTCTCGCCGCGAGTCGTTTGGAAAAGGCAGCTCTGTAGAACCGCCGTGAGGGATCAGATCAGACGTCAACATCTGTACAAAGCCCCCTGACGCACACACACACACCCAGCTGGGCATTTGTGTTGCCGTCTTCTGCCTCCGCCTAGTGTTATTTACGTATACAAACCGCTCAAAGACAGGCGTGTACGCACGCACACACACACACACACACACACACACACACACACACACACACATGTAGTCAGACACACATTAGAGCCTTTATGAAAGCTGCTATTCACAGAGGCAATCTGGGAGCACTCAGAGGCTCCATCTGATGTGTTTTCGAAAGCTTTCGGGGTTTTGCTGTTTTCTGGCAGCGCATGAGAAAAGCTCCTCAATCAGTTAACCCGTCCCTGGTTCACTGGGCAGCACCCTGAACGTCTCGCACGGTTCTGAAGGAATAATCAGTTCCTGAGACCAAAGGCACCACATTACAACCTCTCACGGTTCCTCCTCTTTCTGCATTTCCTGTCCTTGGAACCACAATTAGACGGCGTGTCTTGTTAACGGTCGGATAGGACATTTATGAGAGAAAGTGGAAGTTTAGGAGAAAGCTGCTGTACGATGGCCTATGAGGGTCAGAGTTCCGGACCGGGAGAGTCAGAGAGCTGAGTGCGATCTTCCTCCAGTGATGTGTGGAGCTGGTCTGGGTGCTGTGGTGGAGAGCCGGCAGATTGGCAGAGGGGCCGGCGGGCCGTGTCCTCTACTTCCGCTCGCCGACATGCCCCCTCTGCCCCCCTCTGCCTCTCTGCCCCCCTCCACCCTGGACATGCCCCCCTCTGCCCCCTCTGCCTCTCTGCCCCCCCTCTGCCTCTCTGCCCCCTCCACCCTGGACATGCCCCCCTCTGCCCCCTCTGCCCCCTCTGCCTCTCTGCCCCCTCTGCCTCTCTGCCCCCTCCACCCTGGACATGCCCCCTCTGCCCCCTCTGCCTCTCTGCCCCCTCTGCCTCTCTGCCCCCTCCACCCTGGACATGCCCCTCTGCCCCCTCTGCCTCTCTGCCCACTCTGCCTCTCTGCCCCCTCCACCCTGGACATGCCCCCTCTGCCCCCCTCTGCCTCCTCTGCCTCTCTGCCTCTCTGCCTCTCTGCCTCTCTGCCTCTCTGCCTCTCTGCCTCTTTGCCCTCTGCCCCTCTGCCCCTCTGCCCATCTGCCTCTCTGCCTCTCTGCCCTCTCTGCCCCCTCCACCCTGGCACACAGGGACCATTAATCACTGCTGTGATCTTGCGCTGAAAGACTGGTGCTCACCCTGCATAGCGGCTCAGCAATAAAACCGCTATTTACGAGCCTGTCCCTGCTGTCTAGTGAGCCTGAATACGACCACGCTGGAACCCCCCCCCCACACACACCGCCCCCCCCTCAAGCCTCGCCCTAGTGTAGGGGCCAGTGGGTCCTCCCCGCTGCAATCAGAACCAGGCCCCCAAATATACCCACACCTGCACAGAGGGCTGTCGACACCTCTTTAATCCTCAGAGGAGCTGAGGGAGGCACGGTGACAGGGACAGTCCCAGTATTCACCCGTTCATTTACGCACACACAGACAACGCACACACACATCGACTCAGAAACACGCTCTAAAAAACACACAGAGAGATATGCTCAAAAACACAACCCCATACAAAAACATATGTTTTTAACCCCAACTTCTGCGCGAACAGTGCTCTCTACAGAAAGCTCCAAACACCTCCACCACACAGAGACCAAAACACAGCCGTCAGGGTGACCTGGCACACACACACATTCATCCTGTCCTGCCAGTGGGAAACATGTTCACCCAAAGACAAACCATTCACCAACACAACCCCCCCCCGCTGACACCGGTTCAACCCCACCTGCCTGCCTCTCTCTCTCCTCTGTCTCTCTCTCTGCCTCTCTCTCTCTTTCTCTCTCTCTCAGTCTGACACACTGTTTGTTGGTGTGGTATTCGTGGAGCATTCCTGACCACTTAAAGTCTCCAGTTCCATTTGACAGGCTTATCAAAGCCTCCGCAACACAGTATCTAGGCCATTGCCCAACTTTTCATATTGTATGTGGTTGACAGGAGCACTTCAGTGGTGTTCTCGTTGCACTTTACAGTAACGTCTGACAGCGAGGGAAAACTCACCGAGAGAGAGAGAGTGTGAGCGACTAGGAAAGAGACATATCAGACAGGGAGAAAGACAGACCTCTACGGACCAATCGAAAGGCACCGCGCACCGAAGAACGAGAGAGGGATGAAGAAAGGGTAACAGTTGCGGAGTAAGCACAATGGCCTTCGCCGTAATAGCCGTCATCAGAGGGCGATTACTGTCATCATTAGCTTGTTGTCATGATCAGCGCCCATCGCTCGCAGGACTGAGGCCTGCCCGCCTCCTGGCTTTGTGCTCCGTGTGCATCAGTGTTGACAATGCAAAGCCAAGCAGACGCTTGTTTAATGAGCCTAATTAAACATGGTGGAGCCCCAGTCCCACCCTGTGAGACAGAGAAGCGTCTCTCCCCAGGCTGCTGAGCGAAGGGCAACCCCACAAACACAAACCCTGTCTGCTGCTGCTGCTCCCGTCATCCCCGGCCAACACAATCAAGTAGCCGACGTGAAAAATCATCAAAAAGCAGTGACACGCGAATTGATGTTCTTTTTCTAATCTCTGTTTGCAGCAGTCGTTTGGCTGAGCGAAGGGCCAGGCGTTTGCTCAGGCGGCAGCCGTGTGTGTGTGTGTGTGTGTGTGTATTTGTGTGCGTTTGTGTGTGTAAAGGCTCGCGAGCCGAGCGTTACACCAGAGGAAATTCAAACAGCACCTCTGATTTTATCGCCGCGGTTGCGTGTACATTTGTGCGTGTGTGTGTGTCCTTGTGTTTTGCCATGGAAAGTGTGAGGAAAATGAATCAAATCAAATAAACGTTTTTTCTTCTCGTTTTTTTCTTACAAGCAATGGCTTCAAACAATCCCATGGAACGGCACCTAAACCAACTGAAGATCCTCAAAGAAGCAAAATAGAGAAAAATGTCCGGACACTTGGAAGGAGTTCAGTGAGAGATCTCCTCCTTCAGAGAGGAGCAGGCTGTATGACAACAGTGATGATGCAGCGAGGGCAGGGTCCCTTTTCTGACATGCACTGTACGCATGGGGGGTGAAACACACACAGTCCCCAACGAAAGCGAGCGAAAGAGACCCAACTGGGGCGAACACATGACGCAGAGGAAAACACCTCCGTTTCGCTCGATGAAGCTCGCGAACGAGCCACCTCATTGGTCAGACCCGAACGCTCATCGATCAACCAATCACATCCAAACCACTGAGATCAACACAGACAACATGAAGAAGGAAGCACCTCGTATCCCCCTCCACCCCCAGGGGAGTTCCCCCAGAGCCCGGCCCAGAGACGGAGGCTCAGGCTGGGCCAGACAGCAGCACTCTCTCCCCTGGGGACGATGCTGCCTGCACCTTCGGCAGCCAAGACCTGCCGCTCCATTACCCATGCTCCCCACGCACTCACAGGCAGTTAGCTCTCTCTCTCTCCCTCTTTTCTCCATCCGCCTGCCTCTCTCGCTCCCTCTCTCAGCCTGATGCATGTCTCTGTCCGCGGACGACAAGGCCCTGGGGAGACGGAGCTGACGAGGTTCAGTTGTGCACCTGTGCGTTTGTTTTATGTGTGTGTGTGTGTTCGTACTCAGGTACTGTGTGTTTGTACTCAGGTACCGTGTGTGTGTTCGTACTCATGTACCGTGTGTGTGTTCGTACTCATGTACCGTGTGTGTGTTCGTAATGATGAGATTCACTTACATTCAAATTCGACACACAATACAGTATCCAGACATAAACAAGATGTACACAAAATATAGTTCAGCCCAGACTTTTCAGCACCTAGCTTACTATCCTAGGTTGGACATGGCCCTTGAATCTGTGTGCCCACACTAAAGGGCCTCCTAGTCTGGGCTGGCATGTCCACCACCATCTTGGCCCTGGTCCTACTAGCCGTGCTAAAGTTATCCCAGCAGATCAAGCCAAAAATACCCTTCATTCTGCTCTTACCACTGGATCACCCAACCGGCCACAGGAAGTGACCACAAAGACTGGGAGGGGCTCCGCCCAGCATGTGGAAACAGACCCACCCTGACTCTGACACAGCCACAACCACATGGAGGCCCCCCCCCACGCCCCAGGCTCAGCGTGTGCAGCAGAAGCGGCCCTCTGGCTGGGATGGGAGAGGCGGTGTGAAGGGCACAGGGCGGGAGGATGACGCCTCAGCCTATCACAGGGCGGGAGGATGACGCCTCAGCCTATCACAGGGCGAGGGGATGGCGCCTCAGCCTATCACAGGGCGAGGGGATGACGCCTCAGCCTATCACAGGGCGAGGGGGTGACCCCTCAGCCTATGTAAGAGGCGTTTATTTCATGTACAGACTGTGGGTGAGGTGTGACATCTCCAGTGTCGCTCGCCCCGTCCCCCCCGTGCCACTATATCAACAAGGAGCACGTTCCCTCTGACTAACGAGACCTCCCTGCACCCCGCCTCCCGCCTCCCCCCCCTCGGGAGGACAAGACTAGCCCACACTGGCTTGACTGGACATTGATTCTGCTGATAGCATGGGTGGAAGTGCACTAATGAGAGGGTCTTTATCCAAAGAGGAGTTCAGCTTGACGCCCGATTCGCACCCCCCCCTCTCTTTCCACACTCTCTTCTCTGTTCCTTCTTCACAGACCACATATTTGTCAGACGACGTCAATGGTTAAAGAAACCCTCGCGGCCACGAGCGCAAGCACTCTCACTTGAACAGCATCCGGACTGTATGTTTACACTCCCTCGCACAAGACGATAGCACAATATGTTTCCTCTAACAGTGTGTGGGACAACACGGATTTCGTGTTGTGTGTGTGTGTGTGTGTGTGGTGTGTGTGTGTGGAGCAGAAGGGGCCCGTCTCTGATGGCGTGACTGTTGGAGATGAAGAGAAAGGGAAGGATCGCCTCGGGGCAGGAAGAGAGCTGGAGACGGGCTGGAGGCTGGACACAGGTGCATCACTGTTTTTACTGCTCAGCTGAAAGAATGCCACACAGCACACATTCCACACGCACTTTCACAATTACTGGCTCTCACACACAAAAAAAAACCCCAGGCACACACTCACACTAACACATTAAAACAGCATCATCGGAGTCTGACTGTGATTCTCTAAATCGAACAAACACGATTGTGAGTGGGCATCAGTCGCTATTGGTAACCACTGTCCACCTCCGCATGTCCAGCTGGTGTCCAACCAGAGAGGAGATGAGGGAAGCAGGCATTCCCTCTCTCTCTCCCTCTCTCTCTCAAACACAGACACACACACACAGCCAGTTATAGACCATGCATAATGGAGGAATCCACAGGGCTTTGGTTACGCTGAGACCCGAGTCCCAGACAGCCTCAGCACAGCTGGCCGAACGGGGAGCCGATGACCCTCCACGACCACCCATCCCAGACCTCGGCCTAGCTCCCAGCTCCACAACAGGTGCCCAGAAAGAGAGACGGATGACAGGACGCTGGTCCACAGGTGAGGGGACTCGAGGTTCCCCCTCTCCAGAGGCTCCTCAGCGTCCCCCTCTCCCATGGGCACATGCATCAAGCCGGCCAGGCTGTCAGTAGGCCGGCCGCGGGCCCAGCACATGCAGGCCCAGCACATGCAGGCCCAGCACAAGGGTCAGCAGCTGGGATACCTGACCTCTCCTCCTCCTCAGCTCCGCCCTCCCCGCGGCTCCCTCTCCCAGACCCCTGGGGATCTCCTTTCCTCTGGACATGCTCCACCGACACAAAGGGGACCGCGTCCCGGCCCTGCCCCGTCCCGATCGGCGGCATTCCAGACGCGGTCATGAGACCTCCTGATGGGGTGACACTCGTGGTAATCCTCCTGAATGTGTGGTCACCCAATCAGGGCCAGAAGGAGAGGCGAGGACATGTAACCAACACCCCCCGATGCAGTCAAAACTTGCCCTTAGCCTTTAGGTGTCAGGTGTTGAGATGTTTCCACGGTTATCTCCCTAGGCTTCAAACGGGGCATCACACGAGATGTGTTCAAGTATAGGGGGTCATGTCACTTAGGGCGTCTGCCTCCCCGTCTCTCTGTGTTATCTATTAAATCAGGGAGTTGTAATTACAGCGGTGATCCGATCGCATTAGCCCATCCCTCCTTCTCTTTAATGGCATCGCCTTCGTAGGAGGAAATTCATCACACACCAGGAAGTGGGATGAGCTTCTTAACTTGCAGTAAGGACAAGATCCAGCCTCCAGTTGAACCGACAACTCAGTCACACACACACACACACACCCACACACACACACACACACACGGAGGGCACGGAAGAAGTCTCCAAGGAAAGACCATGCGCTCAGCTTGAGAATAAAGAATGACAAAGTGCTCTTAAAGTACACACCCATTAAAACACTGTCCGAGCATACAACATAAGTGTGTGTGTGTGTGTGTGTTTGGAGAGTGACAGAGTTTGAGGCACATGTCACTGTCTCTTTTCATCTGTGTGTGTGTGTGTCCCAGTGGTCCTTTAGACTGGGATCAGACGGGGTGTCTGTGTTGGAGTGCCCTCCCTCATCTTCCGTGCCAAAAAGCTGCCTGGGCCCCCTCCACGGTGCCCCCCGTGCCCCTCCACGTGCCCCCTTCACAGTGCCCCCTTCACAGTGCCCCCTTCACAGTGCCCCCTCACAGTGCCCCCCTCCACCACAGTCCCCCCCCTTGCCCCTCCACGATGCCCCCTCCACAGTGCCCCCTCCACGTGCTCCCCCGTGACCCTCCACAGTGCCCCCTCCACAGTGCCCCCTCCACAGTGCTCCCTCCACAGTGCCCCCTCGTGCCCCCTCCACAGTGCCCCCCGTGCCCCTCCACAGTGCCCCCTCCACAGTGCCCCCTCCACAGTCCGCCCCCTCCACAGTGCCCCCCCCCGTGCCCCCTCCACAGTGCCCCCCCGTGCCCCCTCCACAGTGCCCCCTCCACAGTGCCCCCTGTGCCCCCCGTGCCCCTCCACAGTGCCCCCCGTGCCCCTCCATGCCGGAGCGGACACGGGGCAAACGACCCCTGGAAGGATTATCTGCCTGGGAGCCCAGATTTAGGAACGCTCTGTTTGTGTTGCCAAGCTACCAAGAGGACAGAAGAACACACAGAGACCAGAGGGAGAGATGGAGGGATGGAGGGATGGAAAGGTGGAGAGGAGGAGGAACAGGGCAAGAGCAGAGAAACGGGGAGAGCGAGGTGATCAGCGCAGATAAAAGAGGGATTAAGGGAAAGACAAAGATAGATCCGTGGGAGATTAGAGAGATAGAAAGACAACAAGAAAAATTGAAACGCTGGAGAAAGAGACAGACGACTATAAATAAAGCTGGCAGTGAGTACTGTATATGACGGAGATGAAACCTCAGGATCCCCATTGGGTCGACTTCAACGGGTCCCGTAAACACATTAACACCAACCGCAAGTGCCATGAGATATGGCCAGGCAGGCATGCACTTATCAGCACTGCTGATCTATCACGTAGTCGCACGCAGGAAATACCCTCGCCTGCTCGTTTCCCATTGGCACATTCAGCAACACCACGCAACAGCTGATCATCCTGTCACTCACCGACACATCATCAATCTGCCCGCAACTGATTCCACCCTGATTTAGCGCGTAGATCCACGTATACTCACAGAAGCTCAAGCTGATTTCATCTAGCCCTATCCGCCACTGAATGCCGATTCGATTTCAGGCCGTATTTGAAAGGCCCTGTGTGTTGAAACGATGACGCGGGCTGTGGTGTTTGTGCGAGGGAGCTGGAGGGGGCCGCTGGGCTAGTTCAGATCCTCGCTATGCACAGGAACACCAGCGCAATCAGAGCCAGGCCGCGCTCTCCTCACTCTGCAATCAGCCTCTGTAGAGAGGCAGGCTGCGGATAGAACAGAGAGAGAGAG
>CAEFZP010002998.1:0-37457 GCA_903064625.1 Mallotus villosus
TGGGGAATGCAGCAGCAGATGACAGTAAGCTCCTGCTGCTCAGTGCCGTGGGCAGTGTGTTCTGCGGCGGCCTGGATCCCTCCTATCTGATTGGACGGCTCTCTACCGACCGCAGGACGGAGAGCAGCCGCATCGCAGAGGCTGTACGGTGAGAGAGGCGGGAGGGCGTTCAAATCTGACGCACACAGAATACACACACCACATGCAGTACACACACATATACAGTACACACACATATACAGTACACACACATATACAGTACACACACATATACAGTACACACACATATACAGTACACACACATATACAGTACACACACATATACAGTACACACACATATACAGTACATATACGCACACACATGCTTTATATACTGTATATTACAGTACACATACGGTTGTATAGAGATATGTACTGTATATACACACACGTGCGCGGCTAGTCCACCACAGTTGACCGTGCGGGTCACATGACCGTGCGGGGTCACCTGACTGTGCGGGTCACCTGTCCTGCGGGGTCACCTGACTGTGCGGGTCACCTGACCGTGCGGGTCACCTGACCGTGCGGGTCACCTGACTGTGCGGGTCACCTGACCGTGCGGGTCACCTGACCGTGCGGGTCACCTGACCGTGCGGGTCACCTGACCGTGCGGGTCACCTGACCGTGCGGGTCACCTGACCGTGTGGGTCACCTGACTGTGCGGGTCACCTGTCCTTGCAGGGACTTCGTCCTGGCCTTCATCCACTTCCGGAAGCCCATCGTGGTGGCGGTGAACGGGCCGGCGTTGGGCCTGGGCGCCTCGATCCTCCGCTCTGTGTGATGTGGTCTGGGCCAGCGAGCGGGCGTGGTTCCAGACGCCCTGCGCTGCGCTCCGCCTCACACCCCTCCGCCTGCTCCTCCTACACCTTCCCTCAGATCCTGGGGGTGGCGCTGGTGAGAAACACACTGCACATGTGCCCCGTCGGATTGAAGGGGAACATATTTGTTGTGTGCTTTTTAACGCTTAAGAAGGAGTCAGTTTGGCAGCAGAAGATTTCACTTGATGAGATTTTTTGTTATATGTATTTTCCTTAAATGTAGTCAAAGAGTCTGTAAGCACTAGATAAGACCAAGATCCAAGATAAGATCCAACAAGATTTAAAAACTAAAAAGAAGATTATCACTGAGATGTGCAGTTTTAGCAGCACAGCTTCGTTTTCACATAGAATAAATATAAATCAGTTTTATTCCTTGACTCTGTGTCCGGAAATATGTTTTTTTTCCGCCTTTCAAAAATCGATTAGTTTCACTGGTTTGTCAGCATGAGTGATTTCTGCCTCCTCTCCACCCCTTGTGCCCGCCCCCCTCGCTCCGTAGGCCAATGAGATGCTGTTCTGTGGGAGGAAGCTCACAGCACAGGAAGCCTGCAGTCGAGGGCTGGTGTCACAGGTGTTCTGGCCAACCACATTCAACCAGGAAGTGATGCTGCGTGTGAAGGAGATGGCTACCTGCAGTGCGGTGGTGAGTGAGCTCTGAACACACACACATGTACACACACGTGCATTACACACACACATACTCACACACATGTACACACACACCATACACACACATACAACTCTCTGATGGTTCTGTATGTGTGTGTGTGTGTGTGTGTGTGTGTGTCGCAGGTTCTGGAAGAGTCTAAATGCCTGATGAGGAGCATCCTGAAGTCGGTCCTGGAGGAGGTGAACGAGAAGGAGTGTCAGCTGCTTAAACAGCTGTGGTGCTCCACCAAGGGACTGGAGGCCCTGCTCAGCTACCTGCAGAACAAGGCCTACGAGAACTGACCCCCTGTCCCTCCCCTCCCCCCCCCCACACACACACACACACCTCCAGAACCAACCCTGGTCTTCCCAGTTACCTGCAGTATCCAACACCACCAGCAGGGGGGTTAGCGCTGTGGTCTTCACGTGCAGACTGTACACCTAGACTGTTATAGTCCTGAGTACAGTTCTTTTCCATGGAGAACATTCCGTCTGTCTGATCGATGACGGGCCGAGAACTGTGCCGCCTTCCTCCTCCGAGCACGAAGATCAAAGGTCACCAGCTGGTAGACGGGAAGAGGCGGCCGCCGGTGTGTGTGTGTGGGTGTGTGTGTGTGTCTGGGTGTGTGTGTGTGTGTGTACGTCTGTCTACAGAGCCTAAAGAGATCACTGATCGTTTATTAATATATACTTTTTTTGTAAACACCTTAGTTTCTCCACTACCACTGGTGTTCGGTAGTTCGGCGTTTGTTGACCTCTCTGTTTGGTGGCAAAGAGCTGAGATACAGAGAGACAGAGAGACAGAGAGACAGAGAGATCAGAGAGACAGAGAGACACAGAGAGAGAGAGACAGAGAGAGAGAGACGAGAGGGAGAGAGATGCGAGAGAGACGGAGAGAGACGGAGAGAGACGGAGAGAGACGAGAGAGAGACGAGAGAGAGAGAGAGAGACAGAGAGAGACGGAGAGAGAGAGAGACAGAGACAGAGAGAGACACAGAGAGACAGAGAGAGAGACCGAGAGAGAGACCAAGAGAGAGAGAGAGAGACAGAGAGAGAGAGACGGAGAGAGACCGAGAGAGAGACGAGAGAGAGAGAGAGACGAGAGAGAGACGAGAGAGAGAGAGAGAGAGAGAGAGAGACGGAGAGAGAGAGAGACGGAGAGAGACAGAGAGAGACAGAGAGACACATTCCACCCTCTTCTCCCCACATGCTTTATGACAGGGGTCTTCAACCCTCTGGTCCTCAGGGCCCTCTGTCCTGCATGTTCTAGATGTTTCCCTGTTCCCACACCTGTTCAAACTCTATGAGCACTGCAGAAGCCTGTCAATGACCCATTCATTGGAAACAGGTATGAAGGAATCATCTTAAACATGCAGGACTTTGGGCCCTGAGGACCAGGGTTGAACGCGACCGATGGGACATGTGATGCGTATGTAACCAATCATACTCCTCCCAGCTCGACTCAACAGCCAATCAGGTGGATTCAGACAGGAAACTTCCAGGAAGTTGCAAGACTACTGTGACACACAGTAGAGCATGATCGATCACCTGACACATGTTTGCAGGGTGGACTAACCTCACCCCTGTGAACCGTGAAGACTCCCGTTCTCTCCACAGACTCCTGTGGCCTATAGGGCTTTAGCTCAGTGGGTTATTCCAGTTTTGAATCATGGCCATCTCCTGGTTTTTACACCTGGATGGTCAACTTTTGGTAGCGTTTAAAGTGTGTTCTGTCTGAAAAGTTCAGATGATTATTTTGATATTACCCTGCATTCAGTGCAATCGGTTGACTGTGTATTTTTGTAAAGCACATAAATCATATATATATATATATGTGTATATATATAGGTGGTTTGTCCCAAAGTAATCAATCTGGTCACTGCACTTTTTTGTCTTCTGTTGTTTGTATCGTTGCCATGCAGTAGTGATGCAGTTGTCACGTGTCCATCCATGCATGTAATGATTGCTTCAGGAAACGATAAATATATTCATGCCAGTGTGGTTTATGTACCCACAGACATTTATTTAGGTTTACCTAAAAGTGAAAATGTAGTTATGTGAATGTTATTTTTTTGTATAATTCAGGAAATCAATAGATTGTTTTGCAGTTGTACACATATATAAAACCGCATAGGCTGTTAAATTGTGTAGGCTAATTGAATTGCATGTATGATATTGTAGATAAATGTGTTGCCTGTCAAAATACTTTGATATTTCAGGTTATGTTTTGTATTGCCATTGGTAGAAATGTTGCACAATTTATTTATTTTTTTATTTGAAATTTTGCTCTGAAGCTCCAGACCATGACATCACATCCTGTCTGGACGCACGTGCCATGACATCACATCCTGTCTGGACGCACGTGCCATGACATCACATCCTGTCTGGACGCACGTGCCATGACATCACATCCTGTCTGGACTCATTCCTCTCCCACACTAAACTGTCCTCAGTTCACTCAAACACCTAAACTAAAACCCCCAAATGACACAAGATACTCTAAATACTTTCAAATGTTCAAACCAAGAACATGGCCGATGTACGTAGCATGCAGCGTCCAGTAACTCCAGTAACCTTCCTGTCTGTTCTCCTGTGTGTCACCGTGTACAGTTAATGATAATTTATTTAATGATCTGTGAAAGAAAGATTTTCGTGTATTTTATTTAACGTAACTTTGTATGCGAGGGAAGGACTTAATTTAATCCAAAGATTTTTTTTTCTCCTGATTTCAAACTATTGTAGGCCAATCAATATAATTTTTATTTTAAGCCATTTTTGGAACTATTATCATACCCAAAAGGATAAACATGGATCAAATAAATGTCATGCTGTACTGATTGCTATTAATAGCCCCTAATTTATCCAGTTTTGAATGTTTTGGATAATAATATTGTTAATTATTTTGCTAATTATTTAGCGCTTGTACAACCAATATTTCCCTTATTTATGTTACAATAAGTTGGACGATTATTTTACATATTAAGCGTCACAGGAAGATGAAACTATATAATATATTGGTGGTTATCGAAAACACAAATTAATTGATATAATTTCACCTAATTTATTTTATTTAATACTCATGTGAAATTAGTTGAAAATGCATCCTTGAATATATGTCTCTTAAGGCCAATATTCTGTTTTTGTTTTCTGCCCATATGACGTATGCATCTCATTACTTGTACACTGTATAGCATGTCAAGATTTCCAGCTTGTTCTTAGTCTCTCAAATCACACCTTGGGGTGCCTTAGAAGTTGTACATCTTGTGTCGCTGAGATGCTGTGTCCTTACATCGTGATTGTGAGGGGGTGAGTTGCTTTGAATAAATAATGTCAGTAATTTCGTCAATTGCTGTGCGTCTGAACTGGAGTTGTCAAGTTGTACGACACCAACAAAAAAAAAGTTGCCGAGCACACGCTGTTGTTTTGTATTTCGCTATTAGTAGAACTAACAGTATTAAAAGCAAGAAATCGTCTGTGTAGCTCACACGTCTAAAACACAGTCTTAATCTCTCTGTGAGTTTGAGAAGCAACAGTCTCAACAGAGGCCATCCTCTCACATTCCAGAGGCGCTCGCTGTGATTGGTCAGGGGGGGGTCACGTTCACAAGCTATCATCACAGCTCCTTCCTGATGGAGGAGGCGGCTAATTGACAGTGAGGGGGAGGTAATTGTTATTGTGGAAGGATCCAGAAGAATGAGCGAGCGATCAGAGAAGACCCCTGCAGAGGAGCCCAGATGTTTCCTCTTCCACACGAGTGGAGGTGTGCGTGTGTGTGTGAGCGTGCTTATGTGTCTGTGTGTGTGTGTGAGCGTGCTTATGTGCGTGTGTGTGTGTGCGCTTATGTGTGAGTGTCTATGTGTGAGCGTGCTTATGTGTCTGTGTGTGTGTGTCTGTGTGTGAGCGTGCTTATGTGTCTGTGTGAGTGAGTGCGTGAGCGTGTGTGTGTGTGTAGTGTGGTGTGTGTGTGTGTGGAGCAGACTGTTCAGATGACTGATGTGGTTGACCGACTTACAATCGACCACGGCCCAGAATAGCCCTCAGGTGTGCAGTACTCTCTGAAAGGGCTTCAGCCTCTCTGATGACACGCGCCGTATCTCGGCCAGACGGCTAGACGGCCTGGGGGTCTAGGACGAGATACGGGCCGGAGGGTCAAACACTGATGCTTTTCTTTTTACTGATGGAGACGGCGTGTGATGACTGATGGATTTATTGACTGAAATTGTCGACCTTCAAACCTTCAAAAAAACTAAAGGTAGTCCAGTAAAACCTTACTTTGTTCCCCGTTACACTTTATTCGAAAGGAATCCAGTGTTTGTGAATCAACGCACAACTTAAAACAGTCCTTCCCCCCGCCACACACACACACAGTGTCCCGTCAGCTCTCTGTCCTGTTCTATATCCTAATTCCTGCTTTGTTTCAAATGTACCGCACTTCGGTTACAGACACTTGTTTTTAAAATGCACGCATATAAATAAAGATGACCGATGGATTGAGTCTTATGTGTCTCCAGGGATCCAGACAGGCACCTGGGTGTCTCCAGACAGCCCCAGGGGACTCCACCAGGCGTGTGCCCAGGCCCGGGCCTCCATCCTGGGCATGAATGTGGCCCCGCAAGCCCCTCACCACGGCTCCTTCGGCCCTTCCTTCAGCCTCTTCTGCATGTCCTTGGCGTGCTGTTGGCTGCGTTCCCTCCTGGCCAGACGCTGGGGAGAAGACGGGGAGACAAACTAAGTAAGGGTGCAGTGCTGCAGCTACACATCCACACATGCTTCCTGAAACACAGGAAATACTTCAGTGGTTGACTGCAGATGTCACAGGTTCAAATCCCCACCACCACCACCGCTTTGTCGCTTTGTAATCGCCGTTTAATAATGTTAGATTAACACATGTCAAATGAAATTATGTTATTATTTAGAAACAGCTCTTACCTCAGTCTTGAGACATGCTCGCATGGCACGGTCCATGTCGTTACACTGGCCAAAGAACCTCAACACGTTGTGCTGCAGAAGAGAAAAGACGGTCGCTGAGTACAGGGACGATGGAGGTGTGCGTTAGCTGTGCGATAGCTGTGCGTCAGCTGTGTGGTTGCTGAGCACAGGGACGATGGAGGGACGATGGAGGGACGATGCCTCCATGAGTCACTCTAACACTGTCATTCAAATAATGACAATAATATGATTGAATGAAACTGTCAAGTATATGGAGATTGGGGTGCCTAGCCATTTGCCGGGGGTGCCTGCTTGCTTGCCTGTGTGATATCTGTGTGCTAGATGTGCGTCAGCTGTGTTACCTGTGCAATAGCTGTGTGGTAGCTGGTTGTTTGCTGTGAGATAGCTGTGTGCTAGGTGTGCGTCAGCTGTGAGATAGCTGGGTGCTAGGTGTGTGCTAGGTGTGAGTCAGCTGTGTGTTTGCTGTGAGATAGCTGTGTGTTAGGTGTGTGCTAGGTGTGAGTCAGCTGTGCGTTTGCTGTGTGTTTGCTATGAGATAGGTGTGTGCTAGGTGTGAGTCAGCTGTGTGTGTGCTAGGTGTGCGTCAGCTGTGTGTGTGCTAGGTGTGCGTCAGCTGTGTGTTTGCTGTGTGGTAGCTGTGCGTTTGCTGTGAGATAGCTGGGTGCTAGGTGTGTGCTAGGTGTGAGTCAGCTGTGTGTTTGCTGTGTGTTTGCTGTGTGTTTGCTGTGAGATAGCTGTGTGTTAGGTGTGTGCTAGGTGTGAGTCAGCTGTATGTGTGCTAGGTGTGAGTCAGCTGTGTGGTAGCTGTGTGTTTGCTGTGAGCTAGCTGGGTGCTAGGTGTGTGTCAGCTCAGCTGTGTGGTAGCTGTGTGTTTGCTGTGTGCTAGGTGTGAGTCAGCTGTGTGTTTGCTGTGAGATAGCTGTGTGCTAGGTGTGTGCTAGGTGTGCGTCAGCTGTGTGGTAGCTGTGTGGTAGCTGTGTGTTTGCTGTGTGGTAGCTGTGTAGGGAGAGGGAGAGCTGTGTGTTTGCTGTGTTTGCTGTGTGGGGAGAGGGACAGCTCACCTCCGTGTGGCACTGTTTCAGCAGCGTGATCAGCTCATTACACTCCTCTGTGTGCAGGTGAGGAGAGAGGTCCGGGTGCATTCTGAGCTAAGGGCTTTTAAACTCCAACAATACTGGGAAGAAAGATAAACAACACTCATGCTGTAAACATTAGTATGTAGCTATGAAAAGTTACAATACGTTACTTGTATATATATTGATATGTATACCGGTATATGCCTATATACAGTAAATGAAGCCAGAGGAGACATGGTTTTACGACGTTCCAGGCGTAATACGACTATTCTAAAGGATACTACATCCCCCAAACCCCTCTCCATCATCCTGTGCCATGGCGATGAGGATGTTCTGTCTGCTAAACTCTTAACCTACCTGGAACGACAAGGGAGAGTATTAGTTATATGGAGGCAATTACGTAAGTGCTGTAAATATTACTCAGCAAAGACATGCGGCTGACGGGCACTATAGGGTTATAGAACGACAAGGATTTTTCTCATATCCATGTTACTCGTTCCTAATTATCATGAAACTCACTTGCAACTTTCAAGTGAAGGTAGATTTGCTAACGATGCGTCAGTGATTCAAGGTAACAGCGAAAACGTGCCGTCTCACTTGTGGGTCTGTAGACAATTACGAATAGTTTAAATCACTCACCAGTTCGAGGACTGTATAATTTGAGATATTTTCGGGAAATATTGTAGAATTGCTGAGTAAACGGTTATCCACTGTTGTGACGCACGCACCACTGAAGGACAAATAGCCTATGCCCCTCGTGTTTACCTCTGAATGAGTTAAACGAAACGTTCACAACCTATTTGAAATACATTGATTGCAACAATCACTACATATCTTTAATTTACCAAAACGATTTCTTGACAGCAATATGCAATGTAAGAATATAGCACAAACACCAAAACGTGGTAGCTAGCCTACCACTTTCATAACATCAATGGAACCAGCTATGGGGAACCATGATGTGATTGACAACTCAGTGACAAATAAACATCCGCAGTAGTTCAGTTATTAGCCAATGAAATTGATTCTTTATCATTAAAGGCGGGTCCTAACCCTAACACTTTGGTGATGAGGCTACAGAAGTCTTATAACAGTCCCTCAATAAAGTACAAAGCACGAGGTTGTGTATCAAGTTTACTGATATGAATATACGATGTAAAACATCTTAAATCTTATTTCCAGGCTCCCTCCGTAGTATAATTTAACGGAAGTTTGAACTCCACTCCAGCAGACGGCGACAAAATTCAAACCTAAGACGAAAGGAAATGACGTCAGACGCTATTTCCATTGGTCGGTTAAGTCTGAGGCGGCTTGTTTGGATTTAGATTTTGGCATTGGATTTCTGATTGTTTGTACTGTAACTAAGGAACGTTTCTGCTGAAGTCTCCTATATTAGAAGTGAAATCATGGACGAGTCGACGATTCGGATATTACAAAAGCTGATACGACAGATTCCGGCGCAGTCTTTACAGACAATGCTGACCAAATGGGATCATTTTTCGAGGCAGCAAATGATGTCACTGAACTTCAAGCTAACAAAAGCTGTACTGACTGAGGACATACTCGTGCTTTGCGAGGTAACTAGCAGACGTCGTCTGCACAATGTTTCTGAACAGATACTTGCACTGTAGTACTTTATATAATTAGCTACCTATACCTGCTAAGATAGTTTAGGAGTCATAAGAGTACTAGATGGCAGAAAATGAGCTTAGATGCTACAGCTATTTCTACTGCCATTCGACTGTGAAAATATTTTAATAAGATTAAACAAGAAATAATGTTCTTCCCTCCTTACTCCTTTTTAGGAAAATTGCCTGACAGTTAAACACATCACAGAACTCGAAATGCTGTGTAAGTGAAATTTAAGTGTTTATTTGCTAACTAAGTTTATTGACTAGATTCTCTGACGTGATCACGTGTCCCGGTGCGTCAACGTCACCTCCTCTTTCTTTTACAGACGTTATCGATAACCCTAACCACGGGATGTGGTATGCCTACCAGTTCATGGATGCCGAAGGTATGGTCACCTGTGTTTTTCCCCTAACAACCTAACAACCCCCTAACAACCGTTTAGAAAATGTTCCTTTGCAATCAGCTTCTCACCGCAGTCCTTCTCTCTACCCAGACGAGACCCAGTCCACGGAGCTGACCCAGTTCAAGAACAAGTTTAAAATCCACCTCAAGCAGCTCACCAGTCATGTAAGGAAATATATATATATGTGCTATTTTAATCTTTCAAATAATTGTCACGTTCAATGTGTAGTCCGTTCACAACTTGTCCTTACCTCATCTGTCCTGGGCCAGTTTCAGACCAGGTTATGGATTCAGGACACATGCAATATAATCAGTCATGGAGGGAGGAGAGGGGAGGGAGGGAGAGGGAGGAGAGAGAGGAGAGGGAGGGAGGAGAGGGAGAGGGGGGGAGAGGAGGAGGGCGTTGTGTAGGGAGAGAGAGAAGGGGAGGGAGGGATAAAGAGAGAGAGAGGTTAGAGAGGGTAATGCAGTACTCTACATCCATACACCAGCCTCATTCATTTCCTTCTTTTACTGTGTTAATGGCGAATCATTCACGTATTCTGACAGATACACGACTGATAGCATGTTTCACAACTGTTCATCATCTCCCTCCCAGGTGTCAATCAAGATCAAGAAACACACTGATGAGGCCATCTGGATACGCGTTGCCTGGGGCGACAGCTTCACGCTTCCGAACCACATGAAGCCTACGTACATCGTCCACCATCTTCAGACGCCGTACGTGTTCGTGAGCAACTTGACGGCCAAGCACAGACCTCTGCTCAATCAGGTGAGAGGAGGGAACGGATCAAAGTGTAACTAAACTCCCAAAACGTGTTTCTTTCTTTAACCCCTATGATTAGTAATCAGGTACGGCTATAAATAAATGCAGATCCACACATTTTGAACCTAAAAAATTAGAGCAGAAAAAATTCTGATTGTAACATTAGGGATATCAAGGGTAGGTAAGGCAATCGAGCCTGAATGCAATCAAACCATCTTGCGGAGAAGTAAGATGGTTCGATTCCATTCAGGCTCAAATTTGAATTTGAGAAACCTGAATTTCTTTTTTTTACATTGAAATACATTTCCATTTTAAAGAGGTGAATTCAAAACCAACAAATTCAGTGCTCATTGCTTTAAACAAAGCACCACAGTACAAAACAGGAGTTGTGACTAAACGCAAAGATTTGTGGGCGTGTTCTAAATTTACATTTAGTCATTTAGCAGACGCTCTTATCCAGAGCGACTTACAGTAAGTACAGGGACATTTTCCCAGAGGCAAGTAGGGTGAAGTGCCTTGCCCAACGACACAGCCTCATTTTGCACGGTCGGGGAATCGAACCAACAACCATCTGATTTATAGCCCGACTCCCTCACCGCTCAGCCATCTGACCCAACTAAATGCCCTCCCTGTTCCCTGGGTCCTAATGCCCTCCCTGTTCCCTGGGTCCTAATGCCCTCCCTGTTCCCTGGGTCCTAATGCCCTCCCTGTTCCCTGGGTCCTAATGCCCTCCCTGTTCCCTGGGTCCTAATGCCCTCCCTGTTCCCTGGGTCCTAATGCCCTCCCTGTTCCCTGGGTCCTAATGCCCTCCCTGTTCCCTGGGTCCTAATGCCCTCCCTGTTCCCTGGGTCCTAATGCCCTCCCTGTTCCCTGGGTCCTAATGCCCTCCCTGTTCCCTGGGTCCTGCAGGCTCTGGTTCTGGCTTGTGGGTACTGCTCCCTGAAGGACGCTCAACTCAGCGGGCGCAAACTGACGGCCATCAGAGACTTACTGATGAGACAGTATCAGCAGGTAGGTCTAGCCGACCTCTCTGTGACCTCTCTGTGACCTCTCTGTGACCTCTCTGTGACCTCTCTGTGACCTCTCTGTGTGACCTCTCTGTGTGACCTCTCTGTGACCTCTCTGTGACCTCTCTGTGACCTCTCTGTGACCTCTCTGTGTGACCTCTCTGTGTGACCTCTCTGTGTGACCTCTCTGTGACCTCTCTGTGACCTCTCTGTGACCTCTCTGTGACCTCTCTGTGACCTCTCGTGTGACCTCTCTGACCTCTCTGTGACCTCTCTGTGACCTCTCTGTGTGACCTCTCTGTGTGACCTCTCTGTGTGACCTCTCTGTGACCTCTCTGTGACCTCTCTGTGACCTCTCGTGTGACCTCTCTGACCTCTCTGTGACCTCTCTGTGTGACCTCTCTGTGTGACCTCTCTGTGACCTCTCTGTGACCTCTCTGTGACCTCTCTGACCTCTCTGTGACCTCTCTGTGACCTCTCTGTGACCTCTCTGTGACCTCTCTGTGTGACCTCTCTGTGTGACCTCTCTGTGACCTCTCTGTGTGACCTCTCTGTGACCTCTCTGTGACCTCTCTGTGACCTCTCGTGTGACCTCTCTGACCTCTCTGTGACCTCTCTGTGACCTCCGTGTGACCTCTCTGTGACCTCTCTGTGTGACCTCTCTGTGACCTCTCTGTGTGACCTCTCTGTGACCTCTCTGTGACCTCTCTGTGACCTCTCGTGTGACCTCTCTGTGACCTCTGTGTGACCTCTGTGTGACCTCCGTGTGACCTCTCTGTGTGACCTCTCCGTGTGACCTCTCCGTGTGACCTCTCCGTGTGACCTCTCCGTGTGACCTCTCCGTGTGACCTCTCTGTGTGACCTCTCTGTGTGACCTCTCTGTGTGACCTCTCTGTGTGACCTCTCTGTGACCTCTCTGTGACCTCACTGTGACCTCACTGTGACCTCACTGTGACCTCACTGTGACCTCACTGTGACCTCTGTCACCATTGCAAGGCCTTTTATTAATTCAGCACTTTTCATACACAAGGCAGACTCCATATGCTTTACATAATAACACCTTATACAATTAAACATGATTAAAAAAAAATAATGCATTAAATTACGTTTAAGTTAAAGAGTAAAATAGTTTAAGCATTAATTAAGCATTAATTAAAGATAATTTGCATGGATATGGTTTTACTAATTTTCTCTTTCTTGTACATTTACAGGTGTTTTCTACAAAGTACCAACCACACCCACTTCAGGAAAATATCACACCCCCAAAAAGTATGTAATTGGAAACGACGTGGCTTGTACTAGATCGTGTTGATGGATCGAGTTATGTGTTGTTGATGCTTCACTTTCAGAACATAATAAAATATATAAATATATGAGGGGGTCAGATGGCTGAGCGGTTAGGGAGTCGGGCTATTAATCGGAAGGTTGTTGGTTCGATTCCTGGCTGTGCCAAATGACGTTGTGTCCTTGGGCAAGGCACTTCACCCTACTTGCCTCGGGGAGAATGTCCCTGTACTTACTGTGAGTCGCTCTGGATAAGAGCGTCTGCTAAATGACTAAATGTAAAATGTAAATGTATATGAGATTTTTCTTCTTCTTTGGTCTGTCTACAGATCCCAACATAGAGATTTTTCTTCTTCTTTGGTCTGTTTACAGATCCCAACATAGAGATTTTTCTTCTTCTTTGGTCTGCTTACAGATCCCAACATAGAGAAAGAGCAAGCAGAAGATGCAGGAAACAGGGTTCAAATGGCCTGTGAGGCTTTTGGCAGCGGGAAAGTCCCTGAACTGCAATCAGCCATCTACAAGGTAACCCTGTCATCTGCTGGTGTACATTTAGTACATAACCCCCCTAACTACAGCTCGCAGACTTGTTATAGATTAACTTGAGTGTTTGTAGGGTGGTTGTGTAAGATGTTAAAGTGTAGCTCATTGGCTAGGGCATTTCGATCGCAGATCCAGAGGTTGCAGGTTCGAATCTCCCCGTGCGCTACGTGGCGTTGGATAAAAGCGTGTGCTAAATGAATATGCCACCTGACAGTGTGTTGATGCAGCGCTGTGTGTTCTCTCCTTACATTTTTACATTTAGTCATTTAGCAGACGCTCTTATCCAAAGCGACTTCCCTAACCGCTAAGCCACCTGTCTCCCTCTCCTCCCAGCTGGAGACCAGGTTCAAAGACAACTCCAACAGCGTCATGACGGGGAGGGAGGAGCCTTTCAGATGCGTGGTCAAGTTCTCCAGCCCCAACCTCCTGGAGTCCCTCAAGCACTGTGTGTCCTCAGGTAACCACACCTCGGGTCGCGTCTGCCTCCAGGTGACCTCAGGTAACCACACCTCGGGTCTGCCTCCAGGTGACCTCAGGTAACCACACCTCGGGTCTGCCTCCAGGTGTCCTCAGGTAACCACACCTCGGGTCTGCCTCCAGGTGTCCTCAGGTAACCACACCTCGGGTCTGCCTCCAGGTGTCCTCAGGTAACCACACCTCGGGTCTGCCTCCAGGTGTCCTCAGGTAACCACACCTCGGTCGGGTCTGCCTCCAGGTGTCCTCAGGTAACCACACCTCGGTCGGGTCTGCCTCCAGGTGTCCTCAGGTAACCACACCTCGGTCGGGTCTGCCTCCAGGTGTCCTCAGGTAACCACACCTCGGGGAGTCTGCCTCCAGGTGTCCTCAGGTAACCGCACCTCAGGTCACGTCTGCCTCCACCTGTCCTCAGGTGCCTCACCTGCCTCCACCTGCCTCCAGGTGTCCTGATGCTTGGGCTCCGACACACCGGCTGTATGAACACCGACAACGTCTCAGGAGCCCAGAAATCCTGTTTCATTTATTCACTTCCTTCCGTGGCCACAAGAGGACAGTAGACAAACTGGAAGTATTATTCATGAAGTCTGTGGTTGCAAACGGGCGTGATACTGGTTTGGTGTTTTAATGCTGGAGGCTGGATGTTTGTTTGGGTCACATTCTTTTTCCCTGGTGACTAACGCGTGTCGGCAACCAACGGGAAGTACTTGACCACGTGTTGAGAGGTGTGCTTTGTCTTCAACAGGAATGGCCTCCACGCCCGTCACGCCACTGCTCTCCTCCATCACCCAGAAAGGAAGGAACTACTTTGTCATCACAGACAAGGGATTGGGCGCGTCACAGAGACAGCCACAACACAACTGAAATTGAAAATTAATTTTCCTCTTTTTTTTCTATTTCTTATGTATATTAAGAATGTGTTTACTTTTTAAAATATTATTAAATAAGGCATGTGTCATTTTGCAGTGGGTATCATTTCAAAGTGCTTCTGTTAGTTTATTTTTAGCCTTAGGTCATTACCGTCATACATATACAGTACATATTGATTTTCCTTGAATGTAATAGGAAAATATTATACACATCTGTTTTTACTTCTGTATATAAATAAACGTATTACAATAACTCATCTGAATACTTGTTAATCCATATGAGTTTAATTATCATTGAATTCTCCACGAGTAACCCTATATTTGAGTGACTTGTATTATAATGAGTCTGTCGAGATGTTTCAGTGTGAACCAAGCTAAATCTCAAATTGATTAATTCAGCGCAGATTCAAAAGCAAGAACAGTCGATTAAAGGCAAGCTCCACCGCCCATGCCCCGCCCACCTAAGCGGATGATACTGTAGGCTACCGTACACACTCCCGTCTCAGGAACCGCGGCTAGTCGGTCGTCAACAGAAACATGGCTGCCTCTGCAACGGGGGGAGCTCAAAACAACGCCAACGTTTCATCCCTGAGACCAAAATGCAGCGAAGAAACTCTTTCACAGCAAAGAGAAATTATTCAACCGTCCGTCGTGGAGCTAACCAAAGAAGTACGGACCAACATCCTCTGTACGGTCCAGGGATGTGGGAAGATTCTACCGAACACACCAGCGCTGAACATGCATCTAGTGAAGTCACACGGAGTCAAGGTACTGTAGCTGCAACGTTAGCCAGACACGTCTTGAGAAGATGCCAGTTTGCGAGTTATAATTGATCTTAACTTGCCGGTGAATTGAATGGTGATATCGTTTTTAGCATGCGTATTGTGTCTGTTCTAATGAATGAGAAAATCGCAAGTCATCAGCTAGCTGTGTCCCACACACCAATTAACCTGATACTTTGTATCTACCTAGCTAGCGTCAACGTATCTTTCAAACGTATCGTTGGTAACCTGTATCTCATTTATCCTATAATATCTACGTCTATCATGACACCAACAGTCCAACGATTCTCGCTCCTTGCTGTGAGCTAGCTAACCCTGCTAGCTACTTCTTGGCTTGTACAGTACTAGGGTTTTAATCACATCAGCGTGAAATGCACACATCGCCTGACTAGTGATCAGGCAAATACACCTTACATTACATGTTGACTGTTTGCATTCAGATACAGACATAATTAATTCAAGTTGCCATTCGCTTGAATGATGAGTGTGTTAGCCGGTTATTAATTCCGTGAGAGGTCACGATAGACAGCTTGGTATCACAGATGTTGTCACCAGGTAAATCATGACAGAGTGGTGAGTCACTTAACCAGAATTAATTACCCAATGTCCTTCTCTAGTTTCAGAAACATAATGGGAGTAGATTCCTGTTTTACTCCCCAGTCCCCAAAATGAATGGGGCTCTGTCTTGGGCCAGTCATTTGTCCTAACTGTGACTATACGCTCATTGTTATAAAGGTTAATATTAGCATTTCAATCAGGACTTGGAACCAGAAGTATGTCATGCAGCTAATGAACACTCTGAATAGATGCTTCCCTGTCAACTATGTTTTTAACGATGAACGATATTATTGAACAGGCACGTGAACAGACACACCATTAACAGACAGGAGATCTGATGGGGTCCTGCATGAGACAGCGAGCGGCCTGTGAAGAACAGTTATTGTGAGATTTTAAAAATCCCTGTCAGTGTTCGATGTAAATGGGCTGATGGTTTGGGGTGAGGTAATGCTACCCTAACCAGCCCCAATAGAAACAACTAACTGCTATTCCTCTCATACTAGCTGGCCATGTCTCTGAATTATTCACTCAGCCAGAATGAGATACGATTTAGGATATCACACGGACAGTTATTAATGCAGCTCTGAAACGGTTTCTCCAGTCAGCTGAACTGCCGTCTAGGCGTACGCCGATATATATCACGCGTCCTTGTGTGTGTGTGTGTGTGTGTGTGTGTGTGTGTGCACGCACTGTGTGTGTGTGTGCCTCCGCAGATAAGATCGCAGCTTCAGCCCTTCAGAGCAGCCACGCTCTCTGATAAGGAGCCCGTCGCTCAGTCCAGGAGCAGATTGACAGAGTGATAATCTGTTCTGTGTGTTGCCCTGCCCTGCATGCCCTGAAGGTCTCGTATACGCCGTCTGTTTTTAATCAGGCAGAAACCAAGCTTGTCTGTCTGCACCAGTGTGTCCTGTGTGCCCTCTGGGTGTGTCAGCAGGGGTAGAAATGATCGTGGCTTGTGTTGGAGGGAGCAGCTCAGAGGGGTGGAGCCAGGCGTGTCGTGGAGGGGGCAGCTCAGAGGGGAGGAGTCAGGCGTGTCGTGGAGGGAGCAGCTCAGAGGGGTGGAGCCAGGCGTGTCGTGGAGGGAGCAGCTCAGAGGGGTGGAGTCAGGCGTGTCGTGGAGGGAGCAGCTCAGAGGGGTGGAGCTAGGCGTGTTATGGAGGGAGCAGCTCAGAGGGGTGGAGTCAGGCGTGTCGTGGAGGGAGCAGCTCAGAGGGGTGGAGTCAGGCGTGTCGTGGAGGGAGCAGCTCAGAGGGGTGGAGTCAGGCGTGTCGTGGAGGGAGCAGCTCAGAGGGGTGGAGTCAGGCGTGTCGTGGAGGGGGCAGCTCAGAGGGGTGGAGCCAGGCGTGTCGTGGAGGGGGCAGCTCAGAGGGGTGGAGCTAGGCGTGTCATGGAGGGAGCAGCTCAGAGGGGAGGAGTCAGGCGTGTCGTGGAGGGGGGCAGCTCAGAGGGGTGGAGTCAGGCGTGTCGTGGAGGGAGCAGCTCAGAGGGGTGGAGTCAGGCGTGTCGTGGAGGGAGCAGCTCAGAGGGGTGGAGCAGCTCAGAGGGGTGGAGCTAGGCGTGTCGTGGAGGGAGCAGCTCAGAGGGGTGGAGCCAGGCGTGTCGTGGAGGGAGCAGCTCAGAGGGGAGGAGCCAGGCGTGTCGTGGAGGGAGCAGCTCAGAGGGGTGGAGTCAGGCGTGTCGTGGAGGGAGCAGCTCAGAGGGGTGGAGCCAGGCCTTGTGGTTCCTTGGCCTGGAACAGACACACGCAGGCTGGATATCAACCCTGCTCCAGTCAACAGCTTCTCCTTTAATCACACACTGGCCAGGATTTTACGGGTGACGTGGCGATGCGTCGCCGAGGGCGATCGCCTGGTCGAGCAGCGTGTTTGTGTGTTCTGCCGTGTTGCCGGGCTTGCGTATGACGACGAGACCCCCTAGCGAGCGTGTTTGTCCGCCCCCTCCTCCCATGATGGGGCGGGGTGACCTTGGCCTGGATGCTACGGATGTGTGTGTGAGAGGCCTGATGCTCCGGTGGGGATGTGTGTGTGAGAGGCCTGATGCTCCGGTGGGGATGTGTGTGTGTGTGTGTGAGAGGCCTGATGCTCCGGTGGGGATGTGTGTGTGAGAGGCCTGATGCTCCGGTGGGGATGTGTGTGTGAGAGGCCTGATGCTCCGGTGGGGATGTGTGTGTGTGTGTGTGAGAGGCCTGATGCTCCGGTGGGGATGTGTGTGTGTGTGTGTGTCAGAGGCCTGATGCTCTGGTCCCTCCAGGCCCTCTGAGGCACCCCCTGCTCTGGGTCTGAGCTGTACTCTTACATCATACGAATAAGCAGGCAGCTTGTCGTTGATTGAATACGGTGTCCATCGCAGTGGAACTGCAGGGAAGGGAGCGTTGAACACACTGGGAGAGCAAACACAGTGTGCTGTTTGGCTAATTACATTTCATCTCTCTTTGCTTTTTAGAGCGAGCTGTCCCACACGAACATGGTGGTTATGTAACGTGTTCTCAATATAACACCTTTTCTTTGTAGTCTCTCTGTGTGTGTGTCTGTGTGTGTGTGTGCGTTTACTGGAGATAATTGGCTCACGTTGTTAGTCTTTGGTTTTGTCTCTATCTGCTGGTTCATCAGTACCTCAGTGTGAAACCCTGCTGAACATCCATGGACGTTTACGTGAAAAGTGTTGCCAGGTGGATTTGGCGAAGGCAACTATATACACTGAACTGAATCATTTATGTTTTTCTCTCACCTCTTCTCCTCTCCCCTCTTCTCTAATCTCCTACCTTCTTCTCCTTCTCTCCTCTCCCCTCTTCTCTAATCTCCTTACCTCTTCTCCTTCTCTCCTCTCCCCTCTTCTCTCTAATCTCCTCACCTCACCTCTCCCCTCCTCCCCTCTCATCTCCTCTCCTTCTGTCCTCTCTAATCTCCTCATCTCCTCTCCTTCTCTCCTCTCTAATCTCCTCACCTCTTCTCCTTCTCTCCTCTCCTCACCTCTTCTCCTCTCTAATCTCCTTCCCTCCTCCCCTCCCCTCTCCTTCCCTCCTCCCTCCTCTCCAGGATGGTCTCATCAACCCGACGGTGAGGAAGGATATGAAGGGGAGTCAGAAGCTGTACTGCTGCCCCATCGAGGGCTGTCCTCGCGGGCCTAACCGCCCCTTCTCACAGTTCTCCCTGGTCAAACAGGTACTCTACACACAAAACCAAATCAAAAAACAAATGTATTTGTATAGCCTTTTTCAACAAGCAACGTCACGGAGGACTTTAGATTGGCCGGCTAAAATCTTAGGGCTTGTGAGGTTTGGCTAAAACACAATTTCACAGTTCAAATGTCTTGTGTGTGGTACATTTCACAATGTACGTCCTTGGTGTCGGAAAGACCTGAGTCACACTTCAGAGGAGTTGGGGTAAGGGTGGGGGTGGGGGGGGTAAGATCTGGCACTCACGCCCCCCCCCTCCATCAGGCCGTCCCACGCCATCACGCTCCTTTTAGACCTCTCCAGGGTCTCCTCTCCGGAATAAACAACGTCCGACTCGCATCTGCCTCCGTGTCTATTTTAGCTCCCCTCACGCTCCCACCCCGCTCTCTCTCTCGACGTGTCCATCAGCGCTGTGCCAAGTCGTCCCTCCCCCCCCCCTCTCTCGACGTGTCCATCAGCGCTGTGCCAAGTCGTCCCTCTCTCGACGTGTCCATCAGCGCTGTGCCAAGTCGTCCCTCCCCCCCCCCTCTCTCGACGTGTCCATCAGCGCTGTGCCAAGTCGTCTGTTCTGTTCCGTCTCTCAGCACTTTATGAAGATGCACGCTGAGAAGAAGCACAAGTGCTCCAAGTGCAGTAACGGTTACAGCACGGAGTGGGACTTGAGGAGGCACGCGGAGGACTGCGGGAAGACGTACTGCTGCACCTGCGGATGCCCCTACGCCAGCAGGGCGGCGCTGTTGTCTCATATCTACAGGACGGGCCATGAGGTTCCCACAGAGCACAGGTACATGGGATTAGCTCAGCTTTTTATAGAAAACAATATAGATGAAAGGTTGAAAAAAATATTTTTTAAAGGTTGAAAAAAAAATGGGGAAAGGTTGACAAAAACATTTCTGAAAGGTAGAAAAAAATTTTGGGGAAAGATTGAAAAATATATTTTTGAAAGGTAGAATTTTTTTTGTGAAAATAAAATAATTTGAAATTAAAGTTTAACCTTTTTTAATATTTTTTTTTACACACAACGCAATGTGTGTGTACTTTGTGTGTACTTTTCCCATCTTTGGTCCTGGTCTTGAATATGGATTCTAACACTCCACCCTCCACCCTGTGCCAGGTACCCGCCTGTGAAAAAGCGTAAGATGGAGAAGCTGATTGGCGGAGGCGCGAAGGTGAAAGCCAGCGATTGGCCGTTTCAGCAGACGAGCTCCGACCGCCATCTCTACTTCGCCTCCGACGTCCTGGACCCCGTGAAGCACCCCTCCAACCCCCCCAGAACATTCCAGAAGGTTCTCCTGCCCAAGCCCAAGGTTGCCATGGTGAACGTCCCAGTCATCCAGCTGGCTCACCTCCCCGTCCTCCTGCCCTCAGACAGCGGAGCCCTGCGCTCCGTCGTCCTGGCAGTAGACAGCCACGGCTCCTTCAGCACGCTCCACCTGCTGCCCCAGTCCATGGCAGCCATGGTGCCCCACCTGGACGCCAGGACGCTGGGCTTCAGGGGCAGCATGCAGGCCTCCCGCTCCAGCCTGGGTCCCATCAGCACGGGGGTGCAGGTTAGTCTGGAGCCGGTGGGTCTGGCGGACGACCCGGCCAGCTGTCTGGGAGGGCAGCGAGGGAGAAGCACCTCCACCAACATCCAGACGGACATATCCTTCCTGGCCAGGGAGGCTGTGGTGGTGGGGGGGCTGGGCCACGTGGGGCTGGGGGCCGGAGGGATGGGGGCCGGAGGGCTGGGGGTCGGGGAGTCCTCTGTGTCCTCCTGCTCCCAGACAGACATCAGCGTCAGCGCCCAGGTTCTCCTGCCGGTTAGCGTGGAGACCCAGACCTCCAGGACCAAAGCCACGTCCACCATCGCTGCCCAGACAGAGAGCCACATCCTGGGCCAGCTGGCCTCGTCCTCGTCCCCCTCCACCACCAGGCAGACCCAGACGAGGGAGCGGGCTGAGGAGAGGGCTCAGTTCGACCAGGCCATCGCCTGCTCCCACCTGTTCGACGGCGACTCCCTCAGCGTCTCCACCCAGACGGCGTTGTCCGACGACGCGTTCCCAACCCTCTCCGGCGACACCTCGCTCGCCGCCTCGGGGCACCACGACCTCTACGGTGAGCAGGACGAGAAGTCGGCGGAGGGGATGTGTTTCGGCGTGGAAGCGGACGAGCTTCAGGCGAGCGGCATGGCCGACAGCCAGACCCAGACCATGGCGCTGATCAACGACCTGGCCAACATCCTGTCCGACAGCATGGCCGCCCACCAGGGTCTGACGGACGGCCCCTCCGGCTCCTCCGCCCCTCACGCCGCCATCGACTTCGACTTCGAGGAGTTCCTGAACGCCGTTCACATCCAGACGCAGACGGAGGAGAGCGAGCTGTCCGCGCCCCTCGAGTCCCTGGACACCCACACGCAGACCGACTTCCTGCTTCTGGAGGGGCTAGCGGAGGGAGAGGGCGAGGCCCGCAGCGACCTGGAGCTGGAGATGTTCGACACGCAGACGCAGACCGATCTTAACTTCCTGCTGAGCGCCAGCTCCGGACACGTGCCCCTGGGGAACATCCTGCGCCAGTCCAGCTTCTCCATGAGCACAGAGTCGTCCGACAACGAGACCCAGACCGACCTGCCTCCCTCGCCACCTCGCCCCCCAGCACTCAGCCCTCTCCGGAGGAGGAGACCCCGGCAGGCCACTGAGCACCACGGAGACACAGACGGCGAGGGGACAGTCGGAGAGCCTCGGACACCTGTTCCTAACCAGCAACGAGACTCAGACAGTCATGGACGACTTCCTGTCAGCTGACCTGGCCTGGAATGTGGAGTCTCACTTCAGCTCTGTGGAGACCCAGACCTGTCAGGAGTTGTTTGGACTTTTCCAGAACCCAGACAAACCCAACAGCTGAACCCCCCTCCCCCCTCCTCGCCACCACACCCACACAGGGGCTACCTCACCCCCCCCCCTCACCCCCCTCGAACATGACAGGCTGCTGGTGTCTGGTGTCTCCTCCCCCCCTCTCCTCACCCCTCCCCAGAGTGGCCGGGACAGCATATCTCCATCCCCTGGACAGTCCACTGCCTATACAGGACTGTCAGACAGACACACAGTCTTAACGAGGGAGACTTCTCTGCCTATACAGGACTGTCAGACAGACACACAGTCTTAACGAGGGAGACTTCTCTGCCTATACAGGACTGTCAGACAGACACACAGTCTTAACGAGGGAGACTTCTCTGCCTATACAGGACTGTCAGACAGACACACAGTCTTAACGAGGGAGACTTCTCTGCCTATACAGGACTGTCAGACAGACACACAGTCTTAAGGAGGGAGACTTCTCAGTCTAAGAGGAACATTCCACTGTGGGGGTCGGAACATGTCCAGGAAACACACACCTCTCACACACAGACACACCCCTCACACACACACACACACAATATCAATAGCACTTTATTAGTCGACAGGCATGATTACCCCCCCCACACACACACACACACATACACACACATACACACTCTGCCAGTACACATGTTTATTTGCACATACGTCGATGACATACTACTAAATGCGTATTTTCTCTTGAAATGTCGGTGTATTTCAACGTTTCATAGCTCGAGCATTAGCGCTAGCTGTCTCGTTCGCTGTAATGGGTAAAGGTGAACCATGATCATCCTACTCAGTGGCTACAGCCACCAAGAATCGCTAGAAGGCTAGTTACGATGTCCTCTGGTTGTCCCCTTGTTGAGATGGGACTGGTATTTGTAGTCTTGTAATATCTGTCTTTCATCCCCGCAATGTCCGTATTCTGAACATCCCCGGGTCAATCAGTTAGCTAGCACTGGCAGACAATGCTGTCATCGTCGATGATTTATTTATTAGCTGGCCGTAAGTGTATAGGCTACGTTAGCGGTTCACTGTGTAGGTAATACGATGCTGTCTAAAATCCAGTACATGGCCTAGATCTAGGTCTAGCTACGCTAACGTCACTGTGACTCGTGTTGTGATCGTGTGTGTTCAATAACGTCGTCCAGGCCTCTTTGGGTCCGACTGAACTTTAAAAAATGTTATTTAGTTGATGGAATAAACCCCAATGGGATGGAGTAGTGGGGGGAAAGTTTGCTAATATTGTCTTGAACTCGCTACTGGAAAACCCCCTTGGCCGGGTTTCCCAGATTCGTTAAGAAGCGTTAAGAAGTTCTAAGAACGCTTTAGAACGCTCTTAGAACGCTCTTAAGAAGCTCTTAACGCTAAGAGCTTCTTAAGAGCGTTCTAAGAACGCTTTAGAACGCTCTTAGAACGCTCTTAAGAAGCTCTTAGCGTTAAGAGCTTCTTAACGAATCTGGGAAACCCGGCCCTTGTCGTTCCCAAGCAGTCTGCTCTTAGTTAGGCCTCAGTTGGACCATCCTGATTCACAAGGTTTTCGACATCACTGCGACATGGTCATTGAATGTGAACTCTAGGACGAGATCCCACGTTATAAAGTAATTCTATTTTTGTTTATGTAGGTGCCTTACAGCAAGCATTTTAGGTTATGTATTTTGTTGGTCAGGCTATACCCTTAAACTGCTTTAAGAGGAAGAAAGCCGATCACGATCGAAAAATATATTGTTTTGGATGTATAGCCTAAACAATGGAATAATCAGTATCGTTTTGGTCATGTTTAATTGGCATGTTTGAATCTTATTTTTGTTCCGACAGGTTTTCTGTTGCATGATCTGTTAGAATGCCTTCGATGATCTGTATTTATAACTTTATAGCGTCATGTCAAGGTCCTTGAGTGCTATGCAGTATTTACACAGTCCGTAGATTATTTTATAGTGCAGGGGCGGTACTGTTGGAACTTTTTACATATAGAAACTGCAGAATGTACATGACACTGTGCCCAATGTTACCTTGGCTGTGTTTTGCACTGTGTCCAAAACCATTATATGGGACTATTTCCTTCTTACAATGTATAGCCTTTCAAGCTCTGACTCCATATTTCATGACTGTATATATATATGTATTATTATATGGAAAACACTAATTTATTGTTCTTCAATTGGGTCGAAGTTGCGCTGATAAAAGGAAAAAAAAGATGCCTTCTTTAGAAATGTTTAAACTAGCCTGACGGTGTAAACTTGTTAAAGTGCTTGGTTGTCTTGATTTCTCGGTAGGGAGCTCGCGCGATGCGGCCTGTGCCAAGATGGCGTCTTCAGTTGTGTCTGTCTGCTTTCTTTGTTTTGAATGTTGTGTTTCTGTTGCTTAACTGTATAGAAGAGAATTGTTTCGTCAAATGCTGCAGACGCTCTCAATAAATGATTGAAAAAATGTATGTAATGTATAAATTGCTGGTCTGTACATACAAGGCTTTACAAGTTATCTTCATAGTTTCTACAAAGCCAGGATCAATTTAGCAGTTTAGCATCAATGGAATTCATCGTTTATTATACGTTAACCATTTGATTGATCCTACAGTGCACGACTAAACAACTCTGCCATTTCAGGTAAACTCCCGCCACAGCACTTCAGGTAAACGTCACAGCTATTTCAGGTACACTCCCAACACAGCCATTTCAGGTAAACTCACAGCCATTTCAGGTAAACGCCACAGCCATTTCAGGTAAACGCCACAGCCATTTCAGGTAAACGCCACAGCCATTTCAGCTAAACGCCACAGCCATTTCAGGTAAACGCCACAGCCATTTCAGGTAAATGCCACAGCCATTTCAGGTAAATGCCACAGCCATTTCAGATAAACGCCACAGCCATTTCAGGTAAACGCCACAGCCATTCAGGTAAACTCCCACCACAGCCTCCCCCTCGATGCTAGTTAATTGTCTCGTTACTAGAATAAGTCAGCGTCATTAACCCGTCAACTGTAGGATCCTGTTTCACACAACAACTCCACCTGCCTCATTCACCCTCCGATTCGCACAATCACAGACATGTCATCCAATCCCAGCGACAACCGCGTTTAATCAATTCTGTAGGGGTAGGAGGGGTTATGTAACAGAGTATTTGGCAATGGTTCAAGTCTTGTTTGGGGCTGTAGAGGAGCTTGTGAGGGGTACTGACTAATGGCTGACTGTGGGAGTTGAACACGCTGAGATCCGAGTTGGGAGCCACAGGCCGGATTCTTAAGATGAGGTAGCTTGGTTGCTGGGTAACTAGAGAGGCACTTGTGATCGCCAGTGGGGGAAACGTTTGAGCACATTGAAAAGCACAACTAGGTCAGAAATGTTGGGGAGAAGTTGATGTAAACCGAAGATAACCAGAAGCCAGAGTGTCCCAATCACCAAACTTTCCTCTTTCCTAACTACCATACTAATACTTATACCATACTATATGGATGTATATTGTATTTACAGTACTAAATAGTATTTTAGTATGGGTATTTGGAGTCACCGCTAAAGGTAAACTGATTCTGCGTCTGTAATTTGATAGGTGTCACAAGCACTGCTACAATAACCAACATCCAACTGTAAACTCCAATGTTATGTACAGCTGTCAGTTCACCTTGCAATGAAACATTATGACTGTATATCATACCTGTACTGAGTTCCAACTGAATTTAGTAAAGCTTTTAATACATGTATCCAGGCCATGTAAAACATGTGAAAGTTTTGCTCTGAAAGTTGACTTTAATCTAACCCACAGACGCCAAGCAGACGTTCTGTACAGCAGTCTGTGAGAGGAGGCGGGGATTCGAAACCCGTGTTTTACAGCAGTCTGTGAGAGGAGGCCGGGATTCGAACCCGTGTACCCATCAGGGTGGGCAGCTGGGGCTGAACACGCCTCACGTTCTTGGGCTTCGTCCCAAACACGAGTCTGTGTCCGCTGGTGGTGCGGGGGTCCTGTCTGAGGTGGCTACCCAGGGGGCAGGGGGGGGCGTGGGCCGGGGGGTCAGCCAGCCCCAGGAGAGGAACCTCTGCCCTCCTGTGCACCTGGATGCTGAAAGCAGAGAGCAGACTGTGGCTCTGTCTGGATGCCAGGTACGCGGAGGTGACGCCAGGGTGGCCATTCTCCTCGGGAACCCGGCCCACTCTCGTCTCCTCTTCTCTCTCCGCACCTCCGCTCTCCCCCCCCGCGACGGCGTGTGAGGACTCTTCCTCCCACAGCGGCCCCTCGCTGGGACCCGGCGGGGGCTCTGCCCTCCTGGGGAGACGGGGGGCCCCGGGGAGCCTGGTCAGGGAGGAGGCCCGGACAGGAGGCAGAACAGAGAAGCTGTTGATGATCAGCTTCATGTTTCCCCCCCCCCACCTCTGGCTGGGGGCCGTCCGACACCTCCTGGGGCCTGGAGGGGGGGCTGGCCGGGGACGGACGCGGAGACAGACGCTCGCTGGGGTCACCAACACCGTCCTCCTCCACCACCACCTCCGACGACGACGACAGCTTGACTCTGACAGCAGGCTGCTGGGAGGCCTTGTTCAGGCTCTGCATCCTGGGAGACACTGGGGCCTCCGAGTCGGAGGAAGGGTGGATGACCAGAGAAGAGGGGCTGGAGGAGAGGGGCGAGCGACCGCAAGCAGCAGAGGGGTCCGAGGGGGGAGCAGGAGGGCGGCAGGAGAGGGAGGGACCGCAGGGAACGGCTTGAGATTGACTCCAGCGGAGCGCAGAGTGCCGGTTGTAGGGGACGTAGACGTGACCGTGGGCCAGAGCTGATCTGGAGGGTTTGCAGAGCTGGGGGTCCCCGGTGGTGGAGGTGGGGGAAGGGGGTCGATCGTCAGGCACAGGGGGTTCCCAAAGCCTCAGGTCGGCACACAGGAGGCAGTGATAGTCCGGGGGTCTGTGGTCCTGGTTGCTCTCCCTCTACGAGGGGGCTGGAACAGGCAGGAGAGAGGAGGACACAGACCCCAGCCCTGGACCTTCCATGACACAAAACACAACAGCATCAGAGAGAGAGAGAGAGAGATCTAAATATATAACAATTAAGGGTTAGCTCTCAAATGAATGACCAGTTCTTGTTAATGTACAAGTGTTGTGTTGTGTCGTGTTGTCTGTGGATAGCTATATGTTGGAGGAGCTGTGAGGGACACCTGAATTTCCCTCACGGGATAAATAAAGTATTTATCTTATCTCTCTCTACAGTGTTATACAAGATATTGGTGATATGACAGCTCAGAGCACATGACTGCCTTAAAAAAAAAGTGTTCTATTTCAGATATTGTTCATAGGAAACCAAAAGACATCTCTCAGGAATGAAGATCTACAGTGTGTACTACTAGATCATTGAGAGTGGATAAACTGTGAATTTACTCACAGCTTCTTCCCAACCGTTGTGGGAGATGCGTTTCGAACGGCTCCTGTTCTTTATAACAGATGTCTTCACTGATGTCCAGTAAGACGTTGACATGTTCATTATCTTGCAGTTGACTGGTTTGTTCCCAGTCTGTTTCGTTCATGGTCACACTCTTGTCGTCCACATGTGCAGGGTCGAGCCCATTCCGCTGACAAATCCATCGTGAGATTAGAAACCGATCAATGACGTCTGTGACGTGAAGAACAATCTACCAAAGTAAGTGTAAAATATATTAGCTCGCTGCAGAACAAGGTGTATGGCAAATGCGGACAAACCCGATAATGCTGGGTGAAGGCTAATCTAAACTGCCGATTTACATTGTTTAAACAGCTGATGTCTGATACAATACAAATATTAAAACTGTTTACACTAGCTTACACTACGACGTTTACGAGTGCAAGTGAAGGAATTCGAACTATCACCGCCTGTCACAGCTGCAAGCAAAGTGTGCTCGAATTTAATTTACTCACCATGGCGAATGAGACACGCTCATCTCGATCACTCAAACAAGTTTCCGCTCTTCAGGCTTGTCACAGTCAACTTCATAGGCAGTGGCGCAGAGTCATCAAATATTTATCAAACAGTTTTGCGGCTGACAAAGACAAACCCAAACAAAGGGTGCACGCGCAAGAAGTGTTTGGAGTGAAGACAGTGCGCCGTTGTCGTGACAACTACGCTCAAAGAGGCTGCCTGTTAGAAGTGACGTAGGCTCGTGGAAAACGGGAGGGGGCGTGAAGAGATGAAACACAGACATAATTGCACACAACGATTGCAGGAATTTACCTTACTGTGACAATCACGTGTCATCACTGTTCTTGTTTCGTAATTGGCCACTGAATTGCAAAATGCTTTCCTCACGAGTTAGCATGCGGCACGATAGGACAGGCTATGTCTAGCTTTAAAAAAATAACATTGCCTAGGTCTATATTTTTGCCTATTGTTATGTAAAAGGACGTTCATTGTTTTGATTTGAATAGCTGCAACAGTAGATTTGACAAGGTATGCTATTGTGTTTGTGTTTGGCCTCTAAAACGTGTCCTTCCTCATTCTCTAAGAGGAAATTGTGTATTGGATACCGGCCATAACGGAACGAGCTGTTCAGCACGTCGCGTTCCAGTCAGTCTTCAGAGCTCGTGGAGTAGGCTATACGAGTCTACATTCTCACCGTGCACCAGGCACACTTTTAAAAACGTGACTCGCGCTCCCCGTTGGAAACGTGCATCCATGAGGATCCCCGTTTTATATTTTTCTTTAATAATTTACGAAATGCATGCGCGCGTGTGAATGGATTTTAGAAGTGACTTGGAGATACAGATGGAGTAGAGGGCCGTAGGGTACCGTGTGTGTCGCAACAGCTTCGCTTATAGCCTATTGGTCCAAAACCACTCACTGTCAGCGTCTGACGCAGTCACAGCGCCTATCCGCGATTCGGTTTTGGACACCTGACATCTTTTGCCCTGTTCCCCGTTTCTCTCATCACGACGCCCGGTTCCCGCAGCCGGACTCTCTCGATTGATGGAAACCGAGGCTGTGCGCCCAGTTGGAGTCATGCTGCCTCCGAAGAACTGCCTTCCAAGGAACTACAGCTGCATCGCCGGGCTCTTTGGGAGCTTGGCTGCCGCGAACCCTATGCTTGAAGATGGGGAGGATTTCGAGTTGATGAACGGTACCTGCGAGCCCATCGATACCCCGGTGGTGGACGAGCGACCGAGGGGTCGTGAGATCTTCCTCAAACCACCGCAGAGTCCGAACCTGCGACGAAGATGCAAATCCTTACCGACCCCCATCGAGAGAGCTAAACTAGAGATTATACGCAGTCGGAGCCCAACCAGTGAGAAAAAGGTCCGTTTCGCTGACTCCTTGGGTCTAGAGCTGATCTCTGTAAAGCACTTCGACGACACAGATATGCCCGAGGTACCCGAGCGCATTTTAGCCAAATTCCCCAGGGGTCCCCTCCATCTGAACGACCTTGATAAATTCCCCCGGGCACCCAACCGATCCGTTTTTATGGAACTGCAGTTCTCAAACCCCGGGACAATGCCTGGCTTCGAGCAGAAGGTGCGAGAAGTTAAAGTGTTGTTGGAAACAGTCGAAGCAGATGAATTCAGCTTGTCCGGTTTCGTGCGTGTGTTTGAATCTGGCTTTTGAGAAAAGCGTGCATTTAAGGTATTCTCTCAACAACTGGATAACATTTATGGACAGCCTAGCGTCTTACGTGCCCAATTCAAGCGATGGTGTGACGGACAAATTCTCTTTCAAGATCATCACTCCGACGTTTCTGTCGACTGGAGGCACACTGCAGTTTGCTATTAAGTATTGTGTCGGGAGTGACGAGTACTGGGATAACAACAACGGAAACAACTACAAAGTACGACGCCACAGGTTCAAGATGTCCCCACCGCGCGAGTGGGAAAACGGTTGGATTCACTTCATCTAGTTTGCGCCCCGCCGCGTCTCCAACAACGCGTATTCGTGTATTCGGCGCGCAATAGTTCCACGGGCACCGCTTTACCTTAATCATGGCTTGATATGACATTCGACTGCCATCGACAGATATGGGCCTGTACACTGTTCCTATATCAGACATTGTCTTAAATCAGCTTTTTCACTTCTGACATTTTTGCTCTGCCTCTGCTTGAATGATTTGACAGGATTGAAAGATACGCCCCTTTAGGTTCCCAGTACCGGGGGGCCGCAGTATGACAATATGCCTTGGATGTTGAGTCTCCGGTACAGTCCGGTGTTACCGGTACAGCACGACCATGTTCTTATATAATGGAGAGACACGTGCCATAGAAAACGTGCCCTGAATTGATTCAGTTTACGCATCGTTGTTCCTAAGAGGCAGTTGGCTGCTGTTATCAAATTAGATTGTTTAATTGATGAGCTGCTTGGCTGCCGTGTCTTAAGTGATGACCGAGGCTGTGGAAATACAACAATGAAAGCTTCCTCCATTGTTGCTCACATCTTCAGGCACCAGTCATGCCGGCTTGCTGTCGGTACTCCCTGATTAGGAAACTCCTTCACGCGAGGACAGGAGCACTAACTAATGTTCGATTAGTCGGAAGCTATTAAGATCTGTAACAATGTGTATGATATTGATAAGATATTACGGATGTGTAAGAACACACTCCGTTCTAGACCTTTCTGACTTCCAATCGTTGCACATAAAGACTGGTTGTGTGCTAGATCATTCTCGATAAGCTATCTTCTTACTTATTAACGTTAGAACATAAACGTCTTATAGAATTATATAGGCCTAATTGCGCTCTCAATTGATAGTTTGACATCGAAATTCTCCCACAAGTTTGTTAGAAATGGATTAGAACACGATGTTCTATCAATGGGATTTGTTAAATCACAGCAATGCCGGTAGCCAATGAGCGAACCATGCGTGCTGCACCCCCCCTCCCCCCCCGAACCCCTCCCGCGCACCCAATACACACATTGTGTGATTCGTCAATTCCTCAAAAGCCAAATAATGTAGCCAACACCATTTCCAATACGATTTGGATTATGTAGATATGACCAAGAAAACCAAATGGCCATCTCCAATATTGTATTACGTGTTAGTAGGCTAGAACATTGTAACTGCTTCGATAATTCAGCTTTTAATTAGCTGCCTCACCCTTTTCAGTTCATCTGCATGCAGCTCGTATTCATAAATCTGGGCTACAAAAACAACCAGAACTGTGCTAAAATGACACCTTATGTATACTGTGGATATTCGTTGACTTGAAGCGCAACTGTTGCTTTTTAAAATGATACATTTACCTCAGATCACATCTAGTGTGGACCTCACAAACTTCCGATAAAAATCAGGTTTTTAACTTTTTTTATTTATTCAGAATGAACACAATGTAACAACTCATTATTTTATACAAATGTTACCAAATGTCTGGATATTTCTGTCTCACAAATCAGAAAACTATCTGATTATTACCGCGTACTTCCATAATGTACGTCCGATTTTGCAACAGCAGCATCCTACTCTAGCGTGTCGTGTGCATATCCGTTTTAGTCTGCAACGTTAGCTACAGCAGCACTGATGAAAGTGTCTAAAATGCTTCTAAAGTCACTGTACCATCGATTCTAGCTTAGACCTACCATGTACAATAGATAACTGTTTGATGCTTGAGCTGACAAACTTGTGCCACGCATTCACCGTGAGAGATTGACGCGATATGGGATGAAAAATTGCTGTTTAACGACTTTTTGTTATTTCGTTTTTTGGCTTGTGCGATCTGAATCTGAGACGAGAGAAATCTTAGACATCTACCAGGAATACCACACCTCAAATGACTCTCAGATAAACAACACGCTGTATACAGTATATCAGCTGGGCACTAGAGGATCGAGGCGTGTATACTGGTGGACTGCTTTGCTTATTCCCTCTAGGCCTCTCAGTTCAGACTCTGCGGTCGGCTCAGATGATAGCACTCTGTTAGTTACTGTACTGGCTGTAATGTCAACACAACCAAATAGGGAATCTCTTTGTTTACAGGAGGAAGGGTGTTCATTAACTCTGCCCTTAAGATTGGAAGGCTGAGCAGAGATGTCTGACAGACAGACAGACAGACAGACAGACAGGCAGGCAGACAGACAGACAGACAGACAGGCAGGCAGACAGACAGACAGACAGACAGACAGACACACACAGGCAAGCACACACAGACAGACAGACAGACAGACAGACAGACAGACAGACAGACAGACAGACAGACAGACAGACAGAGACAGACAGACAGACAGACAGACAGACAGACAGACAGACAGACAGACGAGGTCTCCTGTGTTTAGAGTAGCTTGAGCCAAGTAGCTGGCAGTTTGTTGAACTATATGTCCTTTCTGATTCGTGGTAAACTGTGTTCACCCAGATGTCAGTGGTGGCCTTCTGCAGGGTGGAGGCGTGAGGTGGAGGCGTGAGGTGGAGGCGTGAGGTGGAGGGGGGAGGTGGAGGCGTGAGTTGGAGGGTGGAGGTGGAGGTATGAGGCGTAGGGTGGAGGGGGGAGGTGGAGGGTGGAGGGTGGAGGTGGAGGCGTGAGGTGTGAGGTGGAGGGTGGAGGGTGGAGGTATGAGGCGTAGGGTGAGTGGAGGTGGAGGCGTGAGGTGGAGGGTGGAGTGTGAGGTGGAGGGTGGAGGTGGAGGTATGAGGCGTAGGGTGGAGGTGGAGGTGGGCCTCGATGCCTGTCCTGTCAGAACTCCTTTTTTTAAATTCACATTAATATTCTCGTGATTATGCACTTTTCGTCCAGCTGTTTTGACAGTAAGACAAAAACGGTGTCAATAAATGAGGGTTGGTCTGAAGGCGAGAGATGGTGAAGGGCTCTCTGTCTCTTCTTCTCAACACTTTAACGTTGTGTGCTCATTGATGTGTTGATGTACAGTACACGTGTGTATTCGTCGCATATTGAATGTATTTTTGCGATCATTCTATGTTTGATAGATTTGTTAGATTTGAAGCAGGATCGCATGTAGTGGTTTGTTCTGACGTGTCGGAAGTTTAATTTGCTTTCATTATAATGGATTATGTGATGTTGCCCAAAATCAAAACATTATGGATTCTTAAAAGCACACTTACTAAAATATTGTATTTTTTTATCATGCGTTGTCTCCTAAGACATATTCAATCTTTGGGAAAATACGTTTGAGGAAAATAATGGCAATATTTTGTAAAATATAATATACGTTTTTATCAGAAGTACTGTGTTCTTCTGATTAATAACTCAATATTAGGTACCAAACTCCAAGTCACACCAGTAATTCGAAACTGATATTCAGAATGCAAATCACAAGTTCAAATCAAAGAGATTTGAATGTTGCACTGACCAAACGTCCCTGAAATATGAAATGCGATTGGAGGTGTTGTTGGTCCTGTCGGCACCAGAAATTTGCTTTGCCTTAAGTTAGATGTTTACCAAGGTGGAGAAAGGGGATGTGTAAGACAGAGAGATGAGTCTACAGCAGGAACTGTAGCACCTGGTTCACCACAGTACCTGTGTACCTGTGTACCTGTGTGTACCTGTGTGAACCACCACAGTACCTGTGTGTACCTGTGTGTACCTGTGTGAACCACCACAGTACCTGTGTGAACCACATCCAGTATATACAGGCTCCCAAACCAACACTGCTACAAAAAAAAAGCACTTTGGCGTTACATCAAAACTTTTGGGAAAAGAGTGACTAGTGATTGTAACGTAATGGTCAAGATAGTTTTGCACTTTGCACTTTGAGCAAAGACAAGGAAAGAGACGGTTTGTGAATGATGTTTGTCCTAGACCTGACACCTTCAGTGAACAGCTACTAACCAAGTTCTGATCCCTCCATAATCACCGTGTATCATAATCAACATTTCTGCTTTCTCTCTCACTGTGAAAAAAAGGTCTAAACTTCAATCAATTTGCTTTTAAGGAATATCTTGTTGTTTATTTTTCCTTTCCAGACTGTAACTCCTGTTCTTTTGTAACCTATGCAAGCCTTCAAAGTCTTGCAGCCACCTGTTTACCCTGGCTTGTCTTACTGAATGGCCGATCGTTTTGACTGAATGTTTAACACTGTATTTTCGCTGTTCGCATGCACAGCTAGAATGCCCCTTTTTTTTCTATGGTGAGTTTGTATTGTAGCCTCTATTTTACTAAACAGCTAATAAAGGTCTGTGATGGAAACATGTTCTCCTCCGTCTGTCAGCGATGCTGTGAGGCACACGCAACCTTCAACCCTCCTGACAACTACCTCGGTCGAGATGTCTAGCATGTGATGATCCTGGTGATATCACCTCAGAGATGACTAGCATGTGATGATCCTGTTAGAGAACACCTCAGAGATGACTAGCATATGATCGGGCTGCTGTGTGTGAGCGTGAAAATGTGATACAGAGGGTTTGTACGTTTGTGCTGATGTGTGTGTGCTGGTGTGTGTCTCTGTGTGTGTCTCTGTGTGTGCTGGTGTGGGTGTGTGTCTCTGTGTGTGTCTCTGTGTGTGCTCTGGTGTGGGTGTGTGTCTGTGTGTGCTGGTGTGGGTGTGTCTCTGTGTGTGTCTCTGTGTGTGTGTGTCTCTGTGTGTGCTGGTGTGTGTGTGTGTCTCTGTGTGTGTCTCTGTGTGCGCTGGTGTGCCTGGCTACAGTCGATGTGAGCGTTGTCCCTGGTTGAAAACGCCCCCTGCAGTCTGCTCTCACAAGATTGTCTCATTCATCACTGATGTCTCCCACACACACACACACACACACACACACACACACACACACACACACACACACACACACACCACACACACACACACACACACACCCTCACACACACACACACACACACACACACACACACACCCTCACACACACACACACACCCTACACACACACCCTCACACACACACACACACACCCACACACCACACACACACACCACACACACACACACACACCACACACACACACACCCTCACACACACACACACACACTCTCACACACACACACCCTCACACACACACGCACACACACACACACCCTCACACACCGTCACACACACCACACACACACCCGACAGAGACGACCTTGAATCGATTTAGTCACGTGACACACCCCTTTTTGCAGGAGGAGGGGCTATGATAATGAGGAGGAGGGGCTATGATAATGAGGGGGAGGAGCTATGATAACAAGGGGATGGATTATGATAATAAGGGAGGGCTAACCATGTTTGATATTCATCCTTTCTGTGGTCGGCTGTGGGTTTGTCTCCCCTTGGCAGACATCTTAAAAGCCTTTTGTTTTGATCTTGTACACACACACACACGCACAAGCACACACACACACATCAACACCTCTATTCTACACAGCTCTCAAAATAGGAAGCTGGGATTTCGGAAATGTTTAAAATCAAGTGGCACTTTATTTAATTAAACTCCTGGTGAGAGACGGAGTAGTCGATAACACACAGCAGACCTGAGTCAGTTCACATTATTTTATTAGGAGGGGTGTATGTGTGTGTGTGTGTGTCTCTGTGTGTGTGTGTGTGTGTGTGTGTGTGTGTGGGTGAACAACTGATGATGGTCGTGACTCGTGGCCAATTCCTAAACCACGTCAATATCTGTCTGGAGAAATCAATGTCAACACATGGACCGTACAGTAAGAGCAGTTTGGGAGATATGGGAGGAAGGGACAGGGGAGAGGTGAGGAGGGAGGGGGTAGGGAGGGGGTGAGGAGAGGAGGGGTGAGGAGGGTAAGGGTGGGGAGGGAGGGAGGACGGGAGGAGGGGGAGGGGTGAGGAGGGGTGAGGAGGGGTGAGGAGGGGAGGAGGGGGGAGGGGTGAAGAGGGGAGGGGTGAGGAGGGAGGGGTGGGAGGGGAGGGGGTGAGGAGGGGGAGCGAGGGGAGGGGTGACGAGGGGAGGGGAGGGGAGGGGGTGCGAGAGGGGTGAGGAGGTGAGGAGGGGAGGGGGGAGGGGTGAAGAGGGGGGGGTGAGGGGACGGGTGGGAGGAGGGGAGGAGGGGAGGGGTGTAGAGCGGGGCGTGAGCGGGTGGGGGAGGGGAGGGGTGAGGAGGGGAGAGGCGAGGAGGGGAGGGGGGTGAAGAGGGGAGGGGTGGGGAGGGGTGAGGAGGGGAGGCGAGGGGTGAGGAGGGAGGAGGGGGGGTGAAGAGGAGGGGTGGGGAGGGGAGGGGTGAGGAGGGGAGGAGGGGAGGGGTGAAGAGGGAGGGGGGTGGGAGGGAGGGGTGAGAGGGAGGACAAGATCCAGCGCTTCCACAGTCAGGAGGGGAAGCACTATCAGAATCAGTTTGTTGCCAAGTAAGTTTACACATGCAAGGAATTGCTCTGGTAAGTTGCTGCAATAAACACAGAGGGTGGAAATATAAAGAAAGATTGAGGTGTCTGCTGTCTCTCTGTATGGTGTGTGTGGGTCTCTGTATGTGTCTCTTGTATGTGTGTGTATGTGTGTCTCTGTGTGTATGTGTGTGTGTGTGTGTGTCTCTGTGTCTCTGTGTGTGTGTGTGAGGTGTGTGTGTGTGTTAGTGTGTGTGTGTGTGTGTGTGTGTGTGGAGGTGTGTGTGGTGTGTGTGTGTGATTACTCCAGCCTCCTGGACAGCCAGGCTAATGATCATCCTCACCAGCTGACGCGCTGACAGCCGCTGCAGGCGTCGCACCTCCACCACACCACACACACACACACACACACACACCTCCACACAACACACACCAACCACCTCCACACACACACACCACACACCACACACACACACACACACACACACCCTCCACACGATGCCATATTCATGACAGAAAAGGCAGTAAGCGACAGATTACCGCATGGATGGTTGGAGTGTTAAATCATTCATGCTGCGTCTGCATGCACTTTCCCCTGGTGTCATGTTTCCTGCCTGCAGTATTGATGGCTGCGCCGTGCGGTGAGACGCCATGTTCTTTCTGGTCGACTCAGCGGAGAGGAGCAGGATGGGGGTCAGGTGGCTGAGCGGTTAGGGAATCTGGCTATAATCAGAATGTTGCCGGTTGATTCCTGGCGATTCCCAAATGGCGTTGTGTCCTTGGGCAAGGCACTTCACCCTACTTGCCTCGGGGAATGTCCCTGTACTTGGTGTAAGTCACTCGTGGATGAGAAAATGACTAAATGTAAATGTGCTTACTGCAAGATGCTAACTGCAGGATGCTAACTGCAAGATGCTAACTGCAGGATGCTAACTGCAGGATGCTAACTGCAGGATGCTAACTGCAGGACACAGTGTGCAGACTGGGCTGGTAGCGTCATGATAGACACACAGCTCACACCAAGCAGGAGGAGGAAGGGGGGCGCGAGTGTGTGTGTGTGTGTGTGTGTGTGAGGGGAGCAGACAGACCTCCAGGTGAGGCTCCCTGAGTGTGTGTTGCGTGCGTGTAGACACACGCAAGCATGTACGCACACTCCACACACACACACGCATGTGTGAACACAGACACACTCACACTCACACTCACAGACGAGGATCTGGAGAGACGGCAGTCAAATAGAACCATTCTCTTCTTCGTTCTCTCCTCTCTCCACTCCCCCTCTCTGTCCCTACTTCTCCTTCTCCCAGCCTCCTCCTCCCTTCTTCATCCCTCCATACTTCTCTCATCTCTCTATACCGTTCTCTAGGTTCATGACCAGCGAGTTCCCCCGTTCACGTAACCTCCCTTCACCCTTTGTTATCTAT
>CAEFZP010002999.1:0-29418 GCA_903064625.1 Mallotus villosus
AGCCGTTGATATCAAGGTAGATGTGGCAGGAAATCAAAGCCCTATGTGGTTGTGCATACCTCTCCCCTATACCCCTACCTCACCCTTGCATTAGCGAACCCATTAGTTCAATTCCACAAAAATGTGTAGAATCTCAACACTGTGATCCTGCTCTAACTCACACACAAACACAGAGCGCATGAGAGATAGAGAGAGAGGGAGGGAGAGAGAGACAGAGAGAGAGAGAGAGAGAGAGAGAGAGAGAGAGAGGATGAGAGAGAGAGAGAGAGAGGAGACAGAGACAGAGAGAGATGAGAGAGAGAGAGAGAGTAAAAGGGAGAAGTCAGGAGGGACGAGCGAGCAAGTCCCTCGGGCTGTGTAATGGATAATGGAGACAAAGAGTCTCTGTAAGAGATTGGGAGAGTCAAATTATAGGAGCTAGCCTGCCTCGGACCTCTCCCCCTGCCCCTCTCCCCCCCGCCCCTCTGCCCCCCTGCCCCCCTGCCCCCTGGCCCCCTGCCCCGCTGGCCCAGAAGTAGCCAGTCTCATTGGTTTCACAGGGAAACTAGAGAGCGAGACAGAAAGTGCTGTAGACAAAAAAACATTGAGGGAGTGGCAGAGAAAGAGCCCTTATCACGTGAACGAATCCACCTCTGAAGACTGGGACCCGAGGGGGGGGTACCAAAACAACAGGAGAAGGTTGTATGGATCCTGCTGTTCGAGGGGAAATCCTCCGCTGAAGGATCCCTGCTTCCTCCGACTCCCTCCGACTTCCTCCCATCCTCCTCCGCTGCTCTCCCCGCTGTCTCTGCCTCTCCCTCTGCATGGGAACCACACCACCACCCCCCCTCCCCTCCTCTTCCTCCGCCTCCCCCCCACTCCCCTCCCCGCCTCCCCCCCCGCCCCCTCCCTGTGCTGTTTATCAGTTCGCCCAGCCAAGCCGACGCCCCAGCCAAGCCTCAACAGCCATTGCCACGGTTACACACCTCCCTCTGGAAATGATCATCGAGCAGAACATTATCTCTCTCTCTATCCATCCATTCATCTACCGCTTTAAGAAAAAAAAATCTTTAACTGATCAGTCTCAAGTATAATGCCAGGAAGTGTGTGCATGTGCAGAGTCAGCACTCTTCCTATTGGGTGGGTGGATTACCAGTGATCTATTGGGAACTACTCTGGGAACTACTGAGCAGCCTGATCTGTTAAGGGATCTATATTGATTAGTTGGATTTGGGTCAGTCTTATATAGCGGAATTTGTAGAGTATGATAGCAAGGAGTGATGCTAATTGTGTATATTTCGACTGTGTGGTTACAGGGTCGGTAATGGTGATAGTCTAGTCTGACGATTCTTGGCACTGTAGTTTATTGTTTGTGTTGAATAAATCAATAGATTTGTTAGTACCAGAGTGATGTCTTAGGAAGCTCAAGTCCAGCTTTCAAAGATCAACAGTGCTGCCAAACTATCCATTACTTCTGTGGCTTCCTGTCTGCCCCTGTAGGCCATCGGGAGCTGTCAGATCCAGACCATGACCAGAGATCCTGTTAGTAAGAGCTTTTTTCATCTAATGAAATATCATGGTGTTCTGTCTCCAGTCTCAGCCTCTCTCTCTCTCTCTCTCTCTCTCTCTCTCTCTATCTGATACACACATAGGCCTACAGAAATAAAACATGAAGCTGCAACTTCATCTGAAGTCGTCATCTTTGAGGTGAATCACCGTAAATGCACTAATTCAAGAAGCATATTCTCACTTCTCTACATTCTTCTCTTCGCTGCTGACGCGAAGAGGTACACATCTCACATCGGGAGGATTCATTGTAATATAGTCTTACATGATGTGTCATAATAATACAATATTGCCTACAGCATGTAGGTCACAGTAACCAGCGGGGCTGGTGTCCTTGTCGGGAGAAACGAAACGAATCGCAACAAACGCGCCACATGAAATGCGAGGCTATAATAAAGCTTTAAACATAAAACCGAAGCCACGCAATCGGCAATAATTTTATTTTTACAGGAACAAGATTATAGCAAAATCCTTCGTTTATTGGCAACACCGAGATAACATAAATACCGTTTAGATTGCACGTAATCATGGCCTGTCAGTAAATGCGCGCATGAAGGAGAGGGAACGAGACAAGTGCGCCTCACTGCAAAACGTGGACTGAAGCCGCACTCGGTATCATGATCTGCCTATCCAAATGATGAAATAGAAAGCATTCTAATCCTACCTCCTATTAACGAAGAAGAATAATCCAAGGATCAAATCAGCTCTGTGGCCCGTTCCTAAATGTATGGCAGCGAAATCTCACATCAGTCGCGTGCCATAGACCAGGCCTATCGGTCTGACGCTCCTGTAGACATCGAGGTTGGAGGAGCAACGGGGGGAGGGGGGGCAGGGGCGTGTGCGTTTTAGGTACGGGACTGATGCTAGGGTCTGGTCTCCCCTATGTCAGAGGAAGTTGTTTCCCTGTTGCTGCTTCTCGACAGTGGACCAGCCCACTCTCGCCGTGGGGGTGATCATAGAGAAACATTGTGTTCTAGAAAATAACGGTAGCCAACAAGTGTTCTAGTTTACATATAAGACAGCAAATGATGCATTAAAAACAACTCCCTGAGAACCAAGTTATATTCAATGCAATTATCAAATATGCCTATCTACATTTGAAACATTCCTTTCTTTAATAAGATAATTTGATTAAATGGACAATATTCCAGTAAGGCAACACTATCTGAGGAAGGCGACAGAGTTCGGATTTGGCCACAAGAGAGCAGCATTCATTCTCTGTAGCTAACCAGTAAGCTGTCCAGTTTCCAGCTCAGTAACGCTTTCATTTAACTGGACACACACATAACAAACGTTTAAATAAGAAACAAAAATACCAAATGTTTACAAATTATTTTCGATGGGAGTGATTTCTCTCCGAAACATAAATACTATGTTCAGGCACAGATCGAGGTGCACGAGCAGTGTCTCTTTAAACAATTTGACGTCACTGGTAGTGTACGTTCACAGCAAACATGGCGTCGGGAAATGGACTTGCTTCTCTGGTGAGATCCCATCTGTATCCTACATTTATAATATTGATTGAGACTTTAGGTTATTATAATACGGCAGTATCGCTGAATGCATGACTGTAGTACAGTCCCGTGTTGAAATTGCGATTGACAGGCAGCTTCCAAGTACGTAGGTGGCTATGTGCACGTGCCTCGTCTTTCATCTGAGGCTGACTGAACTACTGGGCCTAGTCGAGTAACTCAGCTGCCAAAACACTGCTTCTGTTATATTAATCATTAATCCCAGAAAGAGATTTGTTAAACATGTTCATAAAGGGGACAAGACACACGGTATCAGCTGCTTCTAAGATAGCTACGTGACCTGTATACTAGCGAAAGGGCTTTGCTGCAGTAGTGTGCTTTGACAATGACTCCTGCCTGGTTGGGTTGAATGTTCGCCTGGACCATATCTGTAGTCAGGACACAGAGGGTATTACCATAGCTAGTAGCTACCAGACGGGCTACTCACTTGAACTGGGGGCTAAAACGCCATGTCCGTAGTAAAATGAGACCTTGTACTGATTCTTCTCTTCTTGTGCACAGGGGGCTGATGGAGCCCTGTCAGCGGCCCACGCGCTGTCTCTTCCAGCCGAGCAATATGGAAACGACGTACGTTGCCCAATATACATTATAATAGACATTTTTGTCTGGCGAGATGCGGTTAAATAGATAACAGGCCAGCAAGCTTACGCATTTTTTGCTTCTTACTTTTAGCAACAGTTGGAGGTGATGTGGGCGATGAAAGCCTACAACCACGCCGAGGTCTATTTCAATGTAAGATCCACCCTTCCTGTTCCACTGTGTTCATGCCGTCTTGGAAGTTTTGTAAGAAATCGAAAGAAAAGGTATCTCACAATTTTTCTTTACTGACATTAGGAAATGTGTGCTTGTGTTTTAGCTAATCTCATCCGTCGACCCCAAGTTCCTGAAGCTTACGAAGGTGGATGACATGATCTACACATCCTTTAAAGAATCATTCAGTGACCTCAACATCCGATTGCTGAATCCGGATGATTTGAAATCGGCTGAAGCCAAAGAGGTGGGCGTCTGTGTGCAAAATAACCGTTGGAACAGAAATCATTTCAGGAATGTCTATTTTGGGTTAGTTTGACCTGTGCCCTTTCCCCCTCAGAGATGGCGTCCGTTCTGCAACCAGTTTGATGGCGTTGTGGATGACTTCAACTACGGAACTCTCCTCCGCCTGGACTGTGAGAGGGACTACACGGAAGAGAACACCATATTTGGTATGATGACACAAGGAATACAACTCGTTCGATTACCACTGGGGGGGAAAAAATGACAGTATTTATTCAAACTCTTTTTTTTACAGCGACCAGGATCCAGTTCTTTGCCATCGAGATTGCCCGGAACAGAGAGGGCTTCAACAGCCCGGTGTTTGAGGTCAAGAACCCCAAGAGCTAGCCCTCCTCTCGGACTCGAGAGCCCCACATCCCTGGAACTGAAAGCCTCAGCAGAGCCAAGCAGGGACACGCCCCTCAGACATGATCCAGTCCCCCCCCCTCTCCCCTCACTCTTTTGCCTGAAGTTTGTTCCTTCATCCCTCCCTCCAGTTTGACGTGAAGAACTGAGGTGACCCAAACATGGAGGAAAGCTCCACCCGATGCCAGTAAAAGCATGGTTAAATGACCCAGGGTAGTAAACAAGTGCACGATTTGACAGTCGTGTCTGATTGGCAGACGGTATGATTTGATGATTTAACAGGTGACCCTGCCTTTCCCCCGAGGAACTCTGGCCCACAGCCGTACAGGTGTGTGTCTGTGTGTATACAAATCGACATCAAGCATGTTTTATGTACTTAATTTATATGCCGGTCATATCCTTGAGTTGTTTTTTTTTGGGACAACTTTTATGAATTAAGCCACTTTGTACTGTCAAGGTTGTAGGTTAGTGATGTGATGCCCATGTGTGCTGAACCCTGTTCGATTGAAACATGTAAGCTTCTGTTATAAGTGTACATTTCAGACATTGAGCGATTAAAATCTCGATCCCGATATCTTTAGATGTAAATTCGTTTTTAACGGGATAGCTGGGTCTAAATGTCATACACAGTGAAACCCACCCACCCCCATCATCAAATGAAGTCATGCTGGGCAAATCGAAAACTTCCACCAACCAATCGTCTGGCAAGGACACACGGTCACGTGATCGTACAAACCAATGACGTTTATTTGCAGTCACAATGCTTACACTATATGTAGCAGACATCCAAACGACTCAACTCAGCTATCTGTTCACTCCATGGACCCAACACACATTCACATCAGGGAACCAAAAACAATAAAAATCAGGAACTCATATGAAAACATCCATGAGCGCCGACATGGTTAGAGATGAGCTAGTCGTCACAAACAGTTAGCAGCAACATCGTTGAGAGTAGCACAAGTTGCTAATATACTCCATTCCTGTATCTCATGTTTTACACAGCTCTGTAGTCTACCAAGGTTGATGCATTTTTTTCTTCAGATAAAAAACAAAACAAAAAAAAACGGGGTTCCTTCAGGGAGCTCTAAGAGGGCCAGAACGTCACGTTCCACCGGTGAAGCCCCCGGAACAGGGATCTGGGGTTCCACGGTGATATAGAACCGGGGCCCGTCTACACGCCTTACGCTCCTTCAGAGGTTACAGCAACCGCAGCACCATGGGACACCAGATACACACTACCACACACACACACACCAGGCAACAGAGAGCCATGTCACTTCACCACACACACACACGCGCACTGAGAGAGGACTCCACTGCAGGGGCTGGTCTGAACGGGACTTAATCAAATGTCTTGTGAGGCTAACAGCTGTCCCGCTTGTCCCAGCTTCTCCTCGACCTACACAAGATACCTAGACACCGACGCCCCCGTCGCTCTTGAGTAACCATGGTGAGTGTAAACAACATGGCAGACTCCACCCACGCCTACCAGAGGGTAAAATGTAGCTATTACCATCCTGCTTACACTGGACCAATCATTGCATTACCCAAGGAGGGAAACAGGAAGTGTATATATATATAAATATATATAGAAGGTGGTCTTAAGCGTGGAGGTATTACTTCAAGGTCTAGGGATGGGGTGCACTGAGCGAAATTGTTGGATACTGAAGGGCGGAACTGTGTTGGGCTGGACTGGAAGTCGAATCCAGTCAACCTGCTTTGAGAAGGGAAGTGGCTATTTACAAACCTCCAATCAGAGGCTCTTAGAAGAAAAAAATACAACTCTCTCTGTTAGTGTCTACCTATTATTGTCGTTCTCTCTCTCTCTCTCTCTCTGGTCGTACTCTCCCACAGCTCAAGCACTCTCCCTCACTTTCTAAACCCCTCTCTCTCTCTCTCTGTCTATGTCTCTCTCTCCTCGCTCCTGTAGGAAGTTCGCTCCTCACGCAGACGGACAGGTGCACTAACTCACTAGACTGTAAAAAGTTCAATCACGCATTTTTCTCATTTTGTGTTTTAAATTCAATTCATTATAAACATTGTTCAAAATGTTATGAAAAAAAATGTACACTTGTTTTTTTCCCCCCCCCGTGTGTTTTTCTATACAAGGCAGGCAGAAGCAGCGCGCGTCACACTTCCACCCCTGGACCGCCGACCCCCCTCCCCCACAATTCCTGCACTCCCCCCTCCCCGCCTCTGTGACTCCCTCCAGAGTGCGCAGAGGAGTCCCCACCAACCTCCCGCCCAAACCCTCAGGGTGACCTCCGACCTCCCCCCCCCCACCCCCTAAGCCAGGCGAGTGACCTCAGGAGGCCTGTGCGCGCTGGCTATAAAATAGATCTGTATATATTTATATATGCTTATATAAAAAAAACACGAAGGGGGAGGGGAACATAAAGATGGGAATGGAGGAGGGGGGGGGCGGAGCAATACAGAGGAGTGCAGGCCGGGTTAAGAAAGGGTCCCTAGGCATCCTGGCCCGAGTGGTGAGAGGGGGTGAGGTGGTGGTGGTGGTGGTCGTGGTGGTGGTGGTGGTGGGCTGAGCAGGACGTGAGGGAGGGGGCCGGGTGGGGAGGACAGCGGAGACCCGGGGCGGAGAGGGGTAAGACTCTGCCGTGTGGAATGTCAGCTCATCATGTCGTTGCTGTTGACGCCGTAGGTCGAGTTCTTCATGCTGTCGTTGACTTCCCTCCTGAATACAGACAGGTTCTGGGTGAACCTGTAGGAGATGAGGAGAGAGAAGGAGATGGTTCACGTGTGTGGGCGGCTGAGCCTGTCTGGGGGCATCTATTGGGATGCGTGGGTGTGTGTGATCGAGTGTGTGTGTTGTGTCGGACCTGTCGCGGTTCTTGGTGAGCAGGTTGCGTTCTATTCCCTCCATCAGGTTCTCGAAGCATAAGTGCATGGCTTGCTGCTTCTCCGGAGGCTGGCTGTTCACTATGCTGTTCCTCAGGTCCGCAAAATACTGAAGTGGGCACACACACACACACACACACACACACACACAATTTGAAATGCTGGTCTGCACAACAGTTCAGCCGAGAACAAGGAAGAGATGTTCCCTAGCAGTGCTTCCTGGTGTGTGTGTGTGTGTGTGTGTGTACCTTCTCGTTGAGCAGGATCAGGCCCAGTAGAGGCCTGGACATGGACCACTGGTTTCTGCAGTCCTCGAAGATAATGATGTTCAGCACAGTAGAGAGCATCTGTGACAATAATAAAAAAAGAAAATCAATGAAAACGTCAAAAATGCATAATGAGTATCGTGTGTGGGGTATCGTGTGTGTGTGTGTGGGGTATCGTGTGTGTGTGTGTGTGGGGTATCGTGTGTGTGTTGTGTGTACCTGTTGGATCATCTCCGGATGTTGCTGCATGATGTGTAGGAAGCGATCGTCGGTTGCCATGGCGGCGGGACGTTTCTTGGTGGAGCGCGAGAGTTGCTTGAACAGGTAGGTCACGATGTGGTCCAGACTGGAGCAACACCCCGTACACACCATCGTATCTACACACACACACACACACACGCGTAGGGTTAGGTATAAGCATGTCTGAAACTACCTTTAGGCTTCAGCGACAAGTGCACGTGTGTGTGTGTGTGTGTGTGTGTATTACCCAGCGCGGTGAGCCCCTCAGATATAGAGGAGAGGATGTACATGACCACGTGAGGCTCCAGACTGGCGATGAAGTTCATGTGATCCTGGGTCAGAACCTCCAGCAGGGAGTAGAAGGACTGGCTGAGCTTGGGATAGTCCTGTGGAGAGGGAGAGGAACTCACTCAGCAACCCACGGACAAGAACCACGCTGTAACAGCGCTGAGAACACCCAACACACACAGAGAGAGAGTGTGTGTGTGTGTGTGTGTGTGTGCCTACCAGCAGGTCGCTGTGAGGGATGGACAGCAGCAGCTTGATGAAGGTCTGCAGCGCGTTGTCGAGGGCGTCGTCGCCGTAGAGGCGGAACACGCCGAAGTTGACGTAGTTGCCGCTGAGCACCGCCTTGAGCATGGAGAAGCACACGCTCACGCCCTTCAGCTTCACGCCGTACACCTGGTCCTTAGGGACCTCCCCCAGCGTCAGGATGCGGTTCCCTACACACACACACAGAGAGAGAGAGGGGAGGTGAGACACACACACACCCTGTACTTAGCCCCCAGGTATCTCCTGCTGGGACCACCACACCGTCACACACACACACACAGGGCTGAGGTGGACTCCTACCGTAGGTGGTGATCATCTTGCTGGTTTCTCGGAACAGCAAGATCCCGTTGGGCGACGACACGTCAAACTGTAACCTCTGTGACCTGGGAAACACATGGACAACCGCGGGGTGAAGCTCACTGCAGGCTGGCTCACAGGCTAGCTTACAGGCTAGCTCACAGGCTAGCTTAAAAGGCTAGTTTACAGGTTAGCTTAAAAGGTTAGCGTAAAAGGCTGATTCTGTTGCCAGGTTCTCTGGGAGATGAGCTCCTGTACCTGTTGTGGACGAGCTCAGCCATGAGCTTGAGGACGGGCGTGGTGCATGCTGGGACATGGTACCAGAGCTCGATGGCTCTCTGAAGGATGGGCATGTAGGCTGGGTATCTGAGGGAGGCGGGGTGAAGGACAACACTTTCGACCAATCGACAGGCTCGTGTTCAAGACAGTCTGGAAGAGCGTAACTCTGTATGAAGGGTCTATCAAGCCTATAACCGATACAATATTCAACATTTCTATCCAATCATATGTCCTTGATACTGACAGATCTACAACCCAGCCAGCATAGCCAGACAAACCACACGGGCCCGGAGCAGATGGCTTAGGGGTCAGTGGAGGATACATCCAATCAAACAGCATCATGAAGCTGGTCTTGGCGTTGAAGGCGAATGCGATGCCCCGCAAGTCTCGTACCAACCCCACCAGCGTCCTCTGCAGGAGACAAAAACCTATTTGTAAGTGTGTGTGTGTTGTGAGGGAGAGCCTGTGTGTGTGTGTATCTCTCTGTGTGTGTGTGTGTGTCTCTGTGTGTGGTTGTGAGGGAGGAGAGCCTGTGTGTGTGTGTGTGCTGTGAGGGAGAGCCTGTGTGTGTGTGTATCTCTCTGTGTGTGTGTGTGTGTGTCTCTGTGTGTGGTTGTGAGGGAGGAGAGCCTGTGTGTGTGTGTGTGTTGTGTGTGTGTGTGTGGTTGTGAGGGAGGAGCCTGTGTGTGTGTGTGGTTGTGAGGGAGAGCCTGTGTGTGTGTGTATCTCTCTGTGTGTGTGTGTGTGTGTGTGTCTCTGTGTGTGGTTGTGAGGGAGGAGAGCCTGTGTGTGTGTGTGTGTGTGTGTGTGGTTGTGAGGGAGGAGAGCCTGTGTGTGTGTGTGTGTCTCTCCTACCTTGGCCTCCTGCTCGTTGAAGGTGTTGGTGCTAAACATCTGAGCCACAGCTTCGAAGGCCGCAGTCAGAGGGAGCATGAACTGCTCAAACTGGTCCTCGTCCTCCCCTGAACACAACACACACAGTTAGTGTCAACATTTGTGTGTGTGAGAGAGAGAGAGAGAGAGTGAACATAAGAGAAAGGGAGGTGAGAAAGCATGGAGATTTTTTTTGGTTTGTTGCGCGAGTACCTAGATCGACCATGAGGAGGCGCCCCAGGGCGGTGTAGAAGGTGGTCCGGCAGCGCATGTCGCTCAGGTTGGACTGGTTGTTCACCCCCAGGAAGGAGAAGTGCTCGCTCTGGACGTCACACACACACACACAACACACTCGCCGTTAGAACAGGAACCCACATCTCCCCAGTGAGCAGTCTCACAAGCGTTCTCTCCTTTTAAAAGCTGCGTCGTTCACGTCTTGCAGGAAAGCCAAACGGAACAAAGGAAGCGGCCCCTGTGGGGGTGGGGTGGGGGGGGGTCAGGGGTTCGGAGGTCAGGGGTTCAGAGGTCAGCTTACCGTGTGGTTGTTGAGCATGAACTGCACGGCGCTGAGTTTCACCAGCTTCCTCACGCTGCTGTACGTGGACGCGCGCGTCGTCAAGGAGAACCACCGGAGCCGTGACCCCCCCCCACCCTGCACTCCCGTGTGAGCACTCTCACCAGGCCGTGATCCCGCAATATTCCCATTAACAAGACCCTTTCTTCGTTTGTCGACAGCGAACCTGCGACTTTAAGATAGCATGCCGGTGTTGTGCTAGCGTGTAATGTGTCAACTTATTAGTTACAAGTTATTTGATCTCCACATGCTGGCTTAATGACGATACAACACTACCCCCCCCCTCCACGGACACCACGCCCCAAAAGGATATCCTATGGAGAGGTCGTTGAGGAGCTGCAGGGTCTTGGAGGTGATGGGTTCACACTGGCCCCAGTACTTCAGGTTAGTGATGCTGAACGAACCATGAAAAAGGAGAAAAAAAAACTCAGTTTCAGGAGGCGGTTGACGAAGACACAGGAAACGCAGATATTCGACCGCGACTCTCGAAACGGTTTTCGACGACTCACATTTTCCCGATGAAGACGCTGAGCACCATGGTCTCGTCGTTCAGCCCCAGCACCTCGGACAACCGCCGGTACAGCTGAGAACACACACACACACAGACGAGGAAACATCATCAACTCGTCACCTACTTGCCCCGGGCATCAGTACCGGCCGCTACCACACGGACAAGTGGACCGTCGGGTGTCTAGTGACGGGGGGGGGATCTGTAACCTCGGGTAACCAGATCGCATCTCTACAAGCGTCTTACATGACCGTGTCTGGAGACGCTAGCACACGTTAGCACACGTTAGCACACACGCAAAGCATGGGAATGCCTCGCACGGGCTACATGCTACTAACACGTCAGGTGGGAGTAGAGAGCAGATCTGAGGGGTGGGGACACACACTGTGTGTGTGAGTGTGTCAGGAGGAGAGGTGATCATGTTCACGTCCTCTCTGTATCTCCCTCCTCCTGCTTGGCGGAGGCTAACCGCTAACACCGCTGTCCCACTGGGAAGATTCACCGGGACAACGCTTGAGTGCCCCTAACCTAGGACTGACCACGGGGTCACTCCCACTACCACTGACCACCAGTCTGCTACGTTTCCACTCCCGGGAAGAGGGAGGGGAGGCGGGGCTAGCCTAGGTTCCTAACCAATGGGAGACGAGTGGGTGAGGATGGGAGATAATCTAATCTTTCTACATTCCACCACTTATCTGGCCCGTTCACATTTTGCCGTTTCTGCGCCCGGAACAAAGAGAACACACTCCCGTCAGTCGGCGGCACACACACACACACCACACACACACCACTGAGCACGTCAGATGAACAGCAGTTAAAACAACACCTCTGTATCAGCAGTCGCAGCTATGACTAAGGGGCCTCTGGGAAAGGCTGCCGTCAGCACCGGCAGACAATAGTCTGGGGACAAAAGACCCGCTCCCCCCCGCACCAACGAGGCCCCTGAGACCGGTGGAAGGGGCCCCTGGCCCCGGTGAAGGCTCAGGAGGTAGGGGCTCACAGGCCAAAGCCAGGCGTTATAAGGTCCTCTACTCTAAAGCTAGACGGACTCACGTGGCAGGAGGGGAAAGGGAGTGCAGACTACCCAGTGTGTGTGTGTGGTGTGTGGGGGAGGGGGCGTAGTTACCTTGGATGATTTTTGCACCTGATCGCCGATGTAGATCTTTCGGAACTGCTCGAAGAAGCTGAGCATGGCCAGCTCCAGACGCTCGTTCCCCGCCTGGGCCAGCCGGGAGTCCGTCAGGTTCATCAGCTGGAGTACCCTGAGTGACAAAGACACACACACACACACACACAAGCACTTGTTTCTCTGTCCTAGTGGGGCCCCATCATTCATCATTGGGTTCTCAAACCTTAACTCTAAAACATCTATTAAAAAAAAAGCATTTGAAGTTTGAGGGTTATATGTTATACCATGTCATACTGTGACATGCTATATGGTGTTTGCAAACTAGTGTGTGTGTGTCTCCATACCGACACACTAATTCCCCATCCATGGCATCCTGTTCGTCTGTGCTGGCGAACGACACTCTCCCTCCAATCACTGCTCCGATGATGTAGACCAACCACGTCAAGCGGCCTAGAGGAGGAGAGCGAGCGGTGAGAGAGAGAGAGAGAGAGAGAGAGAGAGAGAGAGAGAGAGACAGAGAGAGAGAGAGAGAGAGAGTGCCTTAGAGCAGTGCTCTTCAACCCAGGTCCTCAGGACCCCCAAGCTCTGCAGGAGCCCCATGCCATGACAACTCAAATGAATCTGCCGTGTTTTGGAGCAGGGAAACATCTGAACACACACGGACAGTGTAGACCCTAAGGGCCAGGCTTGAAGACCACCGAACAAAGCTTCTCTTCCAGTGTGTGTGTGTGTGTGTGTGTGTACACTCACCCTCCTGTACTGTGATGTCTATGGTACTGGAGTTGGTGGACTGCAGGAGCTCCTGGTAGGACTGGGCCGCCTGGTCGAACAGCTGCACCAGGAGGGCGCAGGTCTTCTCGTATTCACACCTCCCGATGGTGGACAGCTGGTCCAGCTGCTGCTGGACGAGACCCGCGTCGTCCAGGGGGTCCTCGAGGCCGTCCCTGCACACACACACACACACACACTCGTCAGTGCATTTACCTCCACTTAAACAGTGTCTAACAGACACGAACGCACACGGGCATGTGTGTATTTGTGTGGCGTGCGCGTGCGTGCGTACCGGAGGATGATGTGGACCGACTCGAGGCGTGACGTGATGTAGGCCTTGGTCACCTCGGGGGTGTAGGTCTCCAGGAGGTGGGGCTCGGTGGCCTTCACATAGGGGACGGAGGCAGCCAGGCGCTGCCACAGGCTCAGCAGGTAGTGGACGCTGTTGGGGGCAAACTCCCAATGCTGGCACACACACACACACACACACACACACACACACACACACACACACACACACACACACACCACACACACACACACACCACACACACACACACCACACACACACACACACACACACACACACACACACACACACACACACACACACACACACACACACACACACACACACGCACACACACTTGAGTTAACCCTCTATGCAGTCTTTTAGTTGCTAGCGGGGCATGAAAATGGCCTATTTAAAACTATCCAAATGATGGTCTAGTAAATGAGAGAGGTGAACGTTTTTTGGGTTGTCTGCTTTGTTGGACAGAACCCAAGTCAACATAGCCTCCGCATGAACAAACCCACCTGTAGACTCGTGACGGTGAAGTTGGCTATGAGGCGGATCACTTCCGGATAGTTCTCCACTTTGACCAGCTCTCCCAGCTGGTAGTTGCTTTTCAGCCTCGCCAGCAGACGACAGAACTCGTGGTAGTTGTTGGGATCCGACAAGCTCTGAAACACACACACACACACACACACACACATCAACACCAGCCCAAAACGAGAGCTCACACCTCATCCTTGAGACAGAGAACGACCTCTCTGTGTGTTAAGATAGAGTGTGTGTGTGTGTGTCTACCTGTGGGTTCTCCAATATCCTTTTGACTCCATCCACCAGGTGGGACAGGAACTTGGCTCGCTCGGCGTTGTTGAAGAGAGACCGACGTACCGACGCGATCTGGACGAGACACGACAACACCTGCGCACACCGGAACCATCCGTGACTCCACCGCTCGAGACGAGCCACTTAGCATGCACTTAGCTATCACGCTCTCAAGCAGGCCCTGGGAGTCGGAATGGGATGAATAATAAACGTGTTCTTTACTCACCAACGGGGAGAGGGACGGAGGGATGGAATGATACAGATCAAAAAAGAGCTGAAGGGTGGAAGAATCAAGGAAAGCTGCGAGAGGGGCAAAGGAAAGAAGAAAAGAGTGAGTCCATCGCCGGATTCGCCACCATTTCCCAGAAGCCCCGCGGCGAGTCCGCCCCCTTTGACCCCCCCTGACCCCCGCCTACCTGATCTCCAGGAGGTGGGGATCTGCACGGTGCAGAGGTCGTCGGACGACTCGTCCGTGGACGTTCCTATGAAGTCGTAGTTGAGGCAGTTGTGACTGAGCTTCAGCAGCTGCAGGAGGAGGCCTGCTGCGACTCGTCGTTCAGGTCCAGCGCTTCCCAGAGGCCTGGAGAGAGTGAGGGAGGGAGAGGGGAGAGGGATGGAGGGAGGGAGCGGGGAGAAGGGAGAGGAGATGAGAGGGAAGAGAGAGAGAGAGGAGAGAGAGGGAGAGGGGAGGGAGAGCGAGGGAGAGGCTCGCGAGAAAGATGCGAGAGCGGAGAGCGATGCGCGCGCAGAGATCCGATGCTATATAGGGCTAGCTAGTGAGAGAGAGGGAGAGTGGAGCGGCGCGCAGCGTTTTCGCTCTCTTTCTGTCTCTTTCTCTCTCTTTATGCTCTACTGCTCTTTTCTCGGGCGCAGTGCGAGTGCGAGTGCTCTATAGGGGCGAGCGGGCGACGGGCTCTGAATGGAGAGCTAGCGACCTAGCTCTCAGATCGATAGCGCTATCGTCTATGGCGCGTGCGCGTTCTTGCTCGCGCGCTCGCGCTCGCTCTCGCGCATCGCTGGTCGCTTGCGCTTGCGGTCTCGGGGCTAGCGAGCGCGTCTGCGCTCGCTCTGTCGCATCTCGCTCTCTTTGGTTCTCGCTCTTGCACTCTCTCTCTTTCTTCTCTTGCGTCTCGCGCGTGTTCTGTTTCGTTGCTCTCTCCTCGCTCTAAGCGCTCGTGTTCTCTGGCTGCGTGCGCTGGGCGCTCGGTCGCGGGCGGGCGGCGCGCGTTCTCTCGCTCGGGTGGCGCTGCGCGCGCTGCGGTGGCGCGCGCGCTCGCGCGCGCGCGCTTTCTCGCTCGTGCTCTCGCGCTGGCTCGCTTGGTCTCGCTCTCCGGCGTCGCTTCTCGCGTGCTGCGCTGGGTGCGCGCGCGTGCGCGCGCGCGCGCGCGCGCGCTCATCTGTCATCGCGCGTGCTCAGGGGTGAGTCGGAGAGGGAGATGGAGAGTAAAAAACAAACAACAACTGTGTACACACACACACCTGTTTGAGCAGGTTGCAGGAGGAGAGTGAAGATGTCGAACAGAGAGGAATCTCTGAACGAGGACGCGATCTTCCTGTGCTTGGTCAGGGGGTGTGTGGTGTCAGCCTGCGTACGGAAACACGTCGTCAGAAACACGTCCTCAGAAACACATTGTCAGAAACACGCGTCCCGGGAGAGGAGGAGGAGGGATGGCGGAGGACCGGGGGAGAAGAAGAGGGGGCCCGCCCGGGAATCTTACTTGGTTAATTTCATTGGTCAGCTGGGAGGAGAATGGTGACCCCTATTATACAGTGTTCCACGCTGTCCTGTAGAAGCACACACAGCAGAAACACACGGCGAGATCAGAGACACAGAAACAAACCCGCTCGCTGAGACGGACGTAAATAAAGTTCGGTGGATTTAGACACACACACACACACACACGCGCACGCAACACACACATGCACACGGAGAGCCTACACACTCACAGGTACCTGGAGGAAGCGTTGTGTGACGTCGGCGATGACATTCCTGAAGACGTAGTCGTCCTTCTGGCAGTCGAACCAGCCCAGCTTGGTGATCCGGGCGTAGAGCTGGATCAGCGCCTGAGTGACAAACGCCGCCAACTTTGGCCGAGTGGCCAAGTAGTTAAGCACATAGTTCCCTGGAGAGGAAACACAGGAGAACCCAACACGTTCAAAACACAAAACGTCCGTACCACTAAGCCTGAGCTGGCTTTGCTCTGGCTGTGACCAAAATGCATTCTGGGGGCTGTGGTCAGCTCCCCCAATCCTTTCAACTCCAATATCTATTCTCACCACCAATAACAGTAGCCCGATTCTTACCCCTAATAGGATCGATTTCTATGTCAGGGGTGGTGGACAACCCCGAATGACTATTGCTTGGAGTAAAAGGCATGTGGTCAAGGTTTACCTTTGGTCTAGACATCTTGAGGGGGTTGACATATGGTGTGTGCATGTCTGTCTGTCTGTCTGTCTGGGTGCATGTCTGTGTGTGTGCATGCCTGTGTGTCTGTCTGTGTCTGTCTGTCTGTCTGTCTGTCTGTGTGTGTGAGCTGCAGACTTACGAATATCGATGCGTTGCTCTAGAGGCAAAGGGTTGCTGGTGCGAGACACCAGTTTCGAGAGGCAGGTGGCGGCGAGCAGCTGTGAGTACGACGACTGGGGGGAGGAAAACGACAGAGGGGCGGGGGGGGGGAGTGGGTATTTCCCCGGTCACGACTCGTTCCATCGCTAAAACCGTAAACATCACATCACATACACATGATCCATATTCCACGAAAGCGTGTTGACCAATAACACGACGACGCATGCACTTGAAGCGGCCAATCAGGAGTGTCGGGGGCACAAGATTTACTCACGCTGCCTCTCTCCAGAAGGAGCTGACACTTGCTGAGGCAGTCGGGGTTGTTGGTGAACTCCACCAAGGCTTTCTCGGCCTGTAGTCTCACCGCTGTGTCTGTCGTCTCGTACAGCTGCTTACACAGGATCTCTAGCTGGGCTAGGCTCTGCAAACACACGCGCACACACACAGATAAGGATTATTGAATACTGATTTATTAATACCGATGGCCGTCTTATCCGTCACACGCCACGGGGTGTTTCATAAAGTACAAAATGACAACATCCAACCCGCCTATCTCCGGCATAGAGGGCATGCTGATTACAACAGGGGCTGGACGGTATTTATTACAGTGGGTATGTTAGCAGAAACCAAACACTAAAACATGCTTCCAAGTCACTTCTGATCAGGCTACCGGACGGCAGCGTCCTCCCTCTCTCTCCCAGTAGCGTCCTCCCTCTCTCTCCCAGTAGCGTCCTCTCTCTCTCTCCCAGTAGCGTCCTCCCTCACTCTCCCAGTAGGGCCCCTCTCTCTCCCAGTAACATCCTCTCTCACTCTCCCAGTAGCACCCTCTCACTCTCCAGTAGCGCCCCTCTCTCTCTCCCAGTAGCGCCCCTCTCTCTCTCCCAGTAGCGCCCCTCTCTCTCTCCCAGTAGCGCCCCTCTCTCTCTCCCAGTAGCGCCCCTCTCTCTCTCCCAGTAGCGCCCCTCTCTCTCTCCCAGTAGCGCCCCTCTCTCTCTCCCAGTAGCGCCCCTCTCTCTCCCCCTCATGCTCCAGAGGTTGCCATAGTTCCACCCATGTGTGGCGGGGCGGGAAAATGCTGAGTCATACGAGGCCACTGTAAGATGCTAGCTGCCGATAGAGACTGCTAGAGCACAAGAAGGGTGGATGAGCCTCCTAAGAGTAGCGCGTGTGTGTGAGTGTGTGTGTGTGTGTGTTCCATGGGTGTGAGGTGGTTGTCTGATGGGGAACAGATGGAACCCTAACCCTGACACAGAAAGAAGCCCTAGGGCGAGGGACGAGGTATGGAGCACACAGAAGATAGCACGTCTGTTGAGGACAGAACCCTGCTTTCTACTGATAAGAGCCGGTTCGCAACTCAAACTATTTTTCCATTTCTCACTCAATACACATTTGCATCATTTCAAACGTTATGGTAAAAGGCAAAGCCTATGTGGTATATAGACGTCCTAGTATTTACAGATAAGAACCACGTGGTCGGTATTGTTTCTGAAAGACTCAGGCTAGACCCGTGCCATGGTGTATAGCCGATGTATGATATGGCGGCATAATTATTTGACGAGTACAGTGGCGTTAGATGTAGACACAGTAATTGGACGATGAGGAAGTGTAAGATGACTTTGCAATAAGATAAGTGACATTGGCGTCACAGGGACGAACGCCCCGATCAGGACACTTATCCCCCCCATGCGCATGCACCTGAAGTAATTATTTATAAGCTATCCGGGTGTCTAAGCGCTCGGCTGCCTAGCGAGCGCCATGAAACCAAACAAGAACATAGGATAGTTTCAAACAAATAACAGAACGAAATCGAAACTAGGCTACGACTGCACGAGCTCATAAAAACTGAGCCATGCATGTCTATGTAGTAGCACAGACTGATAATCATTACTGCCAAGTTAAGTAGGGATAGCAAGCTAGTTAGCTAACAAGTGTGGGCCCGACTATATCATAAAATGAACATGTCAAGACATTCGTATTTCCCCGTTTGCAAATATGTTATAGCGACGTAGCGTTGTTACATAAAATACGTCCGTGGTAATAAGACATAGTATATATACGGTGGGGGAAGAAAGATTAGTGTTCTGACGGGTTAGCTAGCGATTTTGGAAACAAACTATTTCACCTCCAGCAAATATACAATGCCTGAGACAGGTGTTTAGTTAGCTGGCTAAGCTAATGTTAGCTGCCAATAATCAATTCACCACACAGCAATCAGTCTAGGTTTGTGATGACAGGGTTCTTTCAATAAGACACGTGCTTGCGAAATAAGACCTTATTGAAATAGTTCAGACAGCACTCGACTCTCAGCGTGTAATTTCATTTCGAACCGGGGTCGCGCGGGAGAATTTTTGTAGGCAGTGCTGCTATGCTAAGTTAGCAGGGTCGCTAGCTAGCAGAATTTCGACTTGCTCACTCCCATGTTCTACCTTAAGCATTGTATTAGAACTTACATAATCAAAGTTTGTCATAACTACTTACGAAATTGGCACTACACATTCTGTATAGTGTAGCTTAGCTATGAGAATAACAACCGCTAAATGTAGCTAGCCAGCTAGCTCTATTTTGCCCATCCTCTCTTGGCAACCAAAAAGGCCACTGGACCTGATGATAGGATGTCTTTCTTGTTTACTTCATATAAATAAAATAATTGAGTCAATAACATTAGAGGAAGGCGCTGGCAAAAATACATTCTGCCTAATGCGGAACTCGTAAGTTATTCTTAGGTAACAGAAATATTTGATTTTCTTTTTTACACCCCCAAGGAACTAGCCAGCTAATGCAATAAGCCAGTCTAGCTGCACGATGACAGGCCACAAGTCATCAACACTGATACCCGCATCCGATTATTCCAGCCAACGTGGATCGCGCGGCCGCGATGTGCATGCGTTCAGGATGCATTCAGTCTGTATAATAAATAACGCATTTAAATTCTTGCAGCAGTTAATTTCAAACCATATCATAGCCTTGTTCATTACAAAAACATAAACCTCTAGTTACCTGCACATGATCCGCCATTTTGCTCCATTCATGCTCCTCTCACTCCCCCTAACAAAGTGCATGCGCGCAGATTTTCTAATTCTATAAAGCGTTTACGCTTGCGCCATTCCTTCACTGTACCGTAATCCTATGGTGTTTTAGAGAATACAGTTGCGTAAAATAAAATACCGTTTACAGACACCAAAACCGGCCTTTGTTTACATGATTCTTAAAGGGGAATTACTCTAATTCGGTTAATATTTTGAGACAGTTCCGAAAGGGGTGTTCCAGATCTTTTGCCGTAGTGTGAAGAGCCTACCTTTTTTTATTACATTAATGTTTAAATCAAACCAGTCCACTGCAGACTTATTACAGACGTTAAACACAACTTTTGTTAATCTAGACATGGATTGAACTAAACTAAATCGACTATACTATATAATACATTGTACACAATAAAATATTTTTAAATGGAACCTTACAACCTTTTGGATGTGTGTTTACAGGGGGGCTTTGCTCCGTACCCTCTAAATTCACAAACTACACGTTCGAGATATTTTTCCATTAATTACAAAAAAACGAGTATTGCGTGCAGTATCCTGCTGTAGCAAGTGTGATCCTCAGGGCGGCAGCACAGTATCAAACACTGTTGCTCTCTCGTTTTGTGAACTCACTTGCTTGGTTTTTGTTTTTGTATACTGTCTCTCTTTTAAATGAAATAAACATCTAAATATAAAAGGCAAATCGAGTGGAGTGTGGGGTTTGTGTGTCTGACTGATCTGGGATGACCAATAGCAACCTGGTGATCAACATCCCTATGAATATTTATTTAGACAGAGGGAGGGAGAGAGATCTGTTCAAATATTTTCATCTTGTCTATTTTGCCAAGTCCATCTTGAACTCATTTTTGAACAAATGAGCTACTAAGAGTGCCTTAGTACACAGCTGTGTGTGTATGTGTGTGTGTTTGTGTTTGTGTGTGTGGTAATTGAACAAATAATGGAGGCTCTCTTCAGGAATCCACATTGTCAGTGTGGTGCAGCCAGGGACGGCAGGAGGGAGAGAGAGAGGGAGAGAGAAGGGACAGAGCGAGCGGACTCTGCCACCATCTTGGGGTTTGAAGATAAAGCCCTGTGTTTGCTTTTTTAGCTTTTAGATGTTAATGTGTTATTCCAGTACTTCACGCCTCCCTCAGTGTGTGACCATTCAAACAGTGGAAAAGAAAGAGAGTGGGAGGAGGGAAGAAAAATAGGGGGAAGTGTGAGATGATGATAAGAAGTGGAAAGAATGGATGGTTGAGAGGCACAGTTGAAAGACAATTAGGAAAAAAAACTAGTTGAGCGTGCAAACGGACCGTGTCGTATACAGGTGAGAGACACGGAATCCAGTGAGCTGAAGGAGTGCGTCGCACTGTGCCAGTTGAAGATGGAGCGAGCGAGAGAAGGAGAGGGTAATGGAGGTAGAGAAAAGGGGGATTGGGGGGCGATGGGGAGGGAGTGATGGGCGGGGGGGTTGGGGGAGCCATAACTCTGGTTTGGTGGGGCCACAGGTGGCTCTTCTTGATACCATCAGACAGAGAGGATTGTGGGCCCGGCGGGACTGAAGAATAGATGAATGGATGAGAGAAGATGAAGGAGAAGAGGCGACCAAGACGAAATGAGCTTCCCCAGACGTGTTCTCAAACTCTAATGGTTCTCCCTCCTCGTCCCTCTCTGTCCCCTCCTCCTCTCCCGTCCCTCTCCCTCCTCGTCCCTCTCTGCATCTTCTGCATCTCCCCTTCGCCTTTTTCTCCTTCCTTCTCCCCTCCTCATTTCATGTTGCTCCGGCACTCGCACACACATACATACACGCACGTACATACCAGCACACACACACAAACACACACACACAGACACACACACGTCTGTCTCATTTGTCAGGGAAATTGGGAGGATTGTAGTGATGTCTTTGTGCAATAGGGGGCACTGTCCCTCTGCTGGTGGGGAAGGCAACTCTGTGTGTGTGTGTGTGTGTGTGTGTGTGTGTGTGTGTGTGTGTGTGTGTGTGTGTGTGTGTGTGTGTGTGTGTGTGTGTGTGCGAGAGAGAACGTGGAAAGCACAGAGCATTGAAAGCCATGCAATGTATGATTGGTGATGACTGACTGATGATTGAAACTGAAATGCATTATCACTGAGCTACTGATCTATTGTACTCTTGTGGGACTAGCATCATTGGGATAGCTTCAGTTACAGCATATTTACACAAGTATATTTTGCATGCCTTTAGATGTGTGCATATGTGTGTGTGTGTGTGTAGTGCCTACATGCAGTCACACACGCATGGTGTTTATGTGAGGGTAAGGAAGGGAGGAAATTCAGCGTATAGTGGAATATTCACCAGGGAAACAAAACCAGGAAAACCAAATTTAGTATCCATTTCAGTCTTTTATCACAACCACCATTGTTATTGTCACACATGGGCCCTCCCTCCTGCTGCCGAAAACAGCTGGTTACGGGGGGAAAAGAATACATGCTGTGCTTAAGATTGTGAAGACAGTGAACACAATTCATGTGTAGTCTGTAGAGGTAAGAATGATAACAACAAATTATCAAATCATTTCTCACCAAACTACCATAACAAATTATGGATACGAGGGAGCCAAAACACATCTCAGTCATGCTTCTAGAATATCAACCAAGAAGACTGCTTCGATCGTTAGACATGGGCCAGCTAATAGTGTAGCTAACTTGGACCGAATAGGCATTGGCCGAAATCCTGGGGGGAACAGGGGGACACGACATCCTGGGAAAAACATGATTTGTCCCCCCTAAGAAATCACTGTAAACATAAGGACATTTCAATAATATTAATAATATACATTTAACATATTACAATGTAGGCTATGTGTTACAACAGTAATTTGGGTGTCCCCCTCAGGAATTGCTCTTGAGAAAATGTCATATAATTGTCGTCCCCCCAAAAAATGATGATTTTCGTCACTGCAAACAGGGCAAGGCAGCTTTTAGCAACTAATCCAGCCACTCCTGGAAGCAGCTTCCAGAAGCTATCAGAGACTGGTGCCATGTGCAAGTCTGGAATGAAAGCTTACCTTTTCTCCTCTGCCCCCTGTGACACTATCGCTTTTGGTTTACCTTTTAAAAATCTGTCATGTTCAAGTATTCATACATCTGTTTAATTTTGACTGTCCAGTTTTGGTATATATTTCTTTGAAATCGTGTTCATGTGCCTCTGAAAAATACTTTGAATTGCCGTTGTGTTTGAAAGGTCCTGTAGTACTAGCCTTGCCTTGTTTCTCTCTCTGCTCCGTCGTTGGTCGCAAATGGGTCCATAATTGATAACCCTCAGCTAAAATTGAATACCTGTACTTTTAAAACCATTCATTTTACAAAGATAATCAAGGCTGTACTCTGTTTAAGAGAGAAGAACCTCAGAGAAGATGGAATAATGGTGCCTATATATTTATAGGATACAATTACAGTGTAAAGCCTGTGTAGTTAGCAGACCTTTGTCTCTGAGGGATGCACACACCTGAAAACACCCCCACACATCACCACGCGCTCAGACGTACACACATGTACATGCACACACGCACACAGGCTTAATTGGAAACAGATGAAGTACAGTGTTTAACAATATGGCAAATGATATACTGTAGCTGAAAGAGTTCATCTGTATCACATTTTGTCAGTCTAATTATTTTCTCTCTCTCTCTCTCTCTCTCTCTCCTCTCTCTCTCTCACTCTCCTCTCTCTCTCCTCTCTCTCTCCTCTCCCTCCCTCCTCCCTCCCTCCCTCCCTCCCTCCCTCTCCTTCTCTCAATACACCATGGCAGAACCTTGGTTCTCTACCTGAGCCTAAGGGCGAGACATTCACTAGTTCTCATTCAGGGATGAAATGAGAACTACACAGAGAACGCTCGCCGTGTGAGATTTCCCTGTGTCGTCTGTGTGGGTGGGTGAGTGAGGTTGAGGCGCATATTACAGTAACTTGTTTGATATTGCTCATTCTACTTTAGTAACTCTCTGACATTATTGAATGGAAACCCATGGTAACAGTAGTTCTGGCTTTTATTCTCTTGACAACTGTCACATCTGTGTGTGTTCACTTGTTTTGTTTGGCCTCGCCCCCTCCAGGTGTGTCTCGTCTGCTCGTTAGTGGGGTATTTAGTCAGTGGGGTTATGTTTGTCCTGTGCCAGTTCGTCTTGTGTGTTTCCCAAGTCGTCCCCGCCGGTTTACGTCTGTCTCCAGTACCAGTACCAGTACCAGTACCAGTACCAGTACCAGTACCAGTACCAGTACCAGTACCAGTACCAGTACCAGTTCCAGTATCCTGATTACCCGTGCACCGAACCCTGCCTGCCAAGTACCTGACCCTGCCTGCCGTTTGTCTGTGCCTTATCAAGTCTCCACTGTGTACCGAACCCTGCCTACCAAGGACCTGACTCTGCCTGCCGTCTGTCTGTGCCTTCACTCCACTGTGTACCGAACCTTGCCTGTCCATCACCTGAGTAAGCCTGTCGATTTGGAACAATAAACATCTGCTACTGAACTACCTGCCTCTGCTGTCTGCATCTGGGTCCACCTCTGTACTTGAGCCGTGATAACAACATCGTCTCCTTCGTTCAGCGTACCAAGGTCTGTGATCAATGCTATAGTTTGTCTCACGCCATTGCATGGATCTCGTTTATTGTGCACAGTGGCCTTGTGTGGTTCAGGTATAATTTCATTTTGTGTGTAGTGTCCCCGTGCTGTTTTACCATAGTGAAAGCTAGCTACGCTAGTCTGCAGCGAAAACTAAAATGATCTACTGCAGGAGACAGATCGTCTGAAGTATGATCACAGACAACTGAAATACTTGACTCTGAGCCTGCAGTCAGATCCATCTAGACTCAGAGCTCTTCAGGAATTCTCCCACAGCTGAAGAATGAAGATGTGGATCAGTGGTTACGTAAGTAGTACTGTGTCTGTATGTGGTGAAAACTACACTATTTATGTCGTCGGAAAATATTGTATCACTGTGAACAGTGTAGGGATGGTATGAGTAGCTGTGTGCACTGTGGGCCATCGAATTCCATTCTGTTTTGTCCCGGAGGAACACAAAAGTCCATCTTTTTTATCGAAAGTCTTTAACCTTGAGTTGACCGTGTAATTTAGAGGTCTAACATCTTTTCATAATTGTCCTCATTTGTACAGGATGTCTTTCTCTGCATTTGAATGTGCTTTCCCCGATATTCTCGACATTATACTCTGTGTCTAGGAGAGGTTGAATTGTACATGTCCTCTCCTCCCCGCTCCTCCATTCGTCCGTGACGGAAGCAGACAGCTATTCTCTGTGTATGAATACCAAACCTGGCAACCCTGAGCAACATCACACTTTGTCTTTTCTATCGCTGAGTTAAAAGAGAGGATTTTATAGTGTGTTTAGTAAGTACAAGGCTGTCTACAGGTATGTTTATAGTCCCTTTGCCTGCAACAACTCACAGTCTGTGCTTATTTGTGTGTGTGTGCGTGTTGTTTTGGGGAAAGGGGAGGATATCACAACCAGTTTATCAGCACCCGGGAGCATTCGGAATTGGGCCAGAGGACAGGAAAGTAATATAGTGTTGAAACCAGAAATCTCCTATCATCTGATCTTGGGCTCTCTCTCTCTCTCTCTCTCTGTCTCTCTCTCTCTCTCTGTCTCTCTCTCTCTCCCTCTGTCTCCCTCTCTCTCTCTCTCTCTCTCTCTCTCTCTCTCTGTACGTGTGTGTGTGTGTGCTGTGGACTGCACTCTGTTGTCTGTTAACCAGCCCAGATATCCTTGAGGCAGCCTACGATTCAATCTCTGTGTTTACCCCACGTGTTCTGTGTTCATGGAAACATTGAAGTCTATACTTCTGTGTCCATCTTTACCGGGGCTACATGTTTGTGGCCACATATCTTTATTCAACTTTGCTGCTTTCCACTTAAGGTACTGATCCACGATCATTTCCCTTACACAATAATGCAATCGATAATGCTTTTGATTTCTATACTTAGTCGGCCCTATTGAAAGATTAACTTGTTCTATTGATAGTTAGTCCATCTAATTCATCGATACAGGCCTCGAATGGGGTACGTTATACAGTTCAGGCCCACGACAGTAGTTGCTTGCTCTTCTCTGTTTCCTTCCTCTGCCTTGCCCAGCCCTGGCCCCGGCCTTGTATATATTAATCATTAGAGTGTAGCCTATCAGGGCTGCCAGTGACCTGACTGTTCCTAGGCTGCTGAGTGGGCGAGCTGCTCTGCTTCTGTTAATTAACACAGGGCCGGGTTGTCTTCCCGTCAGAGCACACACAATCACCTGCACGACCACACACACACACAGTCTCTCCTCCCCTCCTCGCCATCTGTGGCCCTCCAAAACACACACACACACCACACACGCGCGCACACGTCCGTTCATACGCACATTTTGACTCTCGCGGTGACTCATACAGGTTTCGACACAGGTCCCCATGCACGCAAACGCACACACACAACCTGTTTGAGGTTTATATTGTAAGTATGCCTTTATATGTGCCCCTCCCCTCTCCATGAATGGCTTTTCAGAACTGTATCAGAGCCATAATATACTGTAGACAATCTGTACCCCAAAGTGAAAGAGACACCGTATGAATGCGCGTGAGTGTGTGTACATGTGTGTGTGTGTACGTGGTTGTGTGTCTGCATGCTCAAGGGAGTGTGTGTGTGTTGTGTGTGTGTGTGTGTGTGCCCGTCGGTACTGAGGGGTGCTATAATGTAAGGCAATCCTCAAACCGATTGCCTCGCTCATCGAAGAGGGAGAAAGTGAGACAGAGAGAGAGAGAACGGAAGAAAGAGAGAGATTGAGAGACTGTGTGTGTCTGGAATTAGGATGAAGAAAAGGAGTGCGGTGATTCCGACGTCTCCGATCGCTTTCCGTCGGCTCGGACCTCGTGTGGAAACCTCCCCGTGTCTGTGTACCTGTGTCTCCATGCCACTGACGGCATGTGTGCCTGCGTGTGGGCGCTGGTGTATGAGTGTCGGTGTCTGTTTGTGTCTGTGTCTCAGCCTGTCTGCCTCAGGGCCAACCAGCGTGGCCCATGCACTGCCAAGCTGAGTTTGTCATTTTTCGGGGGGGTGTCTGAGCCGAAATGGACTGGATTACCCATGAACCATCAGCGTGTTGCAGCTCTGTCCCTTTCTCTCTCTCTCTCTCTCTCTCTCTCTCTCCTCTCTCTCTCTCTCTCTCTCTCTCTCTCTCTCTCTCAGATCCTCTTACCTCACTCCCTCACCTCATTCTACCTCGAAGCATAACACGCTAAACGATCTGCCGTTACAGCCTGCGGTCTCCCTCTCCTCCATTAAACCCCAGGAACACGGCGTCACGGGCCAACACAAATAGCCACACACTCCAAAAAGTGAATTGTCCTCTCGGAATGAACCGAGCAGTTACGTAAGTGCCTTTTGAGAAGAAGACAAGCAGAAAGACAAGCAATGGAATCAACTGAACAGACTCGGGAACGCTCCCGCTAGAGGGGCTGTTCACTGCGACGATGGGAAGAGGTCCCCCTAAGTACCCGAACAGCAAGATTGTTCATGTTGTGCCATGTGCTGTAGGATTTCACAGGACCCGATGCAGGACGATGGGTCAGGCACATTTGCCTGTCTGCTGCTCTTAGTTTATTAATGACAGTCTCTCTGCCGGCATCAAATATATATCTCTCCGCAGTCAATTATCTCTGACACAGTCAACATGGCCAAACACGCGCCACTGCTCGCAAACACACGCATGGACGTGCTTACTTGAGAGAGAGAGAGACAGAGAGAGAGAGAGACATAAGGAACTGGAGATAGAGAGAGTGCAGGAGGGGGGTGGGGGGGTTGACCCAAAGACTGACTGAAGATAGTCTGAGCTGGAAGCAGATAGCTCCAGATGATACAGGGGTAAGTAGCTTTAGCTGGAGATGAGAGGAGCTGAAAAACGCAGAGGAAGGGAGGAGAGGGGAGAGGACAGAGAGGAAGGGAGAGAGGGAGGAGAGGGGGGAGAGGGAGAGGAGGACGGAGAGGGACCCGCCCAGGCAACCCCCCGCGCGTAGGAGAGCCGACGCCTAGCGGGAGCGCGAGAGCGAGGAAGGATGAGGTAGGGGAGGACGACGGCGAGCAGGAGGAAAGAGAGGCAAGGGAGGAGATCGGAGGAAAGGGGGGGAAGGGACGAGGAGGGACGGAGAGGGAAGCGAGAGAGGGACTATGGACGAGGGGGGAGAAGGACGAAAGAGGAGAAGGAGAGGTGAGAGAGGGACCCCCCGCCCCCCGCAAACCTCCCCGTCGACGGGGGAAGAGGAAGAGGAGGACACTTCTCTCTCGAGGGAGGGAGAGGAGGAAAGAGAGCGTTAAGGGAGGATGAGGGACAAAGGGAGGGAAGAGGGAAGGGAGGAGAGGGTGGGGAGAGGGCGCGGAGAGGGAAGGAGGAGGAAGGAGAGGGAGAGGATCCCTAATTTAGGGCGATCCCCCGGAAGGGCACGGAGGCGGACGAAGGTAGAGGAAGCAGAGGAAGGGAGGAAGACACTGGACCCAGGAGAGTCCTACCCAGAGGAAGGGAGCGAGAGGGAGAGGATGGAAAGAGAGGATACGGTGAGGAGAGGGCATGAGGATGGCGAAGGATGACAGGCACATGAGATAGGACATTGAGGAGAGGGACGGGCAGTGAGAGGAGTGAGCAGGAAAGAGACATGGAAGGGAGGAGAGGGAAGGAGATGGGACGAGAGACATGAGAGGGAGAGGGAGAGGAGGACGGAGAGGAGCGAGAACGAGGGATGAAGAAGGAGGGATGAGTTATTTTAAAAGCCGATTAGAGGAGAGATAGAGACAAACAAGAAGAGGAGGAGGAGATGAGAGAGGAGACAGGGACAAAGTAGAATAAGTTAGGAGTGCTTATTGAGGGAAAGGTTTAAGCCTTGTCAGGGGGGGGGGGAGAGCTAAGGGAGAGGAGAAGAGTGGTTTACATCGGAATGCTCTCTCTCTCTCCGTCCCCAGTATCGAGGATCAATGCAAACACCTCTAGCAGCAATTCTCGGTTCCAAGAATTTTAATGCACCTTAATCTATTGCAAATACCACGGGGAATCCGCAGAACGAGAAATAACCCGGAAGACAGCGAAGAATTGAGGGCCTCCCATCGGGCGGGGTCCGGTGGAAGGAAGGAAGGGGGGGCCGGGAAGGGGGGGTGGCGGCCCAGGCTGGGCGGGGGCGGGGGGCTGGGGGGTGGGGCGGGGACCAGGAAAGGTCCATACGCCACGTAGCCAACACGACCCCGAGCAGGAAGACCAACAGACACACACACCACCCCCTCTACCCCCCCATCCCACCGCCGCGCTCACCCCCGTTTCCCCCCCATGACCCCAACTACTCCGCACTATCGGATCCCCCCCCTTCCTATCTTTCCACGACCCTCCCCCACCGACCCCACCTCCTCCCCCGCCTCCGACCCTCTGCCCACCATACAGCTGCCTACCCCCCCCCCTTACCTCCCCCCCACTCCACCCCCACCTGGGGCCACCCCCCACAGCATCCCCCCCCCCCTCCATCCCCCACCCCCCCCCCCTGTCCCCGGCACGGAAAACTAAACGGGTCGGGGGAACAATGGGCAAAATTTCTTTTGGCTCGGCGTGGAGCAGTGTAGTATGTGCTCCGAGCCAGCAGAGAGAGATGAAGATTAAATTGATGGGAGCAAGCTTTTTTTTTTCAAACGGCGCCTCAAAAAATACCCAAAAAGGCCGAAACAGGAAAAAATGACCCGCCAAAAAATTAGATATATTATGTTATAAGCAAAAAAAAATTAAATTATTAATATAATTGAGAATAGAAGGAATTTGGAAAAAAAGAGGAACGCACACAACCAAGAAGGGATGCATAGAAACGTAGTAAAGCGTACTTAAGAAAGAGGAGCAGTCAGGACAATT
>CAEFZP010003000.1:0-83818 GCA_903064625.1 Mallotus villosus
TATTCATGAAGCGAACCTGACCTTTACTGAAACACAGAGAGAGAGAGAGAGAGAGAGAGAGAGAGAGGAGAGGAGGAGGAGGAGGGGGTGGTAATGAATGAAGGACGAGCGAGGATGTGAGGGAGGTGGGGGCCCAAGTGGAGAGGAGAGTGGACAGGGGGAGGGAGGAAAGAGACGAAGGGGAAGAGGGGTTGGCGAGGGAGGGAGGGAGGGGAGCGAGTGAAGGAGGGAGGGAGGGAGGGAGGGAGGGAGAAGGAAGGAAGGAAGGAAGGAAGGAAGGAAGGAAGGAAGGAAGGAAGGAAGGAAGGAAGGAAGGAAGGAAGGAAGGAAGGAAGGAAGGAAGGAAGGAAGGAAGGAAGGAAGGAAGGAAGGAAGGGAAGGAAGGAAGGAAGGAAGGAAGGAAGGAAGGAAGGAAGGAAGGAAGGAAGGAAGGGAGTTGGGAGTTAAAGGAGAGAGGAAGAGGAGACAGAAGTTGGGCTCCAAAAAGGCAGGGAGGAGGAAACGCTGTGGAGGAACACGAGAGATGAACGAAGCAGGGCACCGGAAAGAGAGAGAAACTCAACAGGAAGGAAGGAAAAAGAGGGAGCAGAAGATGATGAGGAAGCTAAAGAGGATGGAGGGGCCGGATGAGTCCATGGAAGAGAGAGAACGGGGAGGGTGAGAGAGGGGGTGGTAGAGGTGACGGCAAGGTGAGTTATCACTCCTAGGTGAGCTATGCCAGAGAAATATTGATGGAAAGGTAATGTAGCGAGCTCTGTGTGTGTGTGTGTTTTAGTGTGTGTGTGTGTGTGTGCATTCGAATGGGTGTGTGTGTGCTCTGACTAGTCCTCCAGACACCTGCCACCTGTTGAGTTTTTAATAAGGCTGCCATGTCGGGGGTTTCATCTTGTCCCAGCATGCATTGCATGTGTCTCTGTGAGCTGCCACTCACTTTGACCGACTCCACTTACCCAACTTTATAGCTGTTGGTAGAGCACACACATCAGTAAGTTAGTGGTGTGTGTGTGTGTGTGGAGCTGCATGAGAGAGAATGTAAGAATGGGCATGGGGACCATATGTATGTGTGTGTGTTTGTTTATTTCTTTATTTATTTGTGTTTATGTGAGAGAGAGAGAGTGTGAGAGTGTTGCGTTTTAGCGTGTGTGCGTTTACCTAAGTGTGTGTGTGCATTATTGTGTGTGTGTGAGCGTGTGAACGTGTGTGTACACCTATATATCCGCTCGCCTGTCTGAGTTGATTTGTGAGCGCCAACCATGGACTAATAACCCCATACCTTTGGGAGTTTCCTGTCCCATTGGTATTCTGAACCTGTGTCCACCACACCAGAACACCACCATAGGAGGAGGTGATGAGAGAGAGAGAGAGAGAGAGAGAGACGGAGAGAGAGATGTATGGGGGGTGGAGAGGAGAGCGGGGAGAGAGAGAAGAGAGAGGAGAGGGGAGGAGCGAGGAGAGGAGAGAGAGAGAGAGAGAGCGGGAGTGAGTGGAGGGAGAGAGAGAGAGAGAGGAGAGAGAGGGGGGCGGGAGAGAAACAGAGAGAAACAGCAAGATGGCCCCACTGAGAGACCAGTCTGAGGTATGCAGAAACACAGAGATAAAACAGCCATTACGGCGAATATCTATTCAGGTATGTAACTAGGCAATTTGTTGGTTTTCAAATGAATGTCTAAATCTGTTTTTGGTAAATGTTTGAATCTGTTTTTCATCAGAGTACAGATTATTTGTTGTTTGTGTGGTTAGGACACACTATGTTTTGGTCATGATGTTCTCTCTGCCTTTTGTCTCTGGGTAATGACAGTAATTTGAGGGAATCTGCCTCAATTTGGGAGCTCAAATGAAAGCCTTTGGGACTGTCAAAGAAAATCAATATGATAGTGGTGCATTGGTGAAAGCGAACACACACACACACTCAAAGACACACACAAACAAACACACCTTGCACGGGTAGTCCCTGAGCAATTGCAAACTCCACTTTATCCTGCAAGATAGAGTGAAGAAATAGGAGAATGAGAAAGAGAGAGACAGATAAAGAGAGAGGGGGGGGGCGGAGGAGCAGGAGAACAAAGGAGAGGGTGGGGGTGGAAAAGAGGAGAGTGACACCAAGGACTCTCCTTCTTGGCCTCAGGTAGTTTGCAAACACGGATCTGAACAGATCCACGATGTCCTCAATTAGAGGAGACCCGAGTCTGCCATGATGCCATCTAAAACTTCACCTCAAGACACCAAAGAAATGAAGAAGGGAACTAGAATCTCTCTTTATACACCTCCATCTTTACCTGTAGGTAATCTATCTCTCCCTCTCTCTTTCTCTATCTCTCAGTTTCTCTCTCCCTACAACACACTTTTAGAGGGATCTGTCTGTCCTCCCTCTCGTTCTCTATGACACGATGTCGTTTTTCCCGTTTCTCTCTCTTTCTCTCTTTCTCTCCCCTTCTCTCATTTTCTCTCACTTCTTCTCTCTCACACTAGTCGTCCATCAGCCTTTCTCTCCTTCATGTGTGTCTGTCTCATCTGCCCTTGTCCTCTCTTCTTCCTGGTTCTGTTAGAAGCGTTACCCATTGTCCAAACCAATAACCTCCTACGGTGTTTCTCTGCAGGAGAGATAATGATTGTTGGAACACAGCAATAAATGTGTTCAGCAAGGCAGCACACTCAATATCACCGACCCCCTACAGAGAAGAGGACACACACACACAGACACACAGACACACGCACACACACATATTTTTACAGAAACAACAAGTTCACGTCCTCTCTTTCTCTCTATTACGTAACATGTAGTACACACACACACACACAAATGGGTTTGGAAAAACACGTGGTCATACATTACACTCCTTACCTTCCCTCCCACTGGGACCACAATAACTGGACCGATTTTTCATAGAAACAACAAAACACACATACACACATCACGTGTACATCAATAACCTTTAACTTGTTTGCAGTGCAAAGACACAAGCATTAATCTCTCCTTTTTCTGTGTTCATAAAGTCCACATAGTACCACACAACCCCTAACCTCAACTCTCCCTGGGTTGGGGCAGGTCTGGGTCCTCCACAGACCTGCTGACCTGGCACTGGCTATAATACATCTAATCAGCCTGACCTGGGACCACAGAGAGGGAGGGACTAAGCACAAGAGGACACGCCGATACGATTCTCAAAAACCCGGAGGAGCGAGGCGGCGCAGAGAAAAAGGAGAAAGGAAAGGCAGAGAGAGGCGAGGAAGAAAATGAGCACAGCAGCCCGACCGAGGCCTGGCAGAAGGGGCGCCGCAGACGGAGGGAGGATCGACGGGGATTAAGGCGAGATGGAACGGCGGGATCGAGGGAAGGAGCGCAGGATGCGATGGAGGGGGAAGGGAACCGTGGAGAGGAAAGGATGAAGGGATCGTGTGAAGTCGTTAGGGGGCGGAGCACAAAGTGGAACCTGGGGGGCGAAGAGAGAATGGAGATGAGAAGTAGAGGGGATGAGCGATGGAGACGGGCGGGCGAGAGACAGGGGTGCCGAGGAGGGAGGAGACGGAGGGAGAGGGAGGCATCGGAAAGGTCAAGTGGGATTTTTGGGAGGATCACTTTTTGATGTGACTCTCCGGGGTTTGAACGCGCTCTCAGAGTGCCGTGAGGTTACCTAGGCAACTCAAATACGTTGTCGTCTGATAGCGCGATGCAGTTATCTCAAAGTGGGAGAACATTCTGGAGCCGGGAGGACAAAAATAATCGGCCTCTGATATGGAGGCGTGTGTGTGTGTGTGTGTTCATGTATATTTTGCAGAACCTGGCATCTACCCTAGTGGGAGACGCTCTAAATATAGGGATACCCTGGCTGACTTTGTGAGTGATTAAGAAACACATTTCAAATGTCCTTGTACCATACCTCCATACCTCACAGATGCTCTGTAGATAGTTGGTGCTCGGTGTAGACTGGACCTGAGCACAACAGGGTTGGGTCAGGCCCGTGGACTAGTCTGTGGACTGAGGGTCGGATCCCATAGAGTCCGGCCCAGCTGGAACTAATATTCTCAGAAAGTCCTTTTCACAGGGAGAAAGAGCAGTTTGAACTTTGACCTTGAGGAGTTATGTACCGTCCGCTGTTATGTCAAGCATGACGTTATGTTAGATCAAGTTGTTTCACAGTAATACAGTCTGAGCAGTTACCCCAACAGAACTCTCTGATATGGAAACATCAATAATTCATAAAGAAACATTTTACCTCTCTTCCTTTCTCTTTCTGTCTCTCTTCATCTCCCTCTGTTTCTCTTCTTCTTTCTCCACCTCTCTCTCCATTTCTTTCACCCTCTTCCTCTCTCCCTTTCTCTCTCTCTCTCCCACACCATTTCTCTCTCTCTCTCCTTCTCTCTTTCTAAGGCATACACACACAGACAGCCCGTTTCTATGTAATTACACCCGGCAGAACATTTCTTTTGACACGCAATCCAGCATAATGTTGAATAATTAGACAGTCTGGTTCGTCAGGGTCAGGGTGCAGGCAAGAAATGCAGCTAGACTCGCAGCTTGACACGTACTATACACATTACTCTCCCGTAGACGGAAGCTACCAGATATATCACCCGGGCTTCTCTCCTCCTCCTATTTGTCATTTCATTGTGTCATTCCGTTCTATGGAAACGTGAATATAGATTGCATCAATATTCCAATATCCTCCCCACCTCCCACCTCCCACCTCGCCCTCCCCATCCCCCCCCCCGCCCATCCCCCCCGCCCCCCAAAAGCTGTGATCGGCCTGCAGATACGAGGCTCTTCCTATATCACACACAGTTGTGCAACTCGCGTGCAGCATTGTTTATGGTTCAGGACAGCTAGGAGGACGTGTTCAGCCACGGGTCCCAAACAGAGTACGGCTCGTGTATCGGTCGTTTTTTGTTGTTGTTGATGTTTTGAAGGACGTGGTCATCTAAGAACCTTGGGGGGATGGAGTGTTGTGTGAATGGGGGGTGGAGTGGGGTCTAGGTCAGTGAAGGATTGCTTGGTGACCCCGCCTCCTGCCAAAGATCAGAGAGTGACGACCGCAAGAGAGATGTGACTCAATACTGCCCTCCTTAGGCAGAGAGACGCAGTGCATTTGCAAAATGCAAAGGCAACATATTTCACTGATCTTCTTTCAATTGATAGTGATGAAAAATCACATCAAGAGAGGTCATAAAGTCTGTGCAAAGTCTGGTAAGGGGGAGGAGGATTAGGAATTAGTGTTAGGATGAGGCCTGAGTCCAACCTTGTTTCTGCAACCTATCCTTGTGCCCTTTTCAAAATCTTCTGCCAGCTACAACCTTGCCCAATACTTAGCAGAGGTCAAGGTTAGGGGTCTCCCTCTAACTGTTTCTCCCACTCTGTCTCTCCCTCCCTCTCCTTCACACTCACCCCCTCATGTCTAAGTGTGCAGGCTCCATCCATCATGTGGTCTCAGTAGGCCAGAGTGAAAGCGAGAGCGCCCCCCTGGCTAGTTCAGCCCTCCATGGCACCTGGGGACAGACAGGGAAGGTCAGGCTCAAACACCACAAGGAGAGCGATATTAATAATCTAGCTTCAATGTTTGTGTGTTTGTGTGTGTATGTGCCTGTTTATTTTGTGTGTGTGCACACGAGTGCTTTTCCACATGGTGGTTTGAGCGTCCAGAGAATGGACTACCGTATGCGTTTAATGGCGATATTTTTCATTCTATATTTATAGATTTCCTGTCTCTCTGTGGAGTGTCCTCTCCCTGTCTCACTCACACACACACACACACACACTCTAACACACATACACACTCTAACACACACACACCCTCACACACACACACAACGATGCCTGATGAGGTGTTAGCTTACTTTACTCTGGGCTGTCCTTCTGGCGATCCTGTTAAAGTTATCTCATGTTCAACTGTGGGGGAAATGTCCGAGGACACAGCACTCGGATGGCATCTTTATAGCAGAGCTCACAGCTACGTCGCCCCATCAAGACATGTGCTCGTCTGAAACTGAACACAGACCAGTGCAGCAGTCAACTGCTCGCGTGGCACGCTTCTCTCTTCTCTGGAAAGGCCGTCGTTCCATCAAAGACCGAAGACGTCGCTTTGTCAGACCTGACAGAAATGGTTCAGCCTCCAAGCCATCACACATTATTTGTCTCAGAGGACTAATTAAGGATTAATTTCTGTCAATTAAGACAGGGAATTGATGTAAACTGACACATTAAGTGCTGCCAAGGGCTGTGATGTACCCTCAGTCTGATCGGCAAGCCTAATGCGTTGTCACTTCTACTCTCAGGCACTGGTTAACCTTCCTGTGTGGGCATCAGCAGAGAGAGAGAGACTATGTTGGAGAGAGAGAGGAGAGAGAGAGAGAGAGACGAGAGAGAGAGAGAGAGAGCGCGAGCGAGCGAGAGAAGAGAGAGATAGAGAGAGAGAGAGAGAGAGTAGAGAGAGAGAGAGAGAGCGAGAGAGAGAGAGAGCTGAGAGAGAGATGAGGAGAGAGAGAGAGACAGAAATTAGAGGTTCATGTGTGATTGCTAAAGGGAGTACTCTATAAAATACTCCCCTGTGATGTTCACCATGACACTTCATTTGTAATATTATATTTGTGAGCAGGGCAAATTGCATGCTGCTCAAGTTCATATTAACGTTCCAGTTCTAATGTGAATTCTAAATGTTTATTTTTCCAATGTTGTGATGTGCTAAGATACGAAGGCAATGCTGTGACCATTGTGGTTATGTAGTATTCAGATTTACATTACATATTTAGCAGACGCTCTTATCCAAAGCGACTTACAGTAAGTACAGGGACATTCTCCCTGAGGCAAGTAGGGTGAAGTGCCTTGACCACAACGTCAGTTTTCATGGCCAGAATCGAACCGGCAACCTTATGATTAATAGCCCAACTCCCTAACCGCTCAACCATCTGACCCCCCTATTCAGTGTCCTTTATTCTGAGGCCACAAGGAGAGAAGGGAGACAGTAATATGAGTAAGACCACACACACACACACAGTTAAAGGATATTTTAAAGTGCAAGAGGTGAGCAGTGGTTTATGGGACATTGATCTTCAGTTTCAGAGGAGCAGTGTGCGTGTGTGTGTGTGTGTTTCCATCTACACGGTTTATGGGGAGGAATGTTGTTCCTTGTTCCTAGTTCATCCACCTCTCCGCCACTCACCCTTCCCACACACGATCCAGCATGTTCTCTCCACACACCGCCAACACGCAAACATCATGCTTGGCATGCACTGCTGGCTTCAGCATGGTTGCATGAACACGGTCAACATTAATGTTTCTCTTTGCCTGTTGTTCAAGATGGCCTCTTCTCTTTGTCACACACGCACACATACACACATACACACACACGCGCACACATACACACACACGCACACACAGGCGCATCTGTTCTCCTGTACTCGGATATCCTTCTGGTCCTTTTAAAGCCCACCACAGATGACAAGACACGCTGAGAGAACTCACACACACACAACCCACACCCCCCCACACACACACACCCACACACACACCCCCCCTACACACACACACACACAGAGAGAGAGAAGACACATGGCACACAGCAAAGCTTTAACGCTAAGTTGCTCAGACGTGTCTGAAATTCTGAGGCAACCGCGTGCGTGTGTGGAGGCTTCGCAGCAGCAAGGCAGGCTGGGATTTCATATTCATGGGAACAGACAAAGATCAGTCCTGTCATCAGAGTATTCCAACCCATTTCTCCATCACATCCTTTTCATACCGTATGTCATTCATATTCATGGAAAGTGTGAGTTTCAAGCACAGCAGTGAAGCAGATCAACATCTAGGGTGGAACTAACTCGTTCAATATGACCTGATTTACAGTAGCAGATAAACACAGCAACAACCCATCCTACTGCACGAGAGACTGATATTTAACAGACTTTACATCAGGGCTGTCCAGCCCTACACCTGGAGAGCTATCCTTCTGTAAGTTTACACTCCAACCCCGATTGTAACATGTAACCTTGTTGGTCAAAAGTTCATCATTTGCTGGATTGGTTTAGAAAGGGAAACCGTAAGGATGACAGAGTAGCTCTCCAGAAAGAGGTTCTGCTGCTTGGGATCTTCCCCCTGTACTTGTACAGGAAAAGGTCACTATTGGATCACTTACAGTGTGGTTGATCTCTCGCCCATTCTCTCTCCAAAACCCTCAGACAGCACTAGGAGGAAAACAGAAGAAGGAGAGAAAGAAGGAGAGCAGGGAGAGGAAGAGAGAGAGGAAGAAGAGAGGAGGACGAGAAGACGAAAAGAAGCGAGAGAGAAGAAGCGATAGAGAAGAGAAGAAGAGACGGAGACGAGAGAGAAGAGAAGAAGAAAAGAGAAGAAGAAGAAGAAGAGAAGAGGAGAAGAGCAAGAGAAGAGAAGCAGAAGACGAGAGGAGAAGAGAAGAAGAAGAGAAGAAGAGAGAGAAGAGAGAGAAGAAGAAAGAAGGCGAAGAAGCAGAGAAGAAGAAGAGAAAGAGAAGAAGAGAGAGAAGAAGAGAGAGAAGAGAGAAGAAGAGAGAAGAAGAAGAGAAGACGAAGCAGAGAAGAAGACGAAGAGAAGAAGACGAGCGTCAGCCTACGGAGAGAAGTGACTAAAAACGATCCATAGCTCCTCTGAGACTACATCTAGCCACTCGATCCCCCTCTCCTACTCCTCCCCTCCTCCTCCTCTCCTCCTCCTCTCTACCTGATGGTGCACAGAGACCGATACAGCTGCGTGAGAGAGGAAGCTAAATCACAAAAACCAGGAGTTATTATCTGCACCTCCTAAGTGATTGTGTTAATATGGGGGCTGATTGCAGAACATAAATCCTAATAGTCTTGGTGATGAAGTGTGAATTAGAATGATTTCCCTCCTAATAAAAATGCAGCAAGGAGATGATTAAAAGCAAACAGTGTCGACGTGGGACGGCAGTAACAATAATGCTAGCATTGGACGCTCGTCGAGCGTTATGCAAATGTGGAAAGGGCGCTGTGCAATTGCTTAGTTTCTCCTTTTCCCCCCCCGTCTTTCCCTGCACTCTTCCTTTCTCTCATCTCCCGCCACCCTCCCCCTCTCCTCCCCTCTCCTCCTCCTCCTGCAGTAAAAGGGCAGTAAACCCAGGCGGTGTCCGTCTCTTGGAGATCTGGAGAGAGTCGGAGGAGGTTTTAATGAGCCCGTGCTCAGTGTCATGACAGGATGGCTAATTGATGAAGAATTAATCCACCAGCGCTTATGTGTGTGTGTTTGTGTGTGTGCTTGTATATAGTATGTCTGTGTGTAATAGTTCAGGGAGTGAAACCTACTGAGGAGGGAGATTTCAAAATCCATGACTCATTCACGCTGATTTGTGGTTTTGTCTGTATGTGTGTGTGTCTGCACGAGAGAGAGAGAGAGAGAGAAAGAGGAGTAGAGAGAGAGAGAGAGAGAGAGAGATTTTCTGATGGTGTGGCTCTGATGTTCTCAACCACAGTATATATTTACATGTATTCATTTTAGCAGAAGCTTCTATCCAAAGTGACTTCCAAGAGAATATAGACTGGACTATTTGATGACCAACCAGTCATAAACCAGTACCCCCATCTACCCCCCGTCTGTCTGTCTGTCTGTCTGTCTGTCTGTCTGTCTGTCTGTCTGTCTGTCTGCACTCTCTACTCTGTGTCTCTCTGCCGATGCAAAGTCTGCCGCAGAGATAAACATGCAGCAGTTTACAATACATTTATCACCGAGTGTGTGTGTGTGTGTGTGTGTGTGTGTGTGTGTGCGTACGTGAGCATGTGCACATTAGCACTGCATTAATCAGTGTGCAGCCTGCTGGCTTGTCCACCTGTCTGCTCGTTACAGTGCACAGAGACAGATAGAGGCACTAGATAAAGCATAAATCTCTCTCTCGCACACACACACATTCACACACACACACACACATGGAACTCACTGCACACCATAAGTTAGAGACTCTGACAAACAACCTGTCAGACATTTCTTCTAGTGTACCTGTGAATGGTTTTGGGGTAAACTGCTTTGTGTTTGTACTGTAGATATGTAGATGCGTGCGTGTGTGCGTGTGTGCGTGTGTGTGTGTGAATGCCAAGCCTACAGTAGTGACAATCCTGTCTGATGGATCCCCTCCAGCAGGCTCAAATTGGGTCAAACTGAAAACACAGCGACACACACACCTACAGACATGCACACAGGCACACACACAGTCTGTTCATCCTCCTGAGTCCTCCTGGGCCTGATCCTGATCCTGATCCTGATCCTGATCCTGTCCTGTCCTGGGCCTGATCCTGATCCTGATCCTGGGTCTGGTCTGGGTCTGGGCCTGGGCCTGGGCTTGGGCCTCTCTATGTGTATAGATTTTGGCCTTGTTTTCTGTGTGGCTGATTGAAGCTTCACCCGCAATCTTTCCGTTTTACTCTTCTGATGAGAGTGATGGAAGAGCAAGATGGATGACAAGTCCAGGAGTCATCAGGTGTGGAAATCTATTTGTCTGATTTTGTGTACAGATATGTCATTGCTGAGAGAGAGTTGAGAAGAGAAGAGTTGAGAGAGAAAGGATGAGGAACAGAGACCACTATCTGTACAGCTACTGTAAGTGACAACGGGTATTGTCGTCATAATGCAAGTACATAGTTACATACTATTATACAGTTATAGATAATGTCACTACGTATGGGTAGCTTCAGCTTTGGCATGACAGCGCCATCTAGTGTTCAGGACCATACACGAAAGAGAAGAGCAAATGGCCTGCGGAAAACAGGACACACACATACTGGAGTGACGACACCCTACACGCCACACATCCAACCTGCTACACATGGTCTCTAGCCAATCACACTCTTATCTGGGCCATTTACCACTCCCTCACTCATCAGTCTAGATGTAGCATGGAAAGCCTGTGGGATTGTGAGTGTTTGTGGGGTTTTGTTAGTGTGTTTGTGTGTGTGTGTGTGTGCGTGTGTGTAAGGGATCCAGGGAGCGTCTCAGGGAGTGTGTGTGATAAGCCTCGTGTCACTGGCGTCTAATCATACTCATGTCCCTTATCAGCGCCTTATCAGGTTCTGGGCCTGGGAATGGAATACGCTTCAGAGGAGAGAGAGAGACAGAGAGAGACAGAGAGAGAGAGGGAGACATTGGGAGAGAGAGAGACCAAGAGAGAGGTGGGGCATTGAGGCGAAAAGGAGAGGAGAAAGGGATGGAGAGCATAAGGGGAAGGATAAAGAGAGATTTAAGGGTCCATTGCACTAAAAGGGTATGGGACACCAGTGCCAACCCTAGACTTGCTTCCCATTTGCACCATGAAAACCCACCTTGTGTTCAAGAATAAGGCAAGTCAGCTTACCACAGTGTGTGTGTGTGTGTGTGTGTGTGTGTGTGTGTGTGTGTGTGTGTGTGTGTGTGTGTGTGTGTGTGGTGTGTGTGTGTGTGTGTGTGTGTGTGTGTGTGCGTGCGTGTGTGTGTGTGTGTGTGTGTGTGTGTGTGTGTGTGTGCGTGTGTGTGTGTGTGTTTTTCAGGGTGACAGGGAGTGCTAAGGATGGGTGGTAATTGAATAATGACAGTTTAGCATCTGATGGATTACCTGTCACTCCCCTGTCCCCTGTTCCTCCATCATTGTCATCCTCCTCTTTTTCTTTCTTCCGTGCTATACAACTCCTGGTCAAATTGTCCCTCATTCAGCCATTACCACTGCCAGTCATCTGAGGAGAAACGCACACACAGTCTCACACACAAACCCCTCAAGGTTGCAGTATGGAAATGGACCGTGTTCAGGGTCTGTTGTTTGCATCGGTTTCAGAAGGTCTAAATGTCAGTCTGAGTCTGCTCTCCCTGCCTGTCTGCCTGTCTGTCTTTCTCTTTCCCGCCAGTCTGTCTGTATATCTTCTAATATTTCTCTCCGTCTGGAAGACGTATTAGATAGTACCCAATTGCTGTGAAAGTACCAAGTCAAAGAAGTGAATCGCCAAGCACAAGCACGGGAAGACAAAATCAACATATTTATTATAGATCTATAAGGTGCAGTTGGAGAGAGGACGCCACATTCATTGTGCTAGATAGCTTTTGTTTAGGCTTTAGGTAGGGCTCCTAGAAATAGCCCTGTAGTTCCATGTTCTCATGAACTAATATAGCAGGGTATAGTTCATAAACATTGGTTATTATGTTCAGAGCATTCCAAACAGTATACAAATAATAAAGTAATCATTAGTTGTTGTTAATTGATCAGTGGTTAAAGACAGACCTCAATGCTTGTCTGTGTGAAGGGAGAAAGAGAACCTCTGGAGAGGCAGACAGACAGACAAGCAGACAGCTAGACAGCCAGACAGGCAGCAGGCAGACACACAGACAGACACACAGACACACAGACAAGCATTGAGACTGAAGAGGTCTGTCTTTAACCACTGATCAATTAACAACAACTAATGATTACTTTATTATTTGTCCTGCCTGCCTGCCTGTCTGGCTGTCTAGCTGTCTGCTTGTCTGTCTGTCTGCCTCTCCAGAGGTTCTCTTTCTCCCTTCAGCCTGACTGGGACCACCTAGCCTTCTGTCCTGGTCTCCCCCCCTTCTCCTCCACACCTGAATGAACACAGCCTCTCTGTACCTCCCATTGTCCTCACTTCCATCCCCCCCGTTTCTCCTCCCATCCAACTTTCTACCATCACGACTGTCTATGGAACCTGATATGTACGAGTAGGGAAGCAGGTGCTGTGTGTCAGACAGACAGACAGTGTGTCGACAGACACAGTGTGTCAGATAGACAGACAGTGTGTCAGATAGACAGACAGTGTGTCAGATAGACAGACAGTGTGTCAGATAGACAGACAGCAAACACATAGAAAGAGAGAAAAAGACAGGGAGAGAGACAGAAAGAGAGAGATGGAGAGAAAGAGAGAGGGTTAGAGGGAAATAGAAATATAGGGAGATAAAAAGAGAGAGGGCGATGGAGAGAAGGAGAAAAACGAAAGTGGGTTTTCTATTTCCTTGCTTCAGTATTTCCCATTTGGGGATGGATAGCTGACCTAGCAGCTGTTATGAGACATGCAACAGACTTTGGGCATTTTATCATCATGTGTTTAATTGGTTGGAAAGAGTGTAGGTGGCACTACAAACTCAAGCAGGTGAAGAATATTTACACACAGGCTATTAGAACAGTATTTCACCCTTGTTAACAGTCAGTACCTCCAAATCACCAATGGCATCACTAACCACCAAGATGTGCAGAGCAGACGTATTCAAGTTCAAATTCATCTTTAAGTTCAATTCAGATTTACTGGTTAAGATTGAAATGTTGAATTCAATTTAGTTTAGGATTCAGATTTAGATCCAGATTGCCCAACCTTACCTCACACCATGATCATGCCTCCGCTCTGACTCACAGGTATTGTTGTCGATGTAATAAGTCAAAATTAAACCAAATGTGTTTTCCATCAATACAACATGTCTGTAAAGCACGTATGTCAATATTTGGTGGGCAGAAACTTGATAGATGCCGCTGTTTCTCCGACTGGATGAGTGCAATTACTGAACAAAACAGTTAAAATTGCTTTAATTTGAGGGGGAAACAGCCTCTATCTATCATGTTCTAGTCCATAATACATTGATTGTTTTTACACAATATGCTTGATGGATGGATGGGAAATTATTTTGACTTTGAAGCTGTACATCCTTTGTTTCGGGTATTTTCGCTTGTCTGATGCCCAGCAACATCCTCTCTGAGAGGAATGAGATCCCAGTTGAGGAAAAATAGACCATTTACAGACATTCCTGTTATTGGACAGGAACAACAAAAGTTGGACAATTGTTGGGGGGGGAAAAAGAAATGAAATAAGAAACTAAGCATTATAGTACACAATTTCAGACGTTAAGTAAATATATTGTAATCCAAATGAGCACCTTCTTAATCGATGTTTTAAACATAGTTAATAGAGAGTCACGGTCTTCGCCTGCAACATGGACGGCACAGCACTCCTGGTTCTCCCTACTCTTTACATTTTGCATTTACAAGGATCGAAAATGGGGGTGTAAAACGTGTAAAACCTCTTAGATGTAAATACAAGTTTTGGTAGCATGTGCATTTCGGATCAGCTCCAGTCTGGTTTACCCTTTCTTAATCCTAACCTTCAGAGGGGGAGGGTAAAACGCTAGACTGGTTCCCAGTTAGTGGGGACAACCGCAGCCCTTATCCTCCCCTAACTCCCTCTCTCTACAGGATGGAGTAACTGTTTGGGCTGGCACAGTGTGCCCTATACCACCGTGAGAACACAGAGAAACTATCGCACACACACACGTATACACACACACAAACCAACTGAATATGCCACTCTGCCAGTATTGGGCAGAGGCATGAGAAATAACACGGGATGGAAGAAAAAACAGACCACTGTAACTAGCCTGGGGGGAAATGTCATGAACTCAACAAGCCACCATTACATAGACAGAAGGAGGGGGAGAAGAACAGAGAAAGAGGTGATGGAGAGCTACAGAAAGAGAACGGACGGATGACAGAGGGATCAAGAGGAAGAAAGGATGAGGGAGGGATGAAGACGATGGGGAGGACAGGTAGACTGGGAGGGAAGAGGCAGAGATGGACTTTCCTCGTACTCCTCCAGTAGGATCAGCACAAACCTGTTGGATGAAACAGAGTGTTATTAGAATCCAAAAAAAGAACCCCCCCCCCACACACACACATCACACACACACACACACTTACCCTCGCACTCAAAAGCTTGCAGCACCGTGGTGTAGGTGGGGCCCAGCCATGAGGTGTAGCTTCCCAGAACCCTCAGAAGTTGCTTGGTGGAGTTGCTGAAGAGAACATCTGGTTGGCCGTAGCCGACTGAACTGAACAGGTTGAAACCCTCAGTGGTATTCGCAAATGCCTCCTACAGGATGGAGAAAAATACAGAGAGAGAGAGAGAGAGAGAGAGAGAGCGAGAGAGAGAGAGAGAGAGAGAGAGAGAGAGAGAAGAGAGAGAGAGAGAGAGAGAGAGAGAGAGAGAGAAGAAAAACAAGAAAACGATGGAGTGAGAGAAGGAAAGAGAGAAGGAGATTAAAAGAGCAGAGTGAGCGAGGGAGATAGAGAGCTATTGTGTGCGTCCGTGTGTGAGTGTGCTGTTGGGGGCCAGGGATCGGTGTTGAGTGTTCATTACATGTGCAGGTGAAGCCAGCGGGACACATCAGTCACTCTGACGTATGCCACCCAGTCACTCAGAGCGTCGGTAAGCAAGATCGATAGCTTTTCGGGCATTGTGGAGTAGTTCACTTGAAATGTGTGTGTTCTGCAATCCTTTCACAGACGCATGGCGTTGATCGATGGGATGAGCGCAACGCTCACAGAAGAACACACACACACACACACAACCATACACGGATGCACTTTCTTTCTCTCGCTGTCCTCTCTCTCACTGGCTCTTCCTCACTTCCTACCTGTAGGCGCTCCAGAAACTTCCAGATCCGACACTTGTCCTCCAAGCGGACCACAACACCATTGCCAGGCACCACGGCCAGGTGACATTTCTCGTGCTCGTGAAGCCCCGCCTCCCCGCCGTCTGGACACAGCAGCTTCAGGTCCTCCAGCTCCAGGTCCATGGCCCATGATTCCTGGTTTTTACCTGCATAGAATACAGTAGAAGAAGACAAAGTCAAGTAAGAGGAAACCAGGGTTACCACAACAAATGGCCACAACAAATACCGCCATGATTCATGTGGGTTTAGCTTCTTTAAGCACGGCAATAACAACCTTTAAGTCTAATCTGTATTACATGCAACTCTTAGTGTTTATCTCCTATTGTGATACATCTAACTATATTAAGCTGCTTGGGTCTGGTGGGGGCTACGGGATTGGACCAAGTCTGAGGCATGGGGTCTGGATCTTGTTGTGGTCTGGCATGGTTGTAGGGTCTGGACCCAGGCCTGCTGGTTTCTCTCTGATCTCCAGAACCAGGCCTGCTGGTTTCCCTCTGAGCTCCTGCCTCAATAAGGCTGCTCTCACTCTCAACTGCAGCACAGCAGTTTCTCTAGCGTGACCATGATAATGATCACCATTAATTTGGGATGTTGCCCGAAGCGAAATAACAGATGCACAATGAACAATCGGATTATGACATTGGGTCTGTGGAGTGCTCTCCTTCTCACACTTGCACTACCACAACCTTCCCAACACACCGCAACACACACGCACCCACACCCAAAGGATGTCATTGGGATTGTTGAACGGAAAGTTCACTACTGACCCCCAGTGGCTCCAGGAGGAACAGTGGGATTAACGCCGGAGGTTCAGAGGATTATTTCAACAGCATGCCTTTTAAGACCAAGATAAATCATATGAATCGAACAACGTCATCTTGTAAATTGTTAGGCAGGGAGTGGTCACGCACCGTCCATGTTGTCGAACACGGTTGTCTCTTTCACAAAGGCCACATCTCCCAGATTCTCAGCCACGCACCTTTGAGAAAAACATTAAAACGTAAAGTGAATGATTTCAGGAGGAGGGAGAAGACGACAAAGGAAGAGAGGATGGTGGGGGGGAAAAGGAAGAGACAGAGAGATGAGATACGGGTAGAAAGAGCAGGGGAGAGAGGGATTCCAGAAAAAGAAGAGTTTTTGTGTGAAAGATAGAGAAAGAGGGATCGAGAGGCACAGAGAGACATATAGAGAGCATGAGAGAGAGAGAGAGAGAGAGAGAGAGAGAGAGTATGGGAGAGAGAAAAGAGAGAGAAGAGACGGATAGAGAGAGAGAAGGAGTGGGCCTACCTGAGTGCTCCAGCCTCTCCGTAGTGTCTCTCCCGGTGGTTGTTGACACAGATGTGTCGGTCGTTCTCGTCTCCTATGCAGGCCTCACACAGGTTCTTCGGGTTGTTGCCCCTCGGGTCATGCTCTCGTTCCTTCACTCCCGGCACACAGCTGTAGCCAAAGAAATCTCCCACCACTGGAGGAGAGGGGTGGGGGGTCAAATGATGTCAATGATTCTTTCTCTCATTCCCCCTGTTTAATTCATGTCCCCCTCCCTCTTCCACCTACTTCACCCCCCCCCCACCCCTCTGACTCCACCCGACCTCCTCACCTCTGGGGAAGTTGCACTGCTCCCCAACGCTGATCTGGGAGGTGTTGACCAGGAAGCCGATGGGCACGGTCCAGCCCACCGTGGTGCGTATCCCTGGGTGGCAGGAGCTGCGCTCGTGCATCTCCAGCAGGGACAGGTCGCTGGAGGAGCGGCGCGCCAACGCCACCACGTAGTAACTGATCCCGTCTGGAGGGGGGGGAGGGGCAGTGGGGGAGGATGGGGGGGTGGGGAGGATGGGGGGGGGAGCAGGGAGAGTGAGAAGAGAGGGAGAGTGGGGGACGGAGAGATCTCGCTCAGCCCCTACTCACCGTCTCCGTCGTCGGACTCGCCTGCTGCCACCTCCAGGCCGTGGCAGAGGCCGGCTTTGTAGATGTCGTCGGCAAACATGGAGGCGGCGTCCGCTGTGCCGTTCTGAGAGAACACAGGAAATAAGTCATTCTTATGGTCATAGTTATTCTAAGATATTGTTTTGCACATGCCAGATAGCATAACAATTGTAGCTTGTGCATACAGTAACAACTGTGTATTTACATATACTGCATCTATAACTGGAGCAAGTCAATGTTCCCAATGCTGCTTGTGTACTAGTAACTGTGTCACGTAGAACTCCAATCAATCAACTGATCAACAGCGATGGTTTCCTTCAAGTGTGACAATATCATCCTCACACTTTTTTCTACCCCTGAAGTGAACATACCTGCCCTCCCTCCCAGGCCTCCATGTCTCCCATCTCTTACCTTGATTCTCAGCATGCAGTCGTTAGGGCTGTTAGCACGGACGCACAGCAGCTTTCCTCGGATGTTCTGCGCTGTGGCGTTCCCGGCTAAATCCAGACACTTCTGCTCCTCGGCATCCGAGACCACACACCAGGAGACTGGGGGTGGGAAGAGGAAAATGGTGTTAGGAAAAACATGGTGGGTTGAGGTGTCGCTCAGTTTCTTTGTGAGTAGGGCAAGGCGTACTCAAATCCATTACAGAGCTGCATCTTAGAATTCTTGAAATAACATTGTGGTTCAATTCATTTGATATGTGAATCAATAAGTCAAAGTTAAGTCAAAGTAAGAATAAGTGACCCTGAAAAGTGCAAAAAAGTTGTTCCCTAATCGAAAATAGAATCCATCCACATGCTCTGTATGTGCCTACAATAGTTCCAAAGCAGTAACACCAAGTCAGCACTTCAACTTAGCACACAAAACCTCCGAGATTTTTACCCGTGTTTTTCTGTGTGGAGACACGGGCGAGTGTGAGTAGGAGAAGAGCTCCAGCCAGCCGTCTGCCTGGATGCTCCATGTCGACTCTGAGGGAGATCTCTCTGACTCTGGAACACTCACTCTATACAACACGCTGTAGGAACCAAGGCTGGTCAAGAAAAAAAAACACTGTCTCACATAATCCCCCTCTTATAACCCCCGACTGATACCCTGAGATACTCCGGTACTGGCAAGACAACAGAGGGAGAGAGAGCGCGAGAGAGGGGGAGAGAGGGAGTGAGGGAGGGTGTAGAGGTGGGGGTCTGGAAGGAAGAAAACGTTTCATTATTCAACCCTTCCCACCCTGCTCACTTTAGCCAGCAGTAGATTATCCTCTCTCCATCTCCTGATAGCTGTCTGATGTTTCTCTCAATTATCCCCGGTGACTGAGAAGGAGAGCAGTGAGAGAGGGGGAGAGAGAGAGAGAGAGAGAGAGAGAGAGAGAGAGAGATAGAGAGAGAGAGAGAGAGAGAGATAGAGAGAGAGATAGAGAGAGAGAGAGACAGCAGTAGAGAGACACACGTGGGTTCAGAGCACTCTGGGTTCACCTGGAAAACAGAGTGGCATGGAGCTGAGGTCTTTAATTAAAAAGGCCAGAACAATATGTCTCTGTGTCGGAGTTGTGTTCGGTGAGAATGGATACCCACAGACTACTGTCCGGGCCCTGGCTCAGATTAAAGCTTGCAGGCAGGCAGGCAGGACAAACAGCCCTGTCTCTTGTTCACCTGCATGGTACCTAGTCAAGGAAATCATATCATGTAACCGCTTTAGCTCTCTCACCTACCTACACACACGCATGGATGGATGTGTGCACGAACACACACAGACAGGCATGCATGCACATTACTCTAAACTTTCTCTCTGTCGCACACACACAGGCCTACCATCTATCATGGTACCATCTACCGTCTATCTAGAAAGGTGGCTTTAACTAAATCTAAACCACCACTTTGGGTCCAGCTATGTTTACAAATGTTTTTCTTGTGACATAACAGTAGGGTTGTTGGTGATACTGGCAGACTTGCCCCTCTTGGTGAGGAGGATAATCGGACGTTTCAACATACCTCTGTCTCTGACCCCTCAGCTAAGGTCACCAAGCAGACATTGGAGAAGAAGCTCTGTGAATCATATTATGATCACAAAGAGGAGAGGAATCTGAGAAACTGGCACAGTATATTTCATAACCTCACATCATCTCATAATGTATCTAAGAAATTGATTGTCTGCTAAGTTCTGTGTTGGTCACCAAATAATTTGATGGAAATGCATAACAATTTGACGCTCAACGAACACCTGCATACAGCGGAAAGTTGTTGGAGGACTTGCAGTGCCCCACAATGCATTCTTGGATCGACAACGCTCTAGTGACGTCATGTTGTTGCTACCCGCTGCTCTTCCCCCGTAGCACCACGAAGAAGTGATTGTGGGCGGATTTGGTCCTCTTGGCTCTCATCTACAAATCAACCAAACCTGCTAATTCGAAAATTAATACATGCTAACACGTTTGTATCATATCATGTGTTAGATATTCATATTCGTATTTTCCAGGTAAGAACCTGTCAGACATTCAGTATTTTTGGACGATTCCTGATTGCTATTTATCTAGCCACAGTAGCTAGCTAGCTAGAACTAGCATGCCAAGACTCAACAGAACAGACATGTCCGACCCTGGCGCCTGGGAGGCGGCAGTAAATAGGCAATAAAACCGCTTATTGGCCTGCTTGCTTGCTAGCTAGCCAGATAGTTATCAACAAAACACAGCAATTGCGCACTGCAAACCTTTTATTTTACATTTGGAATCTACAGTAGTATTTAGTCATTGTGTTTATGCATGTCTTACTACTGCTAGCTAGTATTACTAGATCTTTATTTAAAACAAGATGCTGCAGTGGCTTACACTGACCAACTATCTTATTTTAGCTTCCTTGTCAACCATTGACATAGTTCATCACGATCGCATGATTTTGTATTTTCCCGAGGTAACGTTAGCTAGTAAGTTACATTAGTATTCCTTTGGTTGTGCTTTCAGGGTGTTCAGAAAAATCGGACGGGCGATGTTTGAGTCTACTGGCAAAGCATAGCACCTACCCATCCTCATCACTACAAGTAAGACACGCGCATTGTTTTACTGTTTGCTCATCTCGACGAGCCCGGTTTTGATGTACTCTCCTATACACCGACTGACTGCACTTATTCGCCATGATAGAACTGGTGTCCCTGGTGCATGAGGGGAAATGTGATTATACCGTGACATCCTCTGTCTGCAGTGCTGACACCCCCCGCCCCACCTCTCCTCTCAACAGTGCAGTGAACCAAATGGGTCATTGCGCCGTCCATGTCCTGCTTCTCCTGCTGCTACAGATCCCGCAGATATATGCTGAGGGTACGCCTCTGTCTGTCTCTCATCTCTGTCTTTCGTCTCTGTGTGGGTCTGTCTGTCTGTCTGTTGGTCTGACTGTCTGTGTCTGTCTGTTGGTCTAACTGTCTGTGTTTGTCTTTGTGTCTGTCTGTTGGTCTGACTGTCTGTCTGTCTGTTGGTCTGACTGTCTGTGTCTGTCGACTGTCTGTGTTTGTCTGTTGGTCTGACTGTCTGTCTGTCGTGGTCTGACTGTCTGTTTGTCTGTTGTCTGACTGTCTGTTTGTCTGTGGTTTGACTGTCTGTTTGTCTGTGGACTGTCTGTTTGTCTGTTGGTCTGACGTTGTGCTTGTCTGTTGGTCTGACTGTCTGTTGTCTGTTGTCTGACTGTCTGTGTTGTCTGTTGCTGTCTGTCTGTGTTTGTCTCACTGTCTGTCTCACTGTCTGTCTGTCTCTGTTGGTCTGTCTGTCTGTTTCTATGTTTTGGTCTATGTCCATTGTCTGGCTGTGTTTGTGTCTGACTGTCTGTTATTAGGTCGGGCTGTTTTGGGTGTCTGCCCTCCTTCTCATATCTCCCCCCTGTCACCCCTAGATGGGCAGCTGGAGTGTGTGTGTGAGGGCCGGAGCTGTCTCCAGACCCCCCAGTGTCGGGGGTCCCAGTGCTACTCGTCCGTGACGGTGAGCAGCGACGGGGCCGTGTTCAGCCGCGGCTGCCTGCAGGGCCTGGAGCAGAGCCGCCTCATCTGCTCCACGGCGCCCTCTCTCAGGCACGCCATGCACTGCTGCTCCCAGCACATGTGCAACGGCAACGCCACCGCCGACTCACTGCTGCCCCTGCTGCTCTCCGGTAAGAACTGCTGTTTTCTCCTTCCCCCCTGTCTTTCTCCACACACACACCCTCTCTCTCCCCGACCTTCTTCCTTACCTCCCTCCTCTTTTTGTCTCCTCCCGACCACCCCCCCCCGCCCCCCCAGCCCCTGGTGGCGAGCCAATGCGGTACCGTATGGAGACCCTGGCGCTGTTCGTGCTGGGCCCGGTGGTCATCCTGGCCCTGCTGTCCGTGCTGTCTGTGCTGGCCTGCAGGAGGCTGCATCACGGGCGCCTCCAGAGGCTGCAGGAGTTTGACCCCGAGCAGAGCGCCATCGACGGCCTCATCACCTCCAACGTGGGGGACAGCACCCTGGCGGTACAGAGAGAGATAGATGGGATACTGAAAGAGAGAGAGAGATAGAGAGAGAGAGAGAGAGAGAGAGAGCATGGGATGGATGGGGAGATAAATGGTGGAGGGGTTCCCACTTTAGCTTGTTGTCATAAGATTGTATTGAAAAGCTCACATTCTGCTGAGCCTTGTAAGCCTGGACCCTGGGCCTGCAGGGGTCTGGAGTGATGACCTGTCTGTATCTGTCCAGGACCTGTTTGACCACTCCTGTACGTCAGGCAGCGGGTCCGGCCTGCCCTTCCTGGTCCAGAGAACCGTGGCCAGACAGATCAGCCTGGTGGAGTGTGTGGGTATGTAGCAACACAACCATCTCCAACCCTGACCGCTGATGCCTCAGAGTGGCATCGGCACTCGGATGATGAATGTCACCAGCAGGAAATAACCAGTGTAAACAGGAAGTAAACTCTCCAACGTCTGCAGTGGGTAACGATGCCGGTTCCTGTCCCCTCCCCAGGTAAGGGGCGGTACGGAGAGGTGTGGCGGGGGCAGTGGCAGGGTGAGAACGTGGCCGTGAAGATCTTCTCCTCCAGAGATGAGAGGTCGTGGTTCAGGGAGACCGAGATCTATAACACCGTCCTCCTCCGGCACGAAAACATACTGGGTGAGAAACATACTTCCCTGTTCTTCCTCTGTCCGTCTAGAACATGGCTACCAGACTGAGCAACCCTGGCCTGGACTCACCGGTAATAACTGGAGGAAACAGTGTTGGAGAATTGAAACTGTCAGTCTATCCATAAAGTAGATTTCCCTTCCTTTCCTTGCACTCATTTCCTGTCCTCTTCCCCCCTCACTCCCTCCCTCGCTCCTCCCCAGGCTTCATGGCGTCCGACATGACGTCCCGCAACTCCAGCACGCAGCTGTGGCTCATCACCCACTACCACGACAACGGCTCGCTCTACGACTACCTGCAGCGCGTCCCCGTGGAGACGGCGGAGGGCCTGGCCATGGCGGCGTCGGTGGCGTGCGGCCTGGTGCACCTGCACACGGAGATCTTCGGCACGGAGGGCAAGCCGGCCATCGCCCACCGCGACCTGAAGAGCAAGAACGTCCTGGTGACCAAGGAGCTGCGCTGCTGCATCGCCGACCTGGGTCAGTCGCCCTGACGACCACGCGGGCTCCCTCTGGTCCCCCCGGGGGAGCCATTCAGCCGTCTGTCCGTTTAGTTGTGTTGTGCATTCGCCCGTCCGCCCATCCTTTTATGCATCCAAGCCTATGTTTATCCACCCATCCCTTCTTTTCTCTAGCCACCTGTCCCTCCGCACATCCTTTCTATTTGTCCTCCCGTATACTTGGAATTGAGTTGACTCTGACTCCTCTCCCCCTCTCTCCCCTCTCTCTCCCCCTCTCTCCCTCTCTCCAGGCCTGGCAGTAACCCACTCCCAGTCAGACAACCTGCTGGATGTGGGCAACAACCCCAAGGTGGGCACCAAGCGCTACATGGCCCCGGAGGTGCTGGACGAGTCCATCCAGACGGACTGCTTCGACGCCTACAAGAGGGTGGACATCTGGGCCTTTGGGCTGGTGCTGTGGGAGATCGCCAGGCGCACCTATAGCAATGGTGAGGGTCGGTTCGATTCACCTCAAAAGAATCCCAGGGGAAATCCCGGTTGTCTGAGGTAGAGGCGTTTTAAGCACTTGGTTTCAGCTCCGCTCCTATCTAGGGTGAAGGTCTAGGACTTGGGGGAGCAAAGAGAGAGGGACTTGATAGGCTTTTACTGGGAAGCACTTCTAGTACTTGTTTGAAATGCGCTCTGTCAACCTATGCGATTGACGGGATTGATGGGCCGCAGTTTCTTTCCTTCTTGGCAAACGGGTTGACCTCTGACCTTCTGTCTTCACCCAGGCATCGTGGAGGAGTACAAGCCTCCGTTCTACGACCAGGTGCCGAACGACCCCAGCTTTGAGGACATGAGGAAGGTGGTGTGTGTGGAGCAGCAGAGGCCCTTCATCCCCAACCGCTGGTTCTCAGACCCAGTACGTATGGGAGTGATCCCCTCTGCCGGGCGGGTGATGGCGAGGGGCTGTGGGGCCCAAACCTGGGGTCGGGGGGGGGGCCGTGTCATATCGGCCGTCGCGTTGGTGGACCTGCAGGATTTCTCATCAAACACCCTTTCTGTTCCTCCTCCCTTTCTTTCCCTCCTGCTTTTTTTCCCCCCCCCTGCCTCCTTCTCTCCCCTCTCTCTCCCCACTCCTTCTCTCCCTCCTCCCCTCATCCCTAGACGCTGTCAGCTCTGGTGAAGCTGATGAAGGAGTGCTGGTACCAAAACCCGTCGGCGCGCCTCACGGCGCTGCGCATCAAGAAGACCCTGGACAAGATCCACAGCTCCCTGGAGAAGGGCAAGGAGTCTTGAAGAGCCAGTAGGAAGGGGGGGGGTTAACACCCCCCTTTTTCTTTCCTTCTACCCCTGCCACTTCCCCACCACCAGGACCTGACTGCTGCTCCTGCTGCTGCTACTACTGGACAGGAACCCGTTGATGTCGTCATGGTCACCCCGCTGGACTGTAACTGTGTTACATGTAGACATGTTTTGAAATCAAGTGGCATTGTGTACCGTACCCTGCTTCAGTGCCCTCTAAAGGACTGCTCTGGTTTAACACACACAGTCCGTCACGTACCCACAGAAGCTGTTTGTTGGTCTCAGTCAGTTACGTTTGTAGTTCCTGTGTTCGACTTGACAGACAATCAAGATGTGTTCCACTGGCGCTTTGTTAAGACAAACTTGCCGTTCTAACACACACACACACACACACGCGCTCCAAGAGGAAAAGAGCCAATAGAATCAAATGAACTTATAGCAAATATTTATAATATATAAACAATGATGATACTAAGGACGTGTGTGGCTGGGGTACAATGCTATATGCTGGTGTGATTGTAGGGATATGTACATTTTCTTTACCTGTAAGACTAGTAGGACGTATGTTGATATAGAGAAAGGAAAGTTACTTCCACAACTTTGTGTGCTTAATGCATAAATACTTTCAGTAAAATAGGAACACTAAAGATTTATAATACTTTAACAGGTTGCTTTAAAAGAAGAGGGAGAGACACTAGTATGCATTAGGAAAGTATTTTATAATTTTATTCATGAATTTCAGAACTTAATTCAAGGGATCCAATTGTTTGTTTGCCGAGTGGGCTGATCGTTTTTGAAATATTGCTTTTGTTTTTCTTTTTTTGTACATGTAATAAAACACTTACTGCACTGTCACCGAAAGTATCCCGTGTTGTCAATTCTCCCGTCTCTATTTATTCTTTGAATGTGTACATTACAAAACCACAGATATAAAATTGTGCTATATTTACAAACGATCCATTTTCTGAATCTGGCGTTGTTGGCTACACACACACACACAACTGCAGCCCTCCTCTCCTGGAGCAGAAGTACGATTCTCAGTTACAGCAGCCAAAGTCAGCGGAGGTCATCAGGCAGGACTTTGTAAGGGTTGAGGATGCCCTTGGGGTCAGCGGAGGTCATCAGGCAGGACTTTGTAAGGGTTGAGGATGCCCTTGGGGTCCAGCATGGTCTTGATACTGCCCATGAGCTCCACAGCCTGACTGCTCTTACTGTAGTAGATGTAGTTCCTCTTCTTCAGCCCCAGGCCGTGCTCGGCACTGATGCTGCCATGGCAACCGGCAGTCCACTCGTAGACAAAGGGCTCGATGGCGGCGAGGAGGGCGGGATCTTTGGAAGGGGAGGTGATGTTCAGGTGGAGGTTCCCGTCACCTGACAAGACGAGGAACAAATCAACACAAGCAGCCACACAAGCAGACTATCAACAGACTATCTCGTGTTAGTGGCCGGCTGCTCTCACCCACGTGCCCGTAGCCCACCACGCTCTTGGCCTTGCCCGCCAGGTGCCGCCTCATGTCCTCCACCAGCTGGTAGATGCGCTCCACGGGGAGGGAGATGTCGTATTTGTACGTGAAGCCGTCGTGAGTCAGCGCCTCAGTGATCCTCTCACGCATCGACCACAGAGCCTGAGTGGGGTTTGTTTTCCATTTCATAGTATTATTTAAAGCAATTGATAGGACGGTTTTTTAAACTTTTTAATAGGTTGTCAATCACCTTGATTTTGGCATCCTCGGTTGCCACCGTTCCATCGCTGACCAGGGATGACGTCATCGCCTCTTCCAGGAAGTTATGTAGCTTCTCTTCGTCGTGGGTGGGGTTAGACCCTGCCGTTTCTATGACGATGTAGAACGGGCAATCTACAAGACACAAATACCTGATCTGATACCAAACATCGGGTGTTTGTGTATCTGTGTGTGCGCGTGTGTGTGTGTACCTGTGATGGGGTTGGGTAGTTTCAGGTGAGTGTTCAGCAGCCTCATGCAGTCTCTATCCAGGAACTCGTAGGCAGACAGTATTTCACCCAGCATGCCTCTGCACAGCTGGAAGGTTTTCAACAGCTGTTCAAAGGTCTCGCAGCCTGATGGACAAAACATTGGCACGTTACAATCTCTAACAACATGCCAACATCCTCCATAGAAAAAAAAACTGTGTGTCTATTACTTTGACCTTTCTAGTTGAGTGATGCTGTGAGGTCAGAGGTGAGACTTGCCGAGAAAGGCCACGTTAACAGCTTTGGGTTTCCGTGGACACAGGATGGACACGGCGGTGATGACCCCCAGCGTGCCCTCCGAGCCGATGAACAGCTGCTTCAGGTCGTACCCCGTGTTGTCCTTCCTCAGAGTGGCCAAGCAGTCCAGCACTCGCCCATCTGCCAGCACCTATGTACACACAGTTCATTGTCCTGCCCTCCTCTCTCCACCACCACAGCTCTTTTCCTCGTTCCCCTATCCTCCACTCACCACCTCCAGACCCAGGACCGTCCCCCTCAGGGAGCCGTAGCGGAGCAGGCGAAGACCCCCGGCGTTGGTGGCCACGTTGCCCCCGATGTGGCAGCTGCCCTTGGCGCCCAGGTCCAGAGGCATGATGTAGTCCCTCTCCTCCAGGTACTGAGACAGGCTCTCCAGCACACAGCCAGCCTGGCACGTCAGAATACCTGACAGACACAGAGAGGGTCGGGCCGAGTTGGATGTGTTTGTGGCGAAAATGAATTGGACTTTATGTACTATAGGGGTATTTGTAGGGATCCCCATGAGTAGGGAAGAAGGCTGAGGTCTGGGTTTCATTATCTGACAGTCTTAGTTGTCCTCAGACAGACCCAGTGAGTGGAGCCACACGTAAGAAGCAACACATTCCTATGGTACAGAGCGGAGGGGATAAGAGGGGTACTGCCAGAGTTTAGAAGGAGAAACCTCAGAACAGAAGCTGGGAAAAGGAGCTAGTTCTCCTTTTTTTTTCATCCGTGACCTCCGGTGGAGGAGAAAAGGGAACATAGGGAGCAGGTCGAGCTGCAGGTCGAGCTTCCATCAGAGAGATAAAGAGCTCGTACACGAGACAAATCATGTAAAGGGGAATGAACCGGGGACAGATTGTGGGATGATATTGGGAAATAGTTGTATGGAGGGAGGGGCAATGTCCTCATGTTGACACATACATATATATGCTCGATCTTAGAAGTCTCTAGATTCTTGTGTATTCCTGTAACTACTGCTACTTTTGTTGAATAAATCATCATGCTACCATGACCAAAATTGACCTTCGGATGAACGGAAATATCCCACAAATGTTTCACAAAACAAACAATATTTCTCAAGGAAGTCATCATACTTTGTCATGTCTTAGTGTACATGGGGTACCTGGCACTGGCTCAAGTACGGAACATTGATCTGATCAGGGAAACCTACCAGAGACAGCATCAAAGTCCTTTACGCTGTTCATGAGCGCTGTGGAGAGAATGATCTCATCGTAGACAGGAACGCTGCCCCCCACCAGGCCCGTGTTCCCCCCCTGGGTGTTCACTGCCAGGTTACGGTTACTGCAGTGCCTGCAGTTGTGAAGATGGGGGGAGGGGGGGCACATTACAGCTGAGTGATCTGCACATGGTGTGCATGTGTAGAAGTGTGTGGGGCTAGAGTGTATGCGTGTATGTCCCGTGTACATTTGTGTGCATCTTTTACTTGAGGATTTGGGACACTTCTTCTGTTGTTTGAGGTCTCAACAGCAACTCACCGTCACCTGCAGGGAATGAGAGATGAGGTTGGATTTAGTCCATCAATAAAACTGTTACGGTGACATTAAAATGGAGTACGACTGTAATTGTGTTCTACTTGCATAAACAAAAACATAAATGGAAAACAAAACTTTCAAAGGGTCCAGTTGACGCCTGAACTCGATTTTCTTCCATTTACCTCTCACTGACTTCAGCCAGTCCATATTGCTGGCAGCCAGGAGGTCTGGGTCGGTGACGGCCCTGCCTTGTAGTATCTCTCTGAAGAAGGCCACATCCTCCGGTGTTACCCTGGAGAAAGGTAGCCTCTCCGGGGCTGCAGCGGGGGAAGGCTGGGCTCTGTCTGCCCCTGCATGGTGCTCCCGGGCCCAGACACGGCACTGCAAGTGTTTTGATCTGAGGACTGGGCCGCTGAGGCCTGGGACTAAAGTTCTGCCAGTGACTGAATACAGAGTGCTGTGAGGACTCAGACGCTTCAAAAGAGTCCTTAGAGCCACCGGACTGTGGAAGATTCCTGCCATTACTAGAGGTGAAAAAAGGGTAAGAGTGACAAATTGTTTCTAATCTGTTTATGCAACAGTAATACACATAGGGATACATATCACAAAACTGAACTTTGAACAAGTATCAGGATTAATACATTAGAATACTGTTTTGCTAAACTGCACTCATTCATCAGATGTCACTATCACGGTGGCCCTGAAGTGCAAAACACACCCCCTAATATGAGTGCATCCCCCAAATGAAAACACTCCCCCCAAATACGAGTCAACTTCCCCCAAATAGGATGACTTGCTCACCTCCCCCCAATACAAGGACACACTCCCCCAAATGGAAAACATTACATTACTGTAACTCAACGTTTAAAAATCTGCTGTCGAAACAGTGCCCCTTAAAACCCGTTCCATAGGGCTGCGCTTTACCATCGCTATCTGGTGGTTTACTGTGAGAACTGCACTTGTAATTCACACTTTAACCCACTAGATGGCGGAATTGAAGCGCAGCCCAATGGCGCTGTCGAAACAGTGCCCCTTAACACGCAATTTATACTTTTGCATAAGTAGGCCTACTTGCTACCTGCTTCGATAGCTAAACAACTGTCCTGCTACACGTGACTCTGTCAGGCTATTGCATTTCGTACTTCTGTCGATCAATTTCTTATTCCCTGTTAGTTACTGCATCCATTCAGCGACAAAAGTGTTGTACCAACCATTTCTGATTTGAGTTAATGTAATGTGGTTTTGAGTTAATGTTATGTCGTCTCCATGTGGAGGAGCGTGTCTTTTGGGGAAGTTGACTCGTATTTGAGGGGAGTGTTTTCATTTGGGGGATGCACTTATATTAGGGGGGGTGTTTTTGCACTTCAGGGCCACCGTACTGTATAGATGACAGATTGCTCAAACTCACTTCAGTCGTAATTAAACATTAGGGATTTTCAGTTTGTTAGACCTGGCTTCTTCTAACATGACGACATTTAGCTGCCAAATTCGCATGACATGCTTACCTAATCAAGCTAGCAAGGTATATATGGCCCTATATATTTATATCTGCTTGGATCACACATTGTCACTACATGCAAACAAAACTGAAAGTTAGCGAGGTTAGCTACAGTACCTACCTAGCAAGCCACGTCGTAAGGTCTGAGTCTCTTTATTCAGTTCATAATGCTGCAAGGAGAGGAATCTTCTTCAAAGTTCAAGGGTACAAATCGTGTATTTTCACTTCCAGATTATTATGGTCAATTGTTTACACATGGACCACCGCAAAGGCTTATGGGAGGTTAGTAATTCTGAGGCTGTCCAATCAGATGTCATTTATTTAGCCAATCAGTACTGAGGTCGCGAATCGAACCGCCTTCTTGCGGAAGTGACTGAAGTTGAACCGCTCTGTTTATCACATAGCTCCTGGTAGGTAAGTCTGTGCATAGCTCACATTATTTGATGTCTCTCCGTAGAAGTTATTTACCTAATTTAAATCGATTTCCAGTTTAAGTTGACAAAAATCAGTAGGACAATTAGGTGGAAAAACACGAACAAAAGGGGTATTTTATAACATTTTAATACCATTGTTGTGTTGTTGACGAACATTTTTAAGAGACATCCAAAGGCTAGATGCCAATGTTATGGACAAAATACTGTGAAGGTACAGTAGTTTAGTCCAATCATGCAGAGGTTCAATACCATCACTTCAAAAACATAACAGTCGAATTTACAGTAAAAATTGATAAATATTAGTTAAAGGGATTCAGCTGACACCTTGGTATAAATATAGGATACTGTAAATAGCAAGTGCAGTCAGTAAGTCCTGGGGAATAACAAAACTGATGTCAACCAATACTGTAGATGTTCAACTCATGAGATCCCCTTTATAGGACTCTGAAGGAGGCGAGGTGTGACGATGTCCCATCATGTCTACATATAAGTGGATCTTCAGTCCAATTGTTCTCACTCTCTTCCATGTTTACTTTGGTGACCGCCATCCATGCAGGTCCAGAATCAGTTCTTGAGTTGTCTTTGGTCGTGTTTGGAGATTAGCCTCTTAATGTGAGCCAGCTTGTTGTGCAGGTACTCACAGCGACGCCTGTCTTGTTTGTAGTTAGGGTTTGACTGCAGGGATATGGGGAGGAATATATAATACAAGAGAGCATGTATATTGTTTTGAAATCCTAATATGTGGAGATATTAAAGAAAATAGTGGGTTATGTTTACCTTTTTTATTTTGCGGTATTCTTGTAAGATCTGGTTATGGAGGGTCTAAAAAAGGAATAAACATTATATTAATGTACCATACCATGATGGCACTTCCTCCTGTTGATTTTGTTCTACTCCTCGTGTGTGCCTGTGTATCACCTGGTATTTGTGTGTTCCGTGGCGCAGCTGTTTGAGCTGTGTGTCCAACTCTGTAAACTGCCGTGTCACACAGTCGATACGCGAGTGTAAATCCAGGTAATCTTTGTACTCTTTGTTAAAGTCCTGCTTGTATTTCTGTCTCTGGTCCTGGTTACATATCACTGTGTACTTCCTACAGAGAGAGAGACATCGTGAATGTTCTCATCAGCCTGTGCCTGTACACCCATGACTGTTATTGTGTGACTGAGTGTGAGTGCGTGCGTGTCTTAATATAGAGATGGGATTCTTACAATAAGTAGTCTGTCATGTCATTGGCCGGAAGAACACTTGGGTTGAAGAACATTCCATTGTGCTCTATAAAGACAGAGAGTAACAGAGTGAAGCCGTTGGTTAGTACACCGTCTGAGCCCTAGAGGTCACTATTGCATTACAGTTTTTACACAATTGCCAAAACACATTTCTTGGAACTGTCACCCATTTTCTCAAAACTGTAAGCCCCAAACCAAATCTTCCAAAGTACATTTATGAAACCTCCGACTCTTCTGGCAAAATCAAACACTCGCCCCTAAACCATTTAACCCATGCTCAAAATCAAACAATGCTTTCAGCTGGTAAACACAGCAAATAAATATATAACAAAATGAAGCAATCATTAGACACAACACAAAAAAATGGAGAACACAGCATCCAGGGCATGGAGCTCCGTGTAAAGAAACGTGTGTTTATGTATACACAGTTTATGCATTTAGCAATAAAGAAAATATTACAGTAACCATCACAACTTAGTACTGTCAACAAAGAAGAAAGAAAGAAAAGGGGATAAAGCCTCTCTGGGGTGCCGGATCAAGCCATGAAAACACTCCACACCTACGTCACCACAGGACAATTCCATTGCCTGTAGGAGATTTACCCTGGTATGTGGGTTTAGGTCATAGACCTTCCACCAGAGAAAAAAAACTTTCTTTTTGTTTGAGAAAAAGGCTGTATGGTGGAAGGTAAACATTTACAGTAAAAATGGCTGGTTGATGTTGAACCATTTTCGTATACGGACACCACGGTGAAAGCTGACATTGTCCCTAACCACCGTTAGAAACAAGTGTGAACAATTTGGAGTCATTGTGTTTTACAGATGACAACTGTAGTTGTAGCAATTGTAGTTTGCAACACACGTGCATCACAGTGCAAAATGTTTTTAGTGAGTGAGAATGTGTTTTAGATTTTTGCAAAAAGAGTGACTGATTCAACACATTTTGTTCAGAGAATGTGGTTTAGCGTTTTAGGAATTGTGAAAAACTGTAATACACACCATTAATTAATCTACCACATAAAGTCAATTTTAAAGATTCAAGAAGTAAACTGAAAGCCAAGTAGACACTATGGGCTGAAAAATATTGTTTATGACTTCACATGTCTTGCCTATATTGCAAATCTGTTGCAACATTACTTTACTTCAGTATTACTACTTTACCATCTACTTTTTCTTCTATGGTTTAAGTCTGGTTACCCTTTTATACTAATCTAAACTCTGTGAATGTGTCCCCCTGTGTTCAGTGAGCCATGCAGTTAAACGAGGGTGAAAGGGTGAATTAAACGAGTGTCAGACGCTGGTCATCTTGTGAACATACATTGCAGTGATCCGCAGTTCTCCTTTACGGCACACGCCTGCCAAGGCATCTGAACTGTCCTTGATGCCCTTTCAGTACCCACCTTTGTGCTTCAGACTGAGTGTTTTGGCCCCTCCTCTTCCCTTGTCTCGGCCCCCCAGCCTCTCGTCTCCTTCCCTGTGCCGGCTCTTCCTACTGGGCCTGCTGCCGCCTCGACCTGGAGGCAGCCGGGGGGCGGAGCCTCCTGAACCCAACTCCCCGGAGGGTGCCTGTTCTTCCTGGGTCATGACCCTTGATGGTGGGTCAAAGGGGAGTTTTGAGTCAGACGAGGTCACACTGCTGTCGACCTTTGTTGCTATAGTAACCTGGACTCCATGACCTGCTTCTCTCCGATTGGACAGGTTTGTACCCTGCTTGCCGTTGGTTGCCTTACTGGACAGGTGAGAAATCCTTGGCTTCTTATTGGCCAGGGGATCTGTATATTCTTCTGCGATAGAATATTTCTGAGGGGGGACAGCACACATCGTGGGTTAGTCGATCATAAACTCATCCTGACCTAATCGAGCAGTCATAACACAAGGAAACAGAAAGAAGTCAAAATACATGGATAGAATCAACCCAAGCATCTCAGTCAGGCTGTGAGGCCTGGTGGCTGCAGTACATCCAGCTGTCTGCTGTGGAGATGGGGGGGCAGGGGGAATGGGCAGCCTACCTGTGCAGGTGAGGAGTTGGGTGTGTCACGGAGGGGGCTGACCTGGGTCTCAGGGACCGACAAGAGGTTCTGGGGCTGAAATAGCCTTCTGGACACAGCAACAGACATGAGAAAGAATTCACACGTAAAGTTACTATAGTTCAAACGTGTTTGGTATGTCCAACCAATTATATATGTGTGTGTGTGTTTGTTTTACTTGACCAGGATCCTCTTGAGGAGCTGCTGGTCTCCTGTGGTGTAGCCACCCCAGTCTTTCTGGAGCTCCTTATAAAGATCCTCCTTCAGGGTGTACGTGTTGTCTCTGCTGTTAAGCTGGCCCACCTACACACATACGTTTGTTTATATAATAATGTAATGCATGAATCAATCAAACATTCATCAACCAATTTAAGACAATCATTTACTCCATTCCATTTATCTTCCAGTACGTTCCATTCAAATGCAGTGAAGTGCAGCCAACCAACCAAGCAATCAATTAACCAGCCAAACAAGCAATCAATGAATCAATTAACCAAGCAACCAATCAATGAATCAATTAACCAACTAACCAACCAACCAATCAATGAATCAACCAACCAACCCCTCAGCCCGCCCACCTGCAGCAGCAGTGTGTCCAGCATGTCCTTGTCCCTCTCGGTCAGTCCGTCCTTCTGCAGCCTGAGCAGCAGCTCCGGTCTCCGGTACGGCCTCAGCCCCAGCAGGTGTGTGAGCCGCTCCCTCAGGGGCCGCTGGACCGACACCACCACCCCCCCCGGTCCCCTCGGACGAACTCTTGGGCTTGGACACACCCACGCCCTTCCTCCTGGAGCTGGTGACCAGGACGGGCCGGGACGAGCAGCGGGACGTGGCGATGTCAGTCAAAGCAGAGGGCGGGGCCCGGATATTCCGCTTCTTTCCTGTGAGAGTCATAAAGCACATCATGCAGAATAGTCATGAGTCACTCATTCCATTCAGGGGAAATAACATACTGATTTCAGGAAGAAAATTACCATATAAGGTCATTCGACTGTCGTACTTCTGAGTGAACTACATTGGAAGCTAGCCACAACTCACATTGACGTGAGTAAGAATGACTCTTAGTGTCACTTCCTGGTTTTGCTTACTATCAGAAATGGTAGGTGGATGGGGAACTTTCTACATCTCTGTTGACACCTCACATGCCAGAGATGAGTGGAGGCTGAGGGGAAATGGAAGGGTGGTGACGGCAGAGGACTGACTGGATGGTTTGGTTTTGTGTGTTAGCTGGAATCCCTGTCTGCTTTGTAAACAGCTGTCTCATACATCGCTGCCAGGAGGGTTGAGGTCGGATGAGCAGGAAGTGGTTTTGCGGTCGTGTTCAACAGTGCAAGCTAAAATGCTAAGTCACTGGTTTGTGTTTGTGTTCAATGTCTGCAGTTGTGGGTGTGTTCGTGTGTGTGTGAGGTATGTGTGTGTGTGAGGTGGTACCCAGGTAGCGTCCCACCCAGGCTTGATGACGATGGCCCCCTTGCTGCGAGTCTCCTCCTCAGCCTGGGCCAGGCTCTGCAGTGCTTTGCAGTATGACTCGTCCGTCGCGTTCACCGTCAGCTTCCTCTGGATGACTCCCACACACGACAACTGTGCCTCGTCATCGCTGAGAGGGGAGAGATTCCATGAATTTCTGGTGTGTGCGTGTGTGCCCGCGTGCGTGTGTGTGTCAACCACTTACCTTGTGCTATGCTTGTGGATGAGGTCAAAGCTACACTGTGGATTGTCCCGGCCAATGTTAGTCAGGTAGAAGGTGAACGTCCTTAGTTCAACGGCGCTCTCTGTGTCTGTAGAAGGGAGGGTGATTTTCTACATATAGCAAGAGAGAGAGAAACAACAGAATGAAAGGGAGATATATTGAGTGTGATAGATAGAAGGAAGGAAAAGACAGAATGCGGAACTGATGGTTACAACGACATGGTATTAACAAGCTATCGTTCAATCAACCGAGTTCAGTGAAACCTGCTTACCCCTTGGTTGCCTGTGAAACAGATAGAAGGCTGCGCAGGCAGGCCCTGGAGGATAAAGAGACATTAGGAGAGAAGAACCATTTAGAAAGAGAGAGGAAGAAGGCTCTGCATGGGTAGAAAGTCAGGTGGAAACAGGCCGAGACAGATCAACACACAGGCGGGCGGACAAACAGTCAGTCGGACAAGCAAACAAAACGACTGGCAAACCGAGGGAGAGACAGACTGACACACAGAAGACAGAATGACACCTTCAGTGAGCTACGCTGGCCTGACCTGGACAAGCTGTAGGAAGCAGCTGACCCTGACCCTGACCTTCATAATGCCTGCTGGAGCCCAGGCCTGTGCTCTCAAGCAGGGTAGGGGTGTGACTAGGAGTCAGGTGGTGTTTGCCTATTTATAGCTGTCATTAGGATACCGTAGGACCAGTTTAGACACTCGGTATGTGCTAGCTAGCTTATGTTGAGTCAGCCATGTGTGTGTGTGTGTGTCCGTGTGTGCATATGTGAGTTTCAACCAGGTCAGGGAGCCTACACTGTATTTCTGTGTAAACCCTAACTTCATATCTCCCTCCCTCCACGTAACGATATGAAACTGAAAAGGGTGAGCTGACCTACTTGTCAGGGAGGGAACTGGATGTGTGTTTTCACCCCTGCCCTGGACAGAAACTAAGCCCTAACCTTCTTCTGTCTCGATTACTAGGAATTATTAAGTAGAGGAAGTGGAAGTGGTCGTTTCTTGTGCTGACTTCGCTCATATCGCACTTCCTGCTATACGATGTCTTAATGTTGATCTCTTAAGTAGCCTAATGATTACGTTTTTATATAGGCTACATCTGATAATCTGTGTACTTTACTCTTGAACGTCTCGATCTATTTTCCTCTGCCTGCCGGCCGCTTTTCAAGCGTTTATAAAGTTTATGAATTTCGATTGGTCATCTTATCCTGTTCTAGTAATCTGAACACACAGGGTACAGCGAACAGATCTGATTCATGGCAGTAAACATATCACTGACAACTCTGCCAGGTGTGGGGGAGGGTTGCCTACTCTGGCGCCACCTGGCCTTGGCATATCGCCAAAGCTGCAATAGTTAAGGCCAAAATTATTTTACAAGAACACGACGTCCTCTCAATATAACCTCCTCGCATTCCTCGAGGTAAATGTACAGGATCCAGCTTGTCTATTGCCTTCTGGGCATGTTTGTAAACACAGATCCCAATGGTGATATTTTAGCTATATGATCTACTGATGCTTCTTTCATTGACTAAAAACGTTACATTCTACGACATCTACAGATTCATGTAAGATACACACAGAGCACATTTATTTAGAAACTTGATCCTGCTGTCTTACGCGGAGAAATATGATCATATATGAACTTTTAGACGCTTCATAGCAAACAACCAGGCTATAACCTACAGTTGGTCTTTTCAGTTTCTTGCATAACTACGACAATGAGATGTAGCCTACACCATGGGACATAAATCATTACGGACAGTCTCAAACTGGACCTACCTTGTTGTCTTCATAGTTGTCAAACGCTTTTGCTGCGCTGTCAGTGAGTTTGACATGAAAAATAGAGATGTTAGCGCCATGGTTCATTCTGCGAGATGACAATCCGTAACATTGGTCTTCCTCCAATGTGTCCGCCATTTTCCAGTAAAAATAACCAATATGTCTCAAAAGTAGAGAGAGCAAAATGCTATATAAAAAAATAGCAAAGGCAGAGCGGGCACGAGCAGCGTCAGATCATTGAGAGGAATCTTGTTCCGTAACGTTTCACAATTCATTACGTCAGTGGGTTGATCTAGAGTAGCCATTTCTATTGGTCGAGTAACGGATAAATACATTCGCCTTCATTACAGGTGTCTTTACTTACTCACGTAACTCACACATTATTTCTCTCTATCTCTCTCTCTCTCTAACACACACAATAACATAATGAGTAAAAGCCGGGGTAACAATGCTGTACCACTATTTGACAAGATCAACACAATTCATTTTTTTTAAATAAGTTAGTGAAGATCTCTGTCTCTCACTCACACACACTCACTCTCACACACTTTCTCTCTATTGGTATTTGAACACAGGTGGTGGTCTTGGTTCGGTAAAACCTGTTCAAAGCGAACTTCTATCAAACGGAGCCCAGTCCTTTGTAGAGGGGCCTCTGTGACCAGCGACATTCACAACTTTGAACGTCCACCGCATCCCACGCCTGCCCTTAACCAGACATCAGATTCAGCAGACAGGCACTGGGAAATAGCTCGTGAAGGTGAGAGGGGGGTTGGTGGATAGACAGATAGATAAAGAGAGAGGGAGAGAGAGAGGATTACTCTTGATGTACGGTGCTGTGGGCAACAGTTGAAAGAGGAGCTTCAACAGATTTCAGAAATTCACCATACAGACTATATACCTGAGTCTGGTTTGACCCATCTTTCCTGTTTTTCACTGCCAGCTCTCCAACAACCTGGCATTTGTCTTGAAAAGAATCTAAGTACGTGTTGGCTAGGCGAATGGCTGGATAGATCTACTCGCTCTGGAGGACAGGCATACTGAAACCATTCTGACCATGGGGGAACCTCTTTGTGACTGCAGCCCCCTGATCGGAGCAGCCATGCTAGGGAAGCTGCGTCTGGTCCGCCTGCTCCTGGAGGGGGGGGCCCAGGTCAACGAGCGAAGCCCCAGAGGGGAGACCCCTCTCCTGGCTGCCTGTAAGGCGCTGAGAGGGGAGCCCACTGGCCCTGGGACAGTGAAGCTCCTCAGCTACCTCCTACAGAACCAGGTGAGTACCATTCAATCTTTTTTTCCTTCTCAGTCCTACTTTGGGTTCATGTGTCGTCAGTCGGTGCTAGGCTCAGACTCGCACCTGCAGATTCCCGCCCCGGTGGCCCCGCGCAGAGGGCTGATGCACCCTCCCTCTCCTTGTACGAGACTTCCTCCAAGACCATCCTTTCTTCCCCCCCCTTCCCCTCACCACCCCATGCTACGCCCCCCCCTCTAGTTTGCGGAAAGATGAATGGCCTGTCTGTGCGTTTGTCCCTCCCTCCCTCCGTCCACCCATCCACCCCTCCTTCCCTAAACCCGTTCCATCCATCCACGGACTGACGATCGCTCTCCCGTTCAGGCGGACCCGAACGCACAGGACCGCATGGGTCGCACCCCTCTGATGTACGCCTGCATGGAGCGAGCGGGGGCTCAGGTGGCCTCCACCCTCCTCTCGGCCGGGGCTGACCCCAGCATGGAGGACTACTCTGGGGCCTCAGCCCTGGTCTACGCCATCAACGCCCAGAAGCAGGCGACACTGAAGGTCTGTCAGTCTGTGTGTGCGTGTATGTGAGTCTGTGACTCTGTGTCCCGGAGGGACTGACGGTTTGTGTGACCTTCACTCCGAACGTGTAAGGTGTTGTTGGATGCTTGCCGCGCCAGTGGCCGTGACATCATCATCATCGCCACGGAGATGGGAGTGAGCGGCGGGCCCGTGACCCGGCGATACCTCAACGTCCCCCCGTCCCCCAACACGTCGCCCGTCAGCTGCATGTCTCCCTCGGATATCATCCTCAAGACCGGCTCGCCTAACTCAGCAGAGTCGGAGAACATCTTCAACTTCAGAGGAACAGGTCAGGCTTAGGGGTGATGTCATCGCCTTCTTTGTGTCCATCGACAGTATTTGTAAGGGCGGGCGACGGCCTTTTGACATTTTGGGTGAATTAGCCCCTGCAGTAGTTACCTCAGACAAGCAGTTTGAGTAAACATCCGGATCTTTCTTTTCTTTTCACCAGGTAAGAGAGGGAGCACCAGTATGTTTAGCGCTGAGCCCATTCCAGAGGAACGGCCCGGTGGTGCCCTCCAACCCAGACAGAGAATGTTGTCCGAACCCTGGCTGGCCATTCACAATCTGGCCCGCCTGAACAAGGCTTATGAGGAGGGGCAGAGAGAGAGGAGCGTTCTGGAAGAGGGAGACGTAGGTCAAGAAGGAGGAGGGGACGATGGGGAGGAGGGGGTCGAGGAGGAGTGGGGGAAATATGTTCATCACCACCGAGAGGGAAGGAGGGAAGGCCGCGTAAAAGAGGGAGAAAGAGATGGAGGACAGAACCGACACAAGCACCTCAAGGACCGTTCTTCAGGGGCTTCCCGTCCTCTCTTCTTCCCCGCGGAGGAGTGCCCAACCCAGGCAGCGGAGGGCAAACTGACCCCCGAGAGGAAGTTAAACCCTGGACCTTTGACGTCAGACAAAGCACACTCTTGGAAGAGCTCCATGGACAAGCTGCCCCCATGCCCCTCTTCTCGCAGCCACGGCCGCAGGAACACCCTCCCCTCGCTGACGGTCATCCCACCCGCCCTCCACCTCCCTCCCCTTATCCACCAGGCCTCATGGGCCTCAGGCTCAGACTCGCACCTGCAGATTCCCGCCCCGGTGGCCCCGCGCAGAGGGCTGATGCACCCTCCCTCTCCTTGTACGAGACCTCCTCCAAGACCATCCTTTCTTCCCCCCCTTCCCCTCACCACCCCATGCTTCGCCCCCCCCCTACCCCTCTCTGGTGAACGAGGCAGGAGGTCTCCCCGCCGCCACTCGGTCCAGCTGGAGCAGTAGGGAGGGGAGGAGGAGGAGAGGAGGAGGACCTCATGGGAACAGAAGGCCTCTGCCACGTCACGTGACCATCTGTACACACAAAGCTTTACACAGGCACAGAGCCTTTTCCCGTGAGTGGGTCTGTTCTCTTTTTCTTTGAATAAAAAGGTTTCTTGTGTGAGAAATTAGAGCTTTATTCTGGTCATTGGAGTATCTTTTATAATATGCCCAGCAAATGACAAAAGGTCAGCCTTAAAATGTATAGTTAGGGAGGGACGCAGCGTTTAGGCACTAAAAGAAACATGTCGTGGCTAAAAGGAGTGAAGTCATTTTTATTTGTTTTTAATATGTATCTACAACAAGGGGGACACAGGCAAAAACGACTGACGACTTCATGGGAAAAAGAAAATAAAAAATATGGAGGAAAAAAAAATAAAATTACATTTATTATCGATGCATTTTTTCCCCACCTTTTTTTCCAATAAGCAACATTTTCTGTCTAAAGAAACTTTACAATATAAAGGAACATACAAAGAGGAACCTCTTATTTTACTACACAAGACATTTAGGATCTGAAACTACCCTAACATGAGATACAAAGCACCCCCCAGGACAGCCTGCCTCATATTCAATACTGCTTTGTCGTCAGAGGAAAAACGAGGAACAGAACAGAAAGAATCTTTCCTCCCCCCCGCCCTTCCCCCTCCCTCCCCCCCCCCTCTCTCTCTGGCCATCCCCCTGAATGTTACAGTATTATACATCAGCACGATAGAAATACAGAAATGATCAACGGTGTGACAGATTTACTTACAGAACAGGAAGAGAGAGAGAGAGAGAGAGTGAGAGATAAGAGAGAAAGAGAGAGAGAGCGCGCCAAAGCGGAAGGACTGTATTCTATACAACAGCATGTCAAAGTACAGGACGGGAGCACCGGAGCTCCGCCCTTCTCTATCAATAAGAACAGCCAATGTTACACTTCTTGTTTTGTATGTTTTTTGTCTTTTTTTCTTCCTTTAAACATTTTTTTTTAGCATTTTTTTTGAATACCCCCGCTTTAAATAGATAAAAATCCTTCATAGTAAAGACTGCATCGGGGGTGGTCCCTGGTGGGCATGTGTGTACACGTGTGGCCTGCCTTACGGTTCTGGTGATCCGATTGGACACGGGGAGCAGTTGGCAGGCAGCCGCAGCACGACCGCTAACCACCCAAGGGGCTGATTCTTAACTCCCCCTCACGGCTTCTTCTTCCAGAACGGGAGGAGTCGTTCCCCCTCACTCTGGCCCTCCGACAACGGGAGATCGAGGACGAAGAAGAAGAAAAAAGACACACGCTCGTCTCCGTAAAAGGACAGGAACCCGCTTGGTCTACAGTGACTTTCAGTGTGGGACAGGGAGTTAGCTGAAGGTATCTCAAATAGCATCCTCATCAAACCTATGAAAACATGTGTGGCCTCCTGTACTCTAGTGCCGTGAGGCCCAGGGTACCTGAGCAGCTGGGAACAACAGGTTTCCCCTCACCATTCCTGTTGTCATGACCGAGTTCGACAGCAATGCAGTGAAGACACACCGTCAGTCTCTATGAACAGTAACGCAGTTGCCTGAATCATTACATCTCTGATCAAGTTAGTTAGTTGTGATTGAAATATCAAAACATGTCAATGATATCAAAATGCATTTTACAGTATTTACAAAAAAAAAGAAAATACAAATCAAATTCAACCCAAAACATATGGAGAAGTTATAAAATCAGAGAGCAAGAGAGAGAGAGAGTGTGTGGTTGTGTAGACTGGGGCTAATTGGGAGAGGATGGATAAGGACGGAGAATCAGGAAGGAAGGTCTTTGCAGTCACCATAGTGATCAGCGCCACAAGAGAGAAAGTCTCTCTCTCAGGGGTGACAAGTCTTGGCGTCTGACAGACAGAAGAGGGAGCATGGCCTCCTTGGTTAAACCAAACAGACATTCTCAAAAATGCTCAGCAGGTGAGGTGTCCACCTCAAGTCTCGAGAGTACGTCCACGTCGAACCGGAAACAACCCAGGCGCTAGTCTTCGGGCGGAGCTGGGAAACACTTCGCACCCCCTGCCAAACCTCCCTACCCCCTCGGGGAGCACATTCAAAGAAAAGGACACAGGAAGGAGAAAATAGGACTAGGGAGGAAATGAGAATACAGCCAGTGAGAACAGGCTGTGACAGAGCTGTGACAGGACCCTGATGATGGTGAAGCCTGGGTCCTACTACGCGCCAACAGCCCGGGTGAGCCTGCGTACGGTGGCCTGCGCACGGCGTGCCGTTCCGAGGTGAACCAGACGCGTAGGTCTTTCGGGGGTTTCCAGTACGCGTGTGCCTTCTCATCCATGGGCCGTACCTGTTGCGTGTATTCAGACGAGACTTGAGGAGGTGCTTCATCAGAGTATGTACAAGTACACGTTTGTATTTTGCGACACACCCTGGAGTCGGTGAACAGTGATGCCAGACAGTAAAAGTACGAGAACTCATGAGGAAAACTAAATTCGATTTTTTTTAAAACAACAAATAAATAGAACGTTAGCATGTTGACTGCGTGGGAGCAAAAAGTGCGGGAGACTTTTTCCTCTCATTCAGATGATCAAACAAGCCCATGATAAAAAAAAAGAAACACCACAAACTCTAAAATCAGGTCACATATGAGGACACCAGGATGACCATCTAAGTCAACAGTACCATGATGGGGCTAAAGGGGTCACTATGTCCACAGGCAGGATATACGCAGTCCTATGAAATACGTACTGTATGTGATCTGATGTGTCCAATCTTTAGATGTTCGATGTGCGGCTAATCAAATAGAAACTCGGCAGCGCTCTATAGTGACTACAGAGGTCATAACAGAAGCAGTGCTGTGCGTTCTGCATGTGAATATATAGTGTTGGCATGTGTGTGTGTGTGTGTGTGTGTGTGTGCGCTTATCCTAGCAACACGATGGTAATGTGCCCTTTAACAGAAAAACTCGAATTAAAACCTAATTTTAAAGCGATCTTGATCATCATACCAATACTCATAGCACAATAATAAAAATAAGCAATGATACAATACATAGAGAGAAAAGGAAGAATGTTCCATAAATCAATGAGTTAAATCACGAGACCTCTGTTTTAAATGTACACACAGAGAGAGAGGACCCGCGGGCGAGAGAGGTCGTTCCCCCTGTCCCAGGACCGGATCCTTTGGGAATCAAAACAATGAAACCATAAACGAAAAAAAGCTAAATGAAATCCATCATGGTTGAGAGAAGCTTCCAGGTAGCTGCTGCAAACCTCCTGCCACCGCCCCCCACTATCGAGTCCTGGGGGGGAGGGAGGGGTGAAGGGTGGTGAAAGGGGGACTTATCGCGTCTCTCCTCCCATCTCGCTCCCTCTTCCTCGTCGTCTTATTGTCCAGATCCTGACAGGAAGCCAGGGAGGCAGGAGGCGGAGTCAGAGAGGAGGTTCTTCCTGTGGCTCTGGAACTGTTTCCTGTTTGCGGCGGTGGCCATCTTGCACGTCCCGGGACGCCCTGCCTTTACTAGAGTCCCAGCATGCTCCAGGGCTGTCCCAGAAGGCTGTGCAGAGGAGGCCGTTCCAAAGGTGGTGGTGGTGGGGGTCCAAAAGGTGAGAGCAGGGGAGTGGGGGGGGGTAAGGGGGAGGGGGCAGAATGAGTCCAATCCCAGGTGAAGCAGAGGGAGAGGGAAATTCAGGTGGAAGGGGTTCAAAAATAAAAGGAAAATTAAACCAAAAAAAAGAAAATAGAAAAATAGAAAAAAAAACGGGAAAATAATCACACACTCATCGTCATGTTGGGTGAATACTGAAAAGAGAGAAAAGGGAAAAGAGGGGAAGGGGGGGGCAGAGATGAGTGGATATGCCAGTGACATCAAACACAACAGCTTCTTTCCAAACCCTGGCCGTGCTGAGCTGCCCCGCTCCAAGTCAAAACGTCTCCCTCACCCCGAAGCCCAAACCAACTTGCTCTTGGACGGCTAGCTGTCCAGCAGGTCCTCTTCACTCAATAACTGGCTCGTTGACATGCTTTACCTGGCTAGTTCTGACTGGTTACAGGAGGGGCAGCGCTTCAGGACCAGGGCTGGAGAGGACTGCTCCCAGCATACCTGACCCAGGTAACCTCCACTTGACTAAACATGCTGTTAGGGGCTAGGTTAGAGGTCAATCCTGCAGCTCTCCAGAGCTTGGGATAGACACTGCTGTTATACTGTACGCCATGCCCAGAACCCCACCAGCCCTCCTCTTTCCTGAAGGACCTTTTCTGCCTGTGCGGCAACGTGAGTAGTAGAAACCTGAGACTAATGCAACACACACGCCTGTCTCATAGAATCAAGCTCAGGGAATAAATCAAATACTAAAGAGGTTCTCTCCCCATGCAACCACTGATGAGTGGAAGGAACTGAACAGGAAGTGGTGTTGTAGACACCCCCATCAGGAGGTCAAGGAGATGAGGGAAGATGTTAGGAAAACTACTGGGATGTGACCATACTGCAGGAAGGGAAACAAAGAGACATTGGCCCAATTCCAAATCCAAATTTAGCCTCTCAACCACAGACAGTTCAGGACACCAACCGAGATCTCAATCAATACCGTAGGGGTAGAGTAGGAGGCATAATCACAATGTTATCAGACCGGGGGTTTGGAACGGAGCCAAGAGCTCTTCTTTCACTCTGCGTTTGTACACAGGCCAGAGGTTAGGGGTCAGGTTGTCGAAGGGTGAGAGCTAGCGTTAGCGCGTTAGCGACCTCTACTTACACTTTCACTTTGGAATGGGTTCAGGAAGTTACCGCCCATCTCGCCGTCGTCTCGTGGTGTGCCGGGCGGGTTGTTCATCCCCGCCATGTTGTTGGGAGAGTTCTGGAGGGAGCGACGGAGATAGACGGAGGGAAGAGAGAGAGATCATTAAGTTATTCAAGTCTAGTGGATCGATAACGGGCTCCACACAAAGCCAGTCAGTTGGAATCCTTTTCAGTTTGAACAGGGATTGGGGTCAAGTTTGATCAACACGAACGGGGATGACATTTTGGTATTCACCTTTGGCAACCCGTCCATATCCCCAGAACCTGGGAGTGAGAGAGAGACATATAGAGAGAGAGAGAGAGAGAGAGAGAGAGACAGAGAGAGAAGGAGAGAACGGGAGGAAAAAAAACATGTTAGAGAGATAAAGTGCCTTAAGTGGGATTTAAACGAATGGCCATTCTTTTCCAACAATGTGTGTCAGAGGTCGCTAGACTCGACCCACCTAGTGACCCATTCATGTGGTGTGGCTCCATGGCTCCCATGGCTCCCATTGGTCCATCCGGCCCTGGGCCCATAGGGAACTAGGAGGGGTAACAAGTCACAACGCCCTCGGTTAAATAATGAAACACTACGGGGTCTCAGTGGTGATGATGTCATGAACACGGATGCTGATGTCATATGGTTTGGCGTCGAGGAGACTCACGTTGGGCCGGTTGCCACCGGGTCCGATGGGGTTCATCATAGTATATATGTTTTCACTGGAGTTAGTCGAGTCTGGAGGGGAGGGAGGGGTGCTGTTAAAAACCTCATACAGCCCAGAGCACCTGGCCAGCAGATTGTGTTCATTGGCTACATACTACAACTATAAAGTGGTTGCAAAGAGGTTTCATTCAATGAATGACTAGTAATAATACTAATGGATACTAATACTCATGCAGTCATTCTAAGAGACAGTGGACAGGTGATCCATGCTGTGATAGTCAATGGGGGGGGAACTGTAAATGCCTTTGTTAATGTATGAGGACATAGATAAGTGACGCACCACCTGGGCTGGGCATGATGGGAGTTCCTGGTGGACCTCCTCCGCCAGGAGGACCCTGGGAAATGGAGGCACACAAAAGGTCAGGCAACATTTAAGGACACAAAACATTTCCGAGTAGCGTGTGTGGTTTTGGTTAACCGACGAGATAGAGATGACTCCTTACCACATAATTGCCGGGAGAGGAGGAAGAGTATGCTATCTATACGGGGGAGATGGAGAGACAAAAAGGGGGATTAGCAAAGGTGGATCGGTCGCAGTGGAACTACCGCTGTGGAACAGACCAGAACAAGGGGACTTACTGAGTTAGCATTGGGTCCTGGCCACGGCCCTCTTCCTCCAGGTCCCCTGAGAGAGAGAGAAGCATAGGGATGGAGGGTTAACACGAGAGAAGAGAGAGAGAGAGAGAGAGAGAGAGAGAGAGACAGAGACACAGAGACACAGAGACAGACAGACAAGGGGGAGGGAAAAAACTAAGCAAAAAAATTCTAACAGGGGAAATAGAACATAGTGTGTGAGGGCCGGCCTACTGCTTCCACATGGAGCAGCATGACCGGCAGACAGAGAGTGGGGTCAGACTTACATGTTCATTCCCGGCATGGGACCCCCCATGGAGTTGGGAGGGGGCCGCATGCCTCCATAGTTCTGCAGATAGAGAAAGATAGTGAGTAAAGACAAACACAGAAACATTGGTATGTTCTGTGTGTGTGGGGGATTTGTATGAGCGTGTGCGTGTCACCAACCTGTGGTCCCATGGCCATTCCTCTGGGGGGGGTTCATCCTCATAGGGCCGCCCATGTTGGGATGTCCTGTTGGGAGATTAGAACACACATTGATGCTAATCACACACACACGCACGGTTTTATAATCTGCATATGGCCAGTCTCAACTAAAGTCCGGAATTAGGGGCGAGAGACAGACAACAGTTTAATCTAATCCCATTATCTGAACTCCCTGTTTTCGTTCGCAGTCTCTACTAGAACCTCTACAACCTCTACTAGAACCCCATCACCCTAAATTAATCTCCCTGTGTCCGACGCCTTGGCTCTGCCCCAGTTCCCTGATCTATCCCAGGTGTTCCTCCCTCCCTCCCCCCCCCCTCCACATCCCATGCCTCACCTTGTGGTCTGGTGGGATCCAGACTGTTTGGCAGGAGAGGCTGGGAGCCAGGGATGCCCCCCGGAGGCTGCGGGACAGAACGAGACACAGAGAGGGAGAGAGAGACACAGAGGGAGAGAGAGACACAGAGAGGGAGAGACCGTAAGTGAAAGGGAGGTCCAGAGGCTGAAACGCTGGAATCGCGAGGACTGCGCTGTAGCTGTACCTGATTTGGCATTCGGAGTGAGGGGCGGGGTCCACCTGGATACCGTGGCGACATGAAAGGCTGCGCGAGAGAGAGAGAGAGAGAGAGAGAGAGAGAGAGATGGGGGGAATACATAAATATAGGGTGAGGGGACAAGAAAAGAGTCGTCATTAATGCCATAATTCCAATTTAATTAGGAATCTAAATCACGATATTGAATTCTCGAGAGCACAAACGGTGAACACCAGTGGATGGCCAGAGTGTGGATGAGGAATGACTGACGAGATAAGGGAGGGGGAACCTCTACTCTGCCCTCCTGTGAACGTTCTGTCCGATCCTAACACACACACACACACACTTGGTTCTCCCGCCCACACGGGCAGACCGCGTGTGTGTGTGACAGGCCGACCTGCTCGCACTGTGGTGTAAGAAGACTCCGCCTGCGGTCTGCCTCGTGTCACCAGGAGGCGTGTCAAGCTGCGCTTTCCTCAAAAACCTTCAGACTCCATTCGTTTCCTCTCAGTCCATCTCTCTCTCTTTCCCTCTGTCCATCTCTCTCTCTCTCTCTCTCTTTCCCTCTGTCCATCTCTCTCTGTCCATGTCTCTCTCTCTGTCCATCTCTCTCTCTCTCTCGCCGTCACACACGCACACACGCGCCCGACGAGTAACCCGAGATCACAATAATGTAGAGGCTGCCTCGCCCGACTAATAGGTGAAGGGTTTAGTTCCGCTGTGTGTTGAGCCAGTGCGTGCGTGCACAAGTGCGTATTTCATGGCTTTGTCGGAGAAAGGTGTGCCTTGCATCATCTTCCTACTGTTGACAGAGCTGCTCGCTATCCTAACTCTTTCTCTCTGCAATGCAATGTTGCCTGTACTAGTAGTGTATGCCTTGTGAGAGTGTGTGTGTGTGTGTGTGTATCGCATTTGTTCATCCACAGTCCCTTGTTTTATTGATGAAGCGTTGGTGGGGTAGACAGCGGGGGAGGCAGAGTGTTTGTGTTACTGTTTGTGTGTGTTGTGTGTGTGTGTGTGTGTTGTGAGTGTGTGTAGGAGTGGCAGATTGGAGGCCGAAGCTTCAACCCCCCTGAAGCTGCTTCTGGGGAGAGGGGGGGGGTGGGGAGTGAATTATTTATCCCACACAGGGAGAGCCGTGTCTGGGCCAGTGAGTTAGAGCACATCCTGCTCCCTCTGGTTAGACCAGCAACATCTGAAGGAGCAGGTCTGGAGACGGGGATATATCAAAGGGGGGAGGGTGCCCGTCATGAGGGCCGGGGAGTCGAAGACTTACCCGGGGCTTACTGCGCGTGTTCGTGAGTGTGTGCATGGGCGTGAGAGACAGGGAGCCAGAGAGAGAGAGAGAGAGAGAGAGAGAGGAGCTGGAGAGTGAGTGAGTTAGTGGGACAGATGAGAAGGAGGATGAGACGAGGCGCGTGAGCGTGGGCGTCTTACCTGGCCGTGGGGTCCCATCATGGGGTTGCTGGGGTTGTGAGGGGGGGGCTGTGCGTGAGGGGACTGCTGAGAGCCAGGAGGTCCCTTAAGGAGAGAAGATGGGTGGGGGTGGGGGGGTTACACCTGGAGGAAGCAGCCAATTGAAACATAGGAAGGGGGGAGGGACGAGAGGAGCTAGCCAATGAGGCCAGAGGAGGAAGGAGACGACGCTTGATGAGGCAGTCGACCCGACCGGAGCGGAGCGATCGATTGGTTTGAGGGGTCGTCTGGTCAGGGTTCGCCTGCAGCTTCCTTCCAGAGCACCAACATGCTAAACATATGTGACCTAACCAGGACAAAGTGCTACAGGTGGAGGGACCATGGAATTATTTGGTAAAATGTTGCAATAGGGGGTGGGGGGGTAGAAAAACTTTGAGGAAAAAGTCTAGGGCTGTAAAAGACATGTGGTTCAGAATTGTACCACATGGGGGCAGTGTTGCCAAACACTGCATCAGTCCATGTTAACCAGCAGAGGGGCTGGCAGCAGAGGTGCCCTGTCTCTGCACAGAGAAGTGCATGTGCGTGTGCCGAGTCTAGTCTAAGCACTTGAGGCCGGCCACTTTTTATGGTGTAGCGCGTGTGTGCGCGTGTGTGTGTGTGTTTACATGTCAGATTGGGAACGTCACTGCTTCATGGTGACTTTTGCAACAGACACAAGCGTAGACTAGAGGACTAGAGTCGAATGTGTTTGGCTGCGCTTGTCGTCTCAGAGCCGAGTCCCCTTCCTGATCCGCACACGTCCCTCTCTTTAACACCTCACTGCTTCCAGGGCTCAGTCAGCGGTGCATGTTCACCCTCACCTCTCCAAACCTCCGCTGTCGTGTTAGAAACACGCTGAAGGAGAAGGTGGGCCATGAGAAGGAGGCCGCCAAACGTGGAGCTCAACAGAGTATATGCGGAAATTGCAGAGAATGTAGAGAAATAAACAAACATGTACACACACACACACCTCCACCCAATCTCTCTCCCCCACCACTGGTATAAATAGCACTTCCGTGTGTCTCCCCTCACCATTTCTTTCTTGCTTTGCCTCTCTCTCTCTCCCTCTATCTCTATCTGTTCTGTCTCTCTCTCTCTCCCTCTCTCTCTCTCTCTCTTCCCGTCTCTCTCTGTTCTCTCTTTCCCCCCTTCTCCCCCCTCTCTGCTCTCTCGCCCCTCTCCTACAGTCACACTCACTCGCTTCCTCTCTCGCTCTCTCATTGCTCACTCGCTCACTATCTCTGTCACACTCAACACTCCCTCCAACTCTCCCTCTCTCTCGCTCTCTCTAACCAAGCAAACAATGCAGTGCTAGCCACAGAAACAAACACACGCAGGCCACAATCACGGCCACACTGATCCCTCTCTTTGCCCCACCTCCTCCTCCACCTCCTCCCTCGCTCGCTCTCTCTCTCTCTCTCTCTCTCACTCCTCTATGTTCCACCTTATCATCTCTCCTGCCAAATGCCAGAGCTGTCCATCACAGGACTGCGCCTCACGCCGTCTGGCTCACCGCGCGCGGGCGTGTGTGTGTGTGTGTGCGGCCGTCTCCCTCCATTGCAGACTAACTCTTCAGACAATCACCTCCCACACTGAAGCCTCCCGCTCACACGGCCCGGGCAGAGGAGGGGAGGATGCAGGTGGTCGGGAAGAGGTGGATGAACACATGAGAGGGTGAAGGAGGGAGAGCGAGGGGGATGACGGACGGCGTGAAAGGGAGGGTAGAGAGAGAGGGAGGGTAGGGGGAGGAGGGGAGGGAGGGGGTAGAGAGGGAGGGAGGGTAGAGAGGGGAGGGAGGGTAGAGAGGGAGGGAGGAGGGTAGAGAGGGAGGGTAGGAGGGAGGGTTAGGAGAGTAGAGAGGGAGGGAGGGTAGACGAGGGAGGGAGGGAGGTAGAGAGGGAGGGAGGTAGAGAGGGAGGGAGGGAGAGAGGGAGGGAGGAGGTAGAGGGAGGGAGGGTAGAGAGGGAGGTAGGGGAGTGGAGGGTAGAGAGGGAGGGAGTGAGAGGGGGTAGAGAGGGGTAGGGGAGGGAGGGGTAGAGGGAGGGATGGAGAGGGATGGTGGGGAGAGAGAGAGGGAGGGAGGTAGAGACGGGAGGGTGTAGAGAGGGAGGGTAGAGAGGGAGGAGGTAGAGGGAGGGAGGGTAGAGAGGGAGGGAGGGAGGTAGAGAGGGAGGGTAGAGAGGGAGGGAGGTAGAGAGGGAGGGTAGAGAGGGAGGGAGGGAGGGGTAGAGAGGGAGGGAGGGTAGAGAGGGAGGAGAGGGAGGAGGAGGGAGGGAGAGGGAGGGTAGGTAGAGAGGGAGGGAGGTAGAGGGAGGGTAGAGAGAGAGGGAGGGAGGTAGAGGAGGGTAGAGAGGGAGGGAGGTAGAGAGGGAGGGGAGGTAGAGAGGGAGGGAGGGAGGTAGAGAGAGAGGGAGGGAGGTAGAGACGGGAGGGTAGAGAGGGAGGGAGGTAGAGAGGGAGGGAGGGGAGGGAGGTAGAGGGAGGGAGGGGAGAGGAGGGTAGAGAGGGAGGGTGCCAGGTGAAATGAGGAAGCGAGTGGCCTGCAGACGAAATGTGCAGGGGCAGCAGTCACTTTTCCGGAAGGAGCGCAGGGGTGAGGAAGGGGGCAAGACGGGTAAGGGAGTCGTGAGAAAGAGGAACCTTCCAGAAGAAGAAAAGAAACCTGCAGCTCTCCCCCCTCCCTCTCTCTCCGGTGAGGAGGAGGGCTGGTCGGAGACGGAAAGGAGAGGGGGGGGAGGAGAAGGAGGGGGAAGAGAGAGAGAGAGGGGGGGGGTGTGTAGGTGTGAGGGAGGTTGTAGTCCTTACCTGGAAGAACCCGGGGGGCATGGGGCCACCAGGCATGCCGTCGTTGGGAGGCATGTTGCCCATCACTGGGCTGGGCGCCGCAGCCGCACTCTGAAAGCACACACAAACACAAGGAGACGCTTGACTTGGGTTCGATGCCGTCAAATATTTGAGGTCCGCTGGATTTATGTCACTCGCTAACCGTGGACCATAGAGTGTACACAAGTAGCTGTTTGCAAATGAATGCACCCACTAGAACTCTGTATCCCGAGCGTCATGGCGAGACACTGCTCAATGTGTCTTCTACTAATGTGTCTCTCCCATATAATCTGAGGGGTGGGAAGGGGCGGCCCAAAGGGGTTCAGTCGAAAAGGAGCGGAGAGTACACAGATACAAAAACAAACATACTCTCAGAGAAAACAGTAGCCTTACACGTCAAAACAGGCACAGAGAGAGAGAGAGGGGGGGGGGAGAGAGAGAGAGAGAGAGAGAGAGAGAGAGAGAGTGGGGAGGGAGAGAGAGAGAGAGAGCGAGAGAGAGAGAGAGAGGGGGGGAGAGAGAGAGAGAGAGAGGAGGGGGGGTGAGAGAGAGAGAGAGAGAGAGCGAGAGAGAGGAGCGAGAGAGAGAGAGAGAGAGAGAGAGAGAGAGAGAGAGAGAGAGAGCTATAGGTGGAGTAGAGAGACGTGCTACGAGGCTGGAAGGAGGGGGTGTAGGACCCAGGGGAAAACAAAGGTCGACCTCCTCAAGCACGCGCACACACACACCCCCACACACACACCTAAAAACATACGTACACAGTTAACACACACATCCCTCCCCCTGACTATACGATCCCTGCCCTTCCCCCCTTTTCTCAAAAAAACACACGCGCGCACACCTCCCCCAGTCTTTATGCAAATTCTTCTAGTGAACATGAGCAGGCCACTGAGTCCCTAGGGAAGAAGCAGGGTCGGCTGCCTCTCTCTCTCTCTCTCTCTCTCGCCCTCCCTCCTCCTGTCTCCATACCCGCGCCGCCCCCCCCCCTCCCCCCACACACACACTGCTCCTTAACCCCTCTTACTGGTCTCCTCTCTCCATCCCTCTGTTCCATCTCCCTCTTCTCGTCTCTGAATCCCTTTTCCTTCCCCCCACACACACAGACACACAAACACCTTCCCCGTGCCCCCCCCCCTCATACTTTCTGCTCCTCACCCTCTCCTCCTCCTCTTCCTCCCCCCTCCCTATCCCTCTCTCTCCCCCCCAGTAGGGTGTCAGCAGCTTGCAGAAGCTGTTGCTATGGAGACAGGTCCTATCTGCACTCTGTCCCCCTGGCATCCCCCGCTCCAGGAGAGAGAGAGAGAGAGAGGAGGCGAGAGAGAGGGCGAGAGAGAGAGAGCGAGGGCGAGAGAGAGGAGGAGAGAGGGAGGGAAGGGGAGAGAGAAAGAGAGAGAGAGAGAGAGAAGGATAGCAAGCGAGAGAAAAACTCAGCCTAGATCATACCCAAGAGTGAGACGGGGAACAGGAAAACAGCTGAAGGGATGAGAGAGCGTGCGCGTGTGAGTGTGTGTGAGTGACTGAGTAAGAGAGAGAGAGACAGAGAGAGAGAGAGAGAGAGAGAGGAGAGAGAGAGAGAGAGAGAGAGAGAGAGGAGAGAGAGAGAGAGAGAGAGAGAGAGAGACAGAGAGAAAGAGACAGAGAGAAAGAGACAGAGAGAAAGAGACAGAGAGAGAGAGAGAGACAGTGTGTTAGAGAACTTGAGAGAGAGGGAGGAGGGGACAGGAACAGAAGAGACAATAAGATGCCACCACAGGGAATGAGGTGTACAACAGGCTAAATCTGGTTCTGTCATAATATTAAAATCGGAAGAAAATGGATATCCAACCATCAAAAAGCACATTTGCCAGTGTGCTGATTGAACCATTTGGAATTTGAGTTTGTCTTCAAGAACCGCAGCGAAAGATAAGGAGGGGAACATGGAGATGAGCCCAGAGCAGTGAGGAGTCTAGCCCAGAACAGGACAAACCTCCAGCACGCCTCACATGGTCCTCAAGCCCACTCACAGTTCTCCTTCACCAGCCCGTAGTGCCCACTAACCAGGAGGAATCAGGGTAGAAACCACCCAGCTCCAATGAAGAGCACAAGGAATGTTCTCTCCCATGTTGCTCACCTGATCTTCTCGGCTACATACGTGTGTGCACACGAGCGTGTGTGTGTGTGTGTGTGTGTGTATAAAAGGAGGGGGTGGGGGATCTGGACATCACACTCCAGAGTTGTGGAACGAAGTGCTCCCCTCGTCGCAGTTGAGGAACAGGGCAGACGGGGATGAGCGTTCCACCAACTACCTGGCAGCTCCATTAGAATCCACCACCATTCATAATTTAGCAGAAAAACAACCGGTGAACATGTTGATTGGCCGGTGCCACGCAAAGGCCGGGCCTAAATGGCATTGATCGTCTGCTCTCTCGCTCTCTCTCTCTCTCTCTCTGGTTCTGACACACCTCGGCAATCTCTTTCCTCCCTCCCTCCTCCCCCAGCGCGACGCCCAAGCTGATCAATGGTGCTCAACACATTATTGACCTCCGCCTGGTACCTTTCACGGGGAGAAGAGACAGGAGCATAAACACTGGACGGAGGTGAAGAGGAAGAGACAGAGGGAGAGCAGGGGAGAGATGCAGTGAGGAGAGGAGGACAGGAGTCTTTGTGATTGTGTGTGTGTGTTGTAGTGCGTGTTGGGTTGGACAGCGTCCTCTTTTACATTGTGTGTCTCAGTGACATGCACCTCCTCACTGTCTCCTTCACCTGCAGACGGAGGAGGAGGAGGAGAGGGGAGGGAGAGACTAGGGTGATGGAGGGGGGATGGTGGTGGGGAAATAGCTCACTTCTCTGAGAAGTCCCCAACAACATGGTTTGGGTCCAGAGCAACAGGACACCACTGCCTCTCTCGTCGTCATGTTTGAGGCACACACACACACACACACAGCTGGTACTTGAGACCGCCTCTCCCCTCTAGAACGGCAGCCAAGACAGGACCAATGAACCAGACAGACAATCTCCTACACACACACACACAGTCTGCCAGTCGAGGACATGACCAACACGCTGCAGACAGAACGCATACTTAAGCCAATAGTCTACCGAGGAAAGAAAGGACGAACGAGCGAGTACAAGAAGAGGCAAAGAAAGAGAGAAATCACTAGTTAGTACCGGGTATAACCCGCATGTGACTATCCTGGGCCATGGTGCCATCCACACCCCCACACTCCACACTCCCCCTCTCCACACTCCCCCCTCCTCCCTCCACACTCCCCCCTCCACACTCCCCCCTCCACACTGCTTCCTCCTCCCTCCCCCCTCCACACTCCTCCCTCCACACTGCTCACCAGAGAGCACCGTGGGTAAAGAACCACATTGGCCCATCAATCTTCTCCAGGGAGCAGAGGTGGGAGAAGACAGGGAGGGAGGAGAGAGGAGACACGGGATGGAGAGGTTGCAGAAAGAAAACGGAGAGGGGATTCTGGAGGAGGTGGTGAACAGAGGAGGTGGTGAAGAGGAGGAGGTGGTGAACAGAGGAGGCGGTGAACAGAGGAGGAGGTGAACAGAGGAGGGGTGGTGAACAGAGGAGGGGGTGGTGAACAGAGGAGGGGGTGGTGAACAGAGGAGGGGGTGAACAGAGGAGGAGATGAACAGAGGAGGGGGTGGTGAACAGAGGAGGCGGTGAACAGAGGAGGAGATGAACAGAGGAGGGGGTGGTGAACAGAGGAGGGGGTGGTGAACAGAGGAGGGGGTGGTGAACAGAGGAGGAGTGAACAGAGGAGGGGGTGGTGAACAGAGGAGGAGGTGGTGAACAGAGGAGGAGGTGGTGAACAGAGGAGGGGGTGGTGAACAGAGGAGGGGGTGGTGAACAGAGGAGGAGGGGTGAACAGAGGAGGAGGTGGTGAACAGAGGAGGAGGTGGTGAACAGAGGAGGAGGAGTGAACAGAGGAGGAGTGAACAGAGGAGGAGGTGGTGAACAGAGGAGGAGGGGTGAACAGAGGAGGAGGTGGTGAACAGAGGAGGAGGTAGTGAACAGAGGAGGAGGTAGTGAACAGAGGAGGTGAACAGAGGAGGAGGTGGTGAACAGAGGAGGAGGTGGTGAACAGAGGAGGAGGTGAACAGAGGAGGAGGTGGTGAACAGAGGAGGGCATGCATGGTAAAGAGTGGAAGTAAAAGAAGTGAGAGAGGAAAAAGGCTAAAAGATCAGACAGACTAAAAGACTAATCAACCTTGTAAGAGACCACAAAGTCCATGAAGACGGGTTAGTCCTTTCATCAAATCTGGGTTCTTTTTTATTTATTGCTGGACGCCAAAAGGATCTAGAGAGCTACACAGAACGGGACAGTCGCCCTCCCCCCTCCCCCTCCTCCTCCCTTATCGCTGCTTCCACTCTTCACACCATCCCAGTACCATGAGGGGGGTAGCAAGGAAACATCATCACACACACACACACACACGGTTACCTAGTGCTCTGGCACAGAGGGTGTGAAAGGCCCTCTCTCTGGGCTGACTGCCAGAACTGGTATCCCCAAAATCCACGCACGCACAAACACACACACACATGCAACGCCTCCCCTCCCCACTCAAAATCCCTGGCTTAGCCCCGGCCCAGTGCTGGGATTAGCGGATTAGAACTCTATTCCATTATCTCTCCACACTACACACAACGCACACACAGTCTTAGGCCAGGAGTCCAAAAAGCGCTACACATGGACAGATTCACACAAACACAGTTGCAGACACTGACACACAAAATCCCAAAACAACACAACACAGACAGACACACATCCCTGTGTGAATAGAATACTGATTGGAAGCAGAGAAAACACTGTCCCACCCATCCCCACCATCCAGATGCACCATTGGCTGCGAGGCCCGTCACTCACATAATCATGGAAGGCCTTGGCCTCGCTGGAGTGCTCGCAGGTCTCCCTTCGGTCCGGCGCAGCGCAATACAAATCCCAGAATACACTGCAAGAGAAGAGAGGCAGCCACAGTGTTAGACAGCGTACAGCACTGCAACAGCATCTGCCACTTTAAAACGTCATTCGAACACACGCACTCCTGCTCCAATCAGCCAACAGTCCCCAACTAGACTCTCGCACACACTTCGGGGTCTTTGCGCAGAGATGGCGCAGGGGCAATGTTTGTGCCCGGACACAATGAGACACAATCTAGGACTTCATGTAATGGACTTGGGAGGGCAGGGGGGGGCACGGTAATGCAGACGTGTGACACGCGCCAACAGACAAGTGCGTCGACTTAACGCATGCATGGACGCACGCGCACCCAAAAAAGGACCGAAGTCCCTAATTGCATCAGCGGGCAGTGGTACCTGTCTGAGAGGCCGTAATTGAATCAGCGAAAAGGTCTTTGTGTATTGATTTAATGGAAGTGCTATAAAGCCCTGTGAAATAAGGCCGCGGCTAACGAGAGGCCTAATCGGCTATCAGAGAGGCATTTTAAAGGCCCCGACGAACGCTGATACACACACACGCACACACAGCTGATCCCAGTGATCGATAGCTATCGGGCCGGGGCATCATAACCGCGATGATCAAAACCAAAACACGAGAGGGTCAGACACGGTGAAGTTAAGTGGAGGGACGCTGAGCGGAGAGAGACGGGTGATTAGCGAGGCAGCAGCCCCTGCAGGCTCCATCTCCATACTGTCTAAAGCAGCGGGGGGTGGGGCAGGAGGAGCACAAAGGAACCCGGAATGCAACGGGTTAATCTGCGAGGAGTCTCGCGCACGAACAAAGGGGAAAGGGGGGAGGACAAAGGGTGACGAAAGGGTGAGGGGATGGGGGGATGGGGGAGAGGCCTTTCCCTAACCATCTGGATCTATTGTTTCAGGGGAGGGGATGATGGGGGGGGAGGAGAGGGGGGTGGGGGGGCTGGAGGAGAAGAGGGGGGAAGGGGGGGTGGAGAAGAGAGTGTGTGTGTGTGTGTGTGTGTGTGTGTGTGTGTGTCGTGCCCTCGGAGCGAGCCTAGTCGACCCTGAAGTCTTGGTCACACAGTAGCGCGTATGGGAGGGATGCTGTGTACACTGGAACACAGGGCGCCTGCAGTCAGGACTGTTCTGACTGAAGCCGTGGTCACAACGAGGCCGCAGACGACCCGACGTTCTACGTAGGCCCACGTGGAAACGACACACAACATGACAATAAGAATGATTTACTTACCACCACCATGAGTGTAGGAATCCAGGGGGCTCCCCTAATGTAATGTTCTTCTCCCATCGAATCTAAGATTGGTAAAAAAATAATAATAAAAGCAGATTTTTTATATATATAAATATATATTTTTTTTACTTGATATCCTGCATGCACCCAAAATCAAATACTTTAAATATGTGGCTGTTCTGCCTTTTAATTGGAGGGCCTGCTTCCCCCCCACATCTCAAAAGCTAACGGAGGGAGAGAGGACGAGGAGAGCAAGAGCTCAAGTATTGGAGAGGAGAGTTCCAGCGGCCGCCGAAAGAGAGAGAGGATTATGTCTGCGGGGCCGGAGGTTAAGAACACATAATCAGTCCGTCTCTCTACTGTCGATGCCCTCTGAGGCACAGATCCACATCTCTGGCCCCTCCGCTAGCCATCTCCCTCCTCTCCCCGTCCTCCCGGCCACCTCTCGGCGTCTGCGTCTCTGTGGGAGGGACGTTTTGCCACGTGTAGCCTAACTCATCATTGCTAACGCGTCTCTTGACGCAGAGCACGACAGCCATGCAGTCGGTGAAGGACAAGAAGAAGTGAATAAACACACACACAGTCCCGTGTTTTGTTTTGCTCCCCCGCCCCTCCCCCTAGGGAAAGTGACTCACCTCGGACAGGAAGGTCTGTGCAGACTTCTGCGCTCCCACGTGAAGCAGGTACTCGTACACGTACAGCGCTAACCTGGAGGAGGAGCACAAGAGCACCACACACGTCAGCCTCAGACCACACACGTCAGCCTCAGACCACCACACGTCAGCCTCAGACCACCACACGTCAGCCTCAGACCACCACACGTCAGCCTCAGACCACTACACGTCAGCCTCAGACCACCACACGTCAGCCTCAGACCACACGTCAGCCTCAGACCATACACGTCAGCTCAGACCACCACGTCAGCCTCAGCTCGCTCCCGTCCCGCTCGTGTGCCGCTCTTATCAACTCAACTGCAGTTATGACGAAGGGCTCGGGCAAAACCGCAGGGACGTCTCTTCGTGTAAATAACATGCATCACAGGTCAGACCTCGTCCCTCTGACGGGCACTGTTTGATAGTCGCTCATGGTCTATAAACTGAGTGATAGTGCGTAGAAGACTGTCCTCGGAGAAGCCCCGACACTTCACATTGGGGACACTGGTTCTGTGCCACCCTGTCATCATCAATTAGACTGATCAATGGAACAAGTGGCTGGGACAACCCTGCTAGGTGGTTCACTTCATGCGTACACACACACACACACACATCGGCTACTGCATGTCACTAAAGATGAAAGGTGAATGACGGGACAAGAATAAAAGAGTTTTAAGCACTTTGAGGAGGATTTGGTCAAGACACACACACACACACAACTAACATCCTCACCAGTGCACTGGAAACTCTACACAGACTGCAGACTGCACTGTGTGGAGTGTGAAAATGCACAGTGTGCTGTCCCACCAAGTAGCGAAAGAAATAGTTGAGGGGTGTTCCCACTTATCTAGCGGTCCATCACTGATAAGAGCCGATACAACCACACGCCCCTTCAGCAGGCACACACACACACACACACACAAACAAAAAACACACACTTTTGACCCGAAACACACAAGACGTGACCCACCCTAGCTCCACTTCAGAGACGGGCAGCCCAGAACGTGTCTCACACACACAGAGACACAAAGACACAGACACGCTCCCGTCTTCCCGACGAAACGACCAGCCTACTTCATGGGAAGCTACAACTGTAGCCAGCGGAACGGGCTGGAGGAGATGAACCCTCGCAGGACGAACACAGCTCTTCAAGAAGGCAAGAAGAACAGCTGCTCCGCTCCTCGCCAAGCGGTCGGGGCCACGGGCCGACTCCTGCTTGACCACTCTATCCAGGGCAATTGGACCACTTTACAGGGCGCCCAGCAATTTGGAGGTCACCGAGCTCTCTTTAGCCTCTGGTGGTAGCACAGGGCCAGTCTCTCCATAGGTGTGCAAGAGGAGGACACACGAACGTGGCTTGGCGTTGACCCCTTCCGTACCAGGCGCCTCAGCGGGGCCTTCCGGTCAGCTGCAGTGACCGAGTGTCCAGACGGAGGACTTAGGAATGGAGTGGGGGGCTGCAGATCAGGTCGTGTCTGGAGGTTCGCAGGATCAAACTGCAGATTCGACCACCCCACCCCCAACCCCTCTTCCCCCACAAGGACACTGATGACATTTTTATCTTTATGTGTGTGTGTGTGTGTGTGTGTGCGTGTTGTGAGGGGGCTGCATGCACCTGGCCTGCTGCATTATTAAAACTCTCCGGCTCATAGAGAGGAGGAAGGAGGAGAAGGTGGGGGGAGGAGAGGGAAAAGGAGTACGGACAGGATAGTCGACTACCCCTGCGTGTCCGACAGAGTGTAACCTGGCCAGGGTTACACACCGCGTGTTCCCATGTTACTGGGGAAGACTGGAACACGCAGACGAACAGACAACTAGCCTAAACTTGTCTCTGTACCCTGTTCTCTTCCAGTCTGACAGGACAACAAGGCTACATAGACCCAGTCTCTCTCTCTCTCTCTCTCTCTCTCTCTGAAGATTCACTGTAACTCTCCAATCACTCACACGGACACCACCTCTCCTGCAGTCTTAACGTAACCACCACTTACGCTACACATGGCGACGGGACAGCGACGGGACAGCGACGGCACGCTTGCAACGGGACGGGACAAACGCACCCAGAGTCTGCGATGACACAGCGCGCACACACAAACACACGCGCGTGCGCGCCTCAGACCTGCAGGCTGCCGTGGGACCCCACAGGGTGAGGTGAGATGAGAGGAATCTCCCTGATGTACAGCACCAGCACACCTGACAGCCCGCCCGAGGCGCCCGACAAAACCCCTCTTTAAACATGGATGAGTCGGCCCACCGACACACACACACACACACACGCACACACACCCTGTGCTAGAGGCTGCACCGGGCTGAGAGCGACTGCTTCAGTCTGACTCAATAATTCAACACTAAAGCAATGGATGGTGACCAAGAGAAGAGGTGGGGATGGTGAACAGCGGTAAAGAGAGGAGGAGAAGAGGTGGGTAGGACATGAGGAGATAAGACAAGCGAGCAGAGAAAACGAAGACATGGGGTTAGGGACAGGGGAGATAAAGGGAGGAGGAGGGTGGACAAGATGAACGCAGAGATATGGCAGGAAAGTGGAGGAAAAAGAAGAGTCAGTGATGAGGGCTCGGACAACTAACAAGTCTCTTCAGTTTGAACTAATGAGCCGTAGTTGAAAGGTTCAGGAGTTGGTGCCTCCATGGTAAGCCTATCAGCTGTTTAGATCGGCAACTTCAGTCAAAATGTTGAGACAGAGCACCTCTCTGTTTCGTTCAGGGTCCATCACTCCCTCTTACATGTTCTTCATTTGTCTACCTTAGACCATGTTCACCAAGCATAGGCTACACATTCATCTGCACACCGACTCCCTTTCATTTGTGGTTCATTCAAAACCGAGGACCCCTATGTAAATGAAAGTTATACTTCGGATCGGGTTTTCTAACACTGCCCCCAAATCAGTTCGATAAATTAAAGCTCCTGTGCGTTGCCAGTGTATGTGGCGACTAATCATCACGTGTGTTTCTAATAAAAGGTGGGCAAAGTGACCAAAACTTTTACTCGAAATACTTTGCAAAATGTTTAACAGAAAGTGGGTTAGGCGAGAAGAAACAACTATTTTAGTTATGCTTCGCAGTTTGACAACAAAAGGAGTAAAGTGCGGCGACAATCACTCAGCTACTTGAACAACAGGCATCGGTTGCTGTTCGGTAGACAAAGGGATAGGTGGGCTGTTGCTGTACAGCTACCACTGCCTACGTGTGTTTCTAAGCAAAACGACCGAAACATTCCCCGTTGGGGAAACTAAACAGCTCAGTCTAAACGTGCTGCTTATAAATGTGTGTTATAACTTATAGTCCGACACAGGAACGAACGGTACCAAAAACTATGGACCAAAGTTCCCAGGCGTCTCGCGGGCTATCTAGCTGGTTAGCATTGCGGGCGCTCGCTTACGACTAAAGATACAATGTAACGAAACATTTTCCATTAGTTTGTTTTTGAAAGGTCATTACAGGGTATTTGATACTCTGTAACAACGCCCAAAAGTTTGGTATCATATCTGAAGCACCTGCGACTGCTGAGCATATTGGCCACACGTTTTCAGCTACATAGCCAAGGCATAAGCCAATGCTCATGCATTGTTCCTAACAATCGGATAGGTATGATGAGGGATTCTGATCCCCACCAAAGCATATCAAGTGGAGCCCATTATGCAAAGGTACCTTGCAACACAGACTTTGCAATAATTTATAATTTCGACAAAAAAAACACAAAACTATCTACATTCGGAATTAATGGTAGTTTCAGCTTGTAGTAGAAGGAACAACTGGGTAAAACTAGCCATGTAGCTTGGGGTGGTCGTCCCTAGCAACTGTTCGCTATTGCAGGATGCTAGAGAATCTCAGGTCAACTTTACAAAACAATCATCAAACATTGATAAGAACGCATATAACAATATAACACTTTTGACATTGTGGCAAAAAGCAAGTGTTGATGTAGCCTACCCAGTCAGCTAGCTTCATAGCTAGCTAGCTAACTCAGTGAGATTTGGCAAACTGGCTAACCTGGTCTTTGGTGTTGTGACAGTGCAATATTTTACTTACTTCTCCCTTGCTTGGCTATCGGAAGGGACCACTGCTCCTTTCCCCTTGGCGTACATACTGCAGGCTGTTTCGTTACTTTTGTTTTATCCCACAGTCCGACACCTGTCAAAGAAAGCTACAAGGAAAACCTACTATCTCCATAGCTACCCAGTTAGTGTTCTTTGCTCCGGTTTCCTTTTTTCTACATCCCCAACATTGCCCACAAATCAGGCAGGGTTTCAGCCGAGGGGGAACTTGAAACGGTCCACTGGTGGATCTTTTTTTTTCAATCGCTGTTCCTGGATTCTGCTCACGCCCCCCCTGTTGTGAAATGGTGGGGGCTTCTTAAAGGCGCAGTAGTCCTGTATTAGTGGATGGTGAATGACGGAGTACAGAAGAAGGCCTAGCCACATGTGAACATCTATGCAGTAAGACTACACTGGCATTCTTACAGCCACTAATAGTGGTTAAACGCTATAAGTAATATCAGATAAATAGAATTGACTTCATAAATAGCATTCTACAAAACGTGATTCCACCAGGTAACCAAAAGACTTCCAGTAACGTTTTAACATTGGTTCCGGTATGTTTTTTTCTCAGGAATGACTGCTAGCTACTTTCTCCACAGTGTAAGTGGGGGTTTCAGACATACTCAAATGGCCACAAAACAGTATAACATAAGATAGTTTGACATTAATGAATCATATAGTTTATCTTAATCCAAGTATGCTTTCTAGTGCAGTACAGTTCCTAGTATTGTAAACAGTCTGTTTCGGTGTAGTCTAATCTCACAAGCTTGTTTTTTTATGATATTAAACTGAGTTGGGTGTAGTTGTATTACAGTGTAACCTCGTGACTGTCATTGCTACATGACTGTAACAATGTAGTCTGTGTGTGTGTGTGTCATGTTCCTTTAAGAGTATGGTGTGTGTGTGTGTGTGTGCATGCAGGGACAGTGGCAGGGAGTTTGTGTGTGTGCGCGCGTGTGTATGTGTGTGTGAGGCAAAGGCAGCGTGTTGTGTTTTTATGCTGCTCGGCTGTGGGAAGGGCACAGCTGTGTGTGTGTGTGTGTGGGTGCGTGTATGTGTGTGTTTGTGTGTTTTTACGTGTGCCGTCACAGTTGACTTTAAACATGGCTACATTATGCACTGACTTTAGGATGTCAAGATATTGAAGGACGAGAGAAGAAGGAAGGGGACAGGAAACCAAGGAACCACACACCGAGGAGTGTGGGGGGGGTACTTACTAGACATAGAAAAAAAGAGATTGCACAGGGCTAGGTCTGTCTGCCTTCTCCTCTCGCCTCTGCAGTGTAGGTCTCACCTACAATATCCACTGACACACACACAGGCAGACGGAAAGAGAGGGGTGGATAGAAAGCGAGAGATGGAGTAAGAAAGAGAGAGAGAGAGAAAAAGAGAGAGGTATCTATTAAGCTCTGAACCACAGTCTCTATCATTGTCTCATCATAGCAGCAGTATTGATCCCTGAACCCCAAGACCTCCGAGGCACATTGCTTAGTCCTCTGCAGAGAACTATCACACATACATACGCACAAACGAGCCTCGGACTGGGTCTGTGTCTGGTACGTGTGTGGGATTCTCTGCCTTATCAAACGCGGATAAGGCAGTTGGACCTGTTGGACCTCCTAACAATATAAATAAGGAACAGTACAGCTGGTAGCCTGCATATACATGTCTAGTGTCTATGAATTCGATCCCACTCATCCTCCCCCTCTATCCTTCCTCTCAATCTCCACGTCTTTCTCCAACTAGGCTCCCTTTCTCCTCCTTGCCTTTTCCCTCTCTCTCTCTCTCTCTCTCTCTCTCTCTCTCTCTCTCTCTCTCTCTCTCTCTCTCTCTCTATCATGAGTAATTTTGTTCGCTGTGCTACAGAGCCTCTTAGGACAGACACGCATCACAGAGATGATAGATGCTGCTCACTAAGGCTCCACCATCTAGTTAGCCTAAAGGCCCTTCTCTTGCATACAGATATCACCTACAGGGGCTGGAGGGGGAGGGACATGCACTGCCCAATCATCATCCAAGTTTGCTCATCTGGGTTTTTTTTAATAGTGTGTGTACAGTGTATGTTAAGGGGGGGGGTATGATTACGTCTGAAATCCAGGGGAGGGGTTAGGTTAATTAGAAGTGAAAAGGAAGTGGGTGTGTCTCTCTTCTCTGATGGACTGATTTGCATAGCCAAGCTATAATTACCCTAACAAACAACATGATCAAGCCCCTATCCTACAAGAGCACACACACACACATGCACACAAATATACACATCAACAACATCTCAAAACAGGTTGTATTCAAACATTCCAAACATGTATTTTTCATCACTCACGATCACTCGTGCTCCAAGCATACCATTTACATTTTTATTGCTAATTGAATGGAATCATCTGCAATGCCAATCAGTGTATTTGTTGGGTTTCTGTATCAGTATTCACAGCAGTTCGTATGGAAACCTGTCCCAATACCCAAGATCTATCCATGTTTCTCTCCTCACTTCCCTTTCTATAGGCAATCCCCCTACAATATGGGGAGGGCATCCATACGGTCCCATACTGTCCCATGGTATTCACCACTCCACTTAAAGATCTCGTAGGCCGTTCTTATTGTTTGACTGTTAAATCACTACAGTCGAGTTGACACAGTCACCCTACTGGACACTGCATGACGTTAAGCACATGCAGCATGCTATATACTCCATCTGTATTTATGGAGGGACTTGCATTGAGACCTATATCCACCTCAGGTCCCGTCATGCAGCCCCCACGGTCATCTCTCCCATCTCTGTCCTTCTCTGCTCCTTCTGAGACGACTTCCCGTTTCGACAGGAATGTAATCTTTGGAGCCATCGCGCTCCTTGTTTTCCCGCGCCCCTATTTTCTCTGCTCGACGACCACAGACTGCCTCTGTATGCTGATGCCTCGCTCTGCCTCTGTGCCGTTCTCTCTCTCCCCCCTCCTCACCTCCCCTCAGCTTCCTCTTCTTTCCCCTTCTCTCTCTCTCTCTCTCTCTGCCTCTTCGCTCTACCCACCTCTCCTTCTGTGTCTGCCTCTCCCTGTGCCGAACATGCTGTGTTGTGTGCATGTGCGATTCTTTGCTCCGTGGAGAAACGGAGGGAGATCGGACTCCTCAGTAAGGTGGAGACCACCGCTATGTTTGCAAAGTTGGACGTCTTTGTAAGTCCTTGACGCCGTGCCGACCGATAGGTGTGCCCTTTTGCTGAGATGTACAGGGCGCAGATTGTATTCGGGGGAAAAGTAAATCTCACCGGAGAACGAGACAGAAACGGGGGGGCCCCTGGTGCAATGGAGACGGAAGCTTAGGGTGGGAGAGAAAAAGGCGTACCAGTATTCTGAAAGATTAAATGTAGAGAGGGAAAGCTGGGGGAGAGCGTGTGGGGCATGATATTGAGAGGGCAGAGGAGAGGGGCAGAGAAAGAGAGAGAGAGAGACAGCGAGAGACAATGTGTGCATGTGCGTGTGCACTGTGTGTAGGCGTTTGTGTGTGTGTGTGTGTGTGTGTATGTGTAAAGAGGTCAGGCTTAGCTTATGAAACATTCTCTGACCTAACCTGGCCTATTTCTGACAGAACAGAATTCTGGACCTCACATCAAACCCACAAGCCCTGGAGTCAGAAGGGAGGTGGCTTTTCTGACGGAAACACACACACACACCACGCATTGCACAAGCAGACATGTACACAACCCCTAAGCATTAACAGTGAATCTATAGTTCATCTATAAGTGTTATATTTTCAGTGAAAGCTTTGCTGAAGTCAAGTAAACAGACATGTCATTGATTCAGTTTGTGCCAGTTTGTGACTGTCTTAAATGAGTGTGTCTTCACGGGAGGCTATATCGGGAAGCCAATCTAATCTATGTAACATACCGAACCTAAAGTTCTGATATTGATTCTATATCAGTAAGTGAAACACAAAGTTCGTACATCCGTGCGTGGATAATTGTAAACTTTATACCAAGTCTTGCACGTACATTTAACCTGTGAGCCAGCCTGAGGAACGTGTTGCCTGGGTGTCAAATTGAATCCAGATTGTGTGTTCACTCCAAAAAAACAAACTGTGTAAAGTGTCTCCACAGACAGCATGCAGATGTTGTTCCCTTGTACCCTGGAACCTTCTTTTGATTTCCCATCAATGTCAACGCCGGTCACCACACTTAAGAGTGTTCTCACTTCTGATTCTAGAACCCAGCATTGGTATTTTGCTGTCGCAGAACTTAAGGCATTCTAGGATATACAGTTCTCTCTCAGAAGAAGAGGGTTCCATAACTGCATAAGCTACCAAAGACTCATTTAAAGAGTAATTAACAACTGTTAGCACCTATTTTAGTTTGTCAATTAATGTCCACCCATCTCATTACTTGATAAATGTAAACAGGCAGGACTGGAGCTACACTGGAGGACCACGCACTGGAACACAGGGCTGCGTGAGGGCCACAAACAACACCACTACTGCTCCAGTGCTCTGGCCTGGATGCAATAGTCTGTCAGGGGATTCTGATGTGTGTGTGTTGTTAAGAGTCTTGCCCTTCAGCCAGAACTACAGGGCCTCTTTCCCCCTTCATAGGGCCCCTCAACCTTTTCTCTCTCTCTCTCTCTCTCTCTCTCTCTCTCTCTCTCTCTCTCTCTCTCTCTCTCTCTCTCTCTCTCTCTCTCTCTATCTCACACACACACGCTCCTTCTTGATCTCTCTTCACCCTCTTTCTTTTTGCTCTTTCCCTCTTTCTCCCTCCTTCACTCTCCGCTTTTTCTTCCGCCCTCTCAGCACACCGCTCTCCCTGCCCCTCTCCCTCCCTGCCCCTCTCCCTGCCCCTCTCCCTCTCCCTCCCCTCGGCCTTCTCCTCTCCTCCCTCCTCCCTTCTGCTTCCCTCTCCAGATCTCCCCCCTTGCTCCCTCTACCCCCTTCTTCTCCCTTTCGTTGTCTACCTTCCCCCACCCGCCCCCCATCCCCTCGCAGACGAGGTATAAACACACACACACACATGGACACACACCAGCAAACTGGTACTTCAGCTCTCTTAAGAAGAAGCTCTTAACACACTGACTGGTGCAGCGTATGTGTTTGCGTGTGTATTTGTGTTCACAACATGGCATGGTGGTATGAAGGTTTGATGGTGTGTATCTGTGTCTATTGAGTGAAAGGTGATGCAGTGTGGTATGAGAGTGTGTGTGTGTGTGTGGCGGGGGGGGCACTTTGTGTCTCTGAGCTGCTGACTCCACACATGATCCCCATTAGAGGTTGGTGGGAGCACGACCAGCACACACACATTCTCTCACACGTGCACACGCACACACACACATTAAAGTACATGAATGAATGCATACAGGAAATGTTAACGTTTCTAAACGCCTAGAAAAGAGTAGATCTGCTGTATCTGTATCACACGTATGCAAGCACAAACATTCACATTCTTCCTCTCCAAATCTCTTCTCACTTTGACATTAACAAACATCTGGAGGAATAAGAAAGACAAACCAGTTCAACAACCAGAACTCAATGTATAGTGACCTGTCTTTGCATGTCAATGAAAAAATGAAAGTTAAACTGGTGTATTGGTTCAAAGCCATACGATCCTGAGACGATCACAAAGGTTATTAACATTATGAAGGGTCATGAAAGGAGAAAACAACTTAAGCCGCAACAAAACATAACCTCAACAACAGTACTGCCACTTCACTTGAACTTCTAATATCTGCTATAAACCTGTCAACGGTTTTTAAATGGTTGCACACATTTAAAAAAAACGACAGTATTTGTCAATGTTTATAAACACTGGTACATATATAAATAAATGAATATTTGTGAAGACATTCCGCAATCATATTTTTCTGCCTCTTAGAATAAAGTAAGTAATGTTACGTTTAAACGACACTCCAATTGTTAATCATTTGTAATAATTTGTAATCATTTTCAAAAAATAACTTTCAGAGCCGGCCCCCCTTCATATCAAGTATTTCCCCACACTGTAGCCAAATAAACAACAACAGAGAAGGCAGCAGGAGAGATAATCAGGTCTAAGTCCTCATCTAAACTGCACCCATTCTGCTCCACGCCTGCTGGCCCAGGGGATTTTACTGTAGTTCTAATCCACTTAAGAGGAGAGGGGGCTCTGCTGCTGTTTCTAAGGGGCTTGACCCAGGCCGTGACAACACACACACACACGCGCAGGGGAACACACACGTACACACAGTCACACACGCGCGCACACACGTCGAACACACATGTAGGCGTACGCAAACAAAAACACGCGAGTGCATTTACACACACCAGCACACTGGATGCGTACACACATCCTATGACATCCATGCATACATATGATGGTCACACACATAAACATGCAGACCGAAAGAGAGAGAGAGAACAAGAGAGGGGCGGGAGGGGGGGCGGGCAGAGGGAGAGATAGTGAGAGATAATGAGAGAGAGACATAGACAAAGAAATAGAGAGAGAGACTGACTTTGCTATCGTCTCATAATCCTTTAGCTAATACTTTGGTGACAGACTACAAGTGAACACGACACACACACACACACGTGTGTAATCTGCATGCCAGTGTTTGACATGTCATCAAGCAGTATGAAGACCACATGACCTCTGCAGGCATGAAACCAAGAGATCAAACTCAGTAGGCCCTTTCCATGGTCAGACTTACAGCCTTAAGTACAGTTGTCTACATTGTCGAATGGCAGGACTTTCTGCAGGTGATGATTTTACAACACTATGAAACCCATACCCAACACAGACTAACAATCTTCAATGTATTTGTTTACTTAATATGGAATATCTACATGGTATATGGTAATAAACACTGCATTCTGTAAATATAATTTAGTCTATTAATATTACCTACTGATAATTTTTGAATAAATATTTGGAATTGCAGTAGGCCTATACCTTAAATAAACTATTTTATGTATGTAATGTGGTTAAAAGTATGTACAAAATGACCAATTCATGTAAAGAAAAACTAAAAACAAATACTTAACATTCATTTTAAAATACTTGATAATACCAATCCCTTATTTTTTGTGCAGTCAAACGTTCTGGCAGTACTTTTCTCTCCCCACACCAACGTTTTCGTTATCTAATTTGAAATGTACTAATTCCTTATTCTTGCGGAGGGAGGGTAAGATGGTGACTTGAACAGCTGCTTCATGACCCAAAAAACTGTCAGTCTTTCCCTGGAATAAATTGTGGAATATACCATCTTTAGGTACAGGGGTTACAGTCTTCACTGACGCGTCGTGTACACAAACACATTTCATCTATTTACTTGCTTAAATAAACTTGAAGTGTAACACTTAATCTTTGAAATCCTAATCGTTATATATTTTGAGCATATTTCTACATAAAGAGCTCAAATATATAGAAAATTATACTAGTCAACCCCTGTGCTCTACAGTCGAGTTTCTAGCGGACCCATAGTAGAATCAATTCAGCGAAAGGGGAGCTTGAAACCGTCCACTCATGCTTTCCTCCGAGTTTGAGGGAAACAGAGTCGAACTGAACACACTGGCTATCTCGCAGCACAACATGTGGGGTGCATTTTGACCGTGTTATTCTCTTTTCCTTGAGAAGAAATTATAAATTAAGAATTATTTGTGAATTCACAAGTTTTTATGAGTACAATTGAAAATGTATAGATTTGATAAAGGTCGTTTTTAGTTATCCAATGTGGATCATCTTCATCATAGTTCAAGCAGACACGAACTAAAGAAAACAATTTAGTTGTATGCCGATACGTTGTGCCCATCTTTCATGCGCCTGGTCAGGTGGAAGTGTATCTTAGACAATTATTCATACCTCTGCGCGTATGTTAGTGTGTGTGCATGTGCATTTCAGAGAGATAGATAAAACATGTTGAAGGAGATAGGTGAATGTGTGTGAGATAAATATAGCGAATTAGAGTGAGAATTACGTTGTTTACATTTGCTCATTTACCAATAAATCAATCAGTTGAAACAACTCAGGGCTAGTTTAGCATCAAGCATGTACAGAGCCTACACCCTTTACACACATCGAGAAGGGTCCTACATAGACCAAGAGGTGGATGTACCTGAGTTTGTGATGCACAACCTCTCTTTGAGTTGCTATGGAGTACAGGGCTAATACACCTGGCACAGGTAAAACGACTGGATGATAAAATTATCCAAGTGTTAGCAAAACACTGCATCCTGGAGAATCTGCTATATGTCATCTGTGGATTCAACTTCGGAACACCAATATACTTGATGTGACGCTGTATGTATTTTCATGTTTTCTGCTGGATAGCCAAGAATTTCTGAATGTGTGTCTGTATGCTCACCAGCAGACAAATGTCACCTTCATGGGTGGCTCCATATGTACGAGCATCCTTCAGAATATAACAGATTAGCTTTGCAGGCAGGGATGTTGATGAGGTCATCACTTCCCAAGGTCACCTAGCTGCACATTAAGGCTCAGTAACATAACAGCCTCTGGACACTAACCCCCACCACCACCACCCCCCCCTCTTATATACCACACCTCCTTCTCCCTACACCCACATCTGAAAGGACTAGATAGCTGTGCACCACTGCACATCTCCTGTCACTTGCACAACCATTGCCGTTCCTCCTAATTCTTGTATTTCTGTGAGTTTTGAGGCTCCATTCAAACCTTGCTCTCTTGCTCCCTGTGTGCTCCCCTCGGGAGACAATGAACACATTGAAGCAAATCTGTTTCCATGGGTTGTGAATCACAGCCAGCCAGCTTTGTTTAGCATGAGAGAAAGAGCATGTGTGTGGTTGTGCATGGGCACACACAGTTTTCTGTTTGTGTGTGTGTGTGTGTGTGTGTGTGCACAAGAGAGGGAGAACGAAAGAGAGAAAAAATAAGAGTGTGAGTTTCTCTCTCTCTGTGTGTGTGTGTGAATGTGTATGTGTGTGTTTGCACTGCATGCGTCATGCGATTGCCATGTGAGTCATCTTCCCTAGCGTTGGGGTTTAAGTAGTGAGTAAGAGCCCTCCTTCTACCATCTCCACTCTCTAACTCTCTGAGCCAACCTGAGCTCCAGACTTCTTCACCTCACCGCCCCTCTCCTCCTCCTCACCTCCTCTTTTCTTTCCCTTGCCGTCTCCTCAGTCTCTCCCTTGCGCTCCCCCCCCCCTAATCCACCTCTTCTATTCCACCCCTTTTCCCTTTTCCTCCCCTCTTGACTCTTTTTACCACTACCCTTATCATTCTATTCTCCAAACCCTACTCCTTGATTCTGTCCCTCCTACTCCCTCAACCAACAGGTTTCCGACTTATTAATGAATGGTGTCCAGATTCGACCAGCGGGGAACTCCTCAGTGTAATCGGCACATTACAACAGTATTCTACAGCAATTTCCAAATTATTGCTTTTCTTCCATTTCTTTTACAAGTCAAATTATCCTGTTATTCGACCGTACAGCCCTGGTCTAAGTTCTAGTTCCATGCAGGTGTGCAAGCAAGGAGCCAGACACAGTGGCGATAAGTCAACACCACGCTGACGTAAGTACACCAGAGGCGACTGATGTTGCAACAAAGATGGACGAACACAAAGACGAGCAGGTCACCTATTTGACAAACATCCTCTTGACTGGAACATCTAGCAGCACTATCAAGAGACCTTCATATGTGTTTGAATGTGTGTGTGTATACATAAACCAACATGAATAAAGGTATGTATTGGATGGACAGCAACCAAGAACACCTGCTAGTTCTGAAAGGGTAAGGTGGGGGTTTCAGAAGGTAGTCATCTGCCAAACTTAGATGGAGTTCCTCTGTAAGAAGAGAGCTTGTTGCCTGACATTATTTGACATACCTTTTGAATACAGCCATGTATTCTTAGGGTTCTTAATTGGTATTCTGACATACTGGTTCCCCAAACCTCTGCAGAGGTTGTACTGCCATACTGGATGGAGACAGGGGAACCTGGTTGAGCTCACACGGTTTTTGGACGTATTCTACCATCTAGTGGCTGTAGACAGGAAAACAGATCACAGCTGAAAGACCTGCAGAAAATATTGGCAATACAGATCATCATTAGGACATTTGATTTGATTTATGTGCATTGGGTATGTTTTTTCATTAGAGAAAGAATTGTTGTGTCACTTTTAAACATGGTAATGAGGCCCTCTGAAAGTTGCTTAGCAAAACAGACTGCTCAGTGCAGGGGGAATGACTGTTTTAAAATTTTTGGAGAGTGTTGTTACTGTGTAGTTCAAACGTATATAGTTGTAACTTGTTTGTGCTTATGTCAGCTAAAGTACAAGGTAATACAAAACTTTACTTGGCGCAAAACACCTGTGTTAAATGTTATTTTAAGAATGACTGTCCATTTTAATTTCTAACATCTAATAGTGCTTTGTGGAATTATGGTCAGGTCATTGTGAAGGGGTCTGTTCATGTTACCCCAAAATGTACAGATGTTATAATTAACATCGTAATTTCTAGCAAGTTTACTTATCTGTTTGTTCAGGACATTCAAGTATTTCATTAATGAGTTTCAAATTCATTACCACTTCAAACTGAGTAAGATGGACTTAGAGGATGTGCAGTGTGCTACCAAGACAAGAAAAGTCTTAGTAAGTAACTCAATCTATACATGCCAGACAACTTTAAATGGATTAGCCAAAGCTAGCGGCCATGTTAGGTCTGTATTTACCGGCATCACCAACACTCTGGAGAAAAGAAGGATAGGGGAAATGAGAGCACAAAACACAACAGTCAGAGTGAAGGAGTGAGAGAGAGGAAGGGACGACGGAGTCTACAAACAATTATTGATTAGTACTCAGTTTCCCCCTCTCAGACTGTTATTTTACAGAAGAGAAATCACGTTGACAGTAGAGAGGCTACTGTATACAACCTGTTTCTCAGGCTTATATTTGAAGACGCATTGGAATTCAATTTTCTAATTGGGTTTAATTGGTTTCTCACTAATTGATGTTCCCTCTCTGCTGTTGGACTTCAATGCAGCTTATCTATTACCCGTTCCCTGTTCAGGAGAAGATGTGAGATATAAGACATTCCCAAACGGACTGACATGCCTTGGTCGTGTGTGTCAACATGTTTCTAAAATCACTGTTGTACTCCAATTAGTGTAAGAGAAATATACACTCTCTAGTCACTCTCAACTTAAATATAAACTAAAAAAGCGAACACTCACTCACTCACTCTTAACTCTCCACAGTGATGTGGTGTGCTGATCACTACAAACCCCCATGACAGACATTTCCTCCAACACCCCAATGCAGACTGTTTTCCTGGGATTCTTTAGCAAATGTTCTTGACCTGGAGTCGTACCTGGACTCAGAACACACAATGGCAGAACAGGCAGACAAGGTGATAGAAATGTAACTTTGGGCTCTGCTCTGGTTAAATAATGGGTGGAACAAGATGTTGAATTTGTTCTCTCTAGAATAATATATGTAGTCAGTACTTCCAGTCCCAAAGCAGCTTTGAAACCTGAACCTGAAGCACTTGTGGAGCCTTTAGTGCAGTAGACAAATATAAACACTGAAGTGCAGTGGACAGATATCACATGACACAACAAGGGGGAGGTGCAGTCCTTTGCAATGGTTGGCTTGGAGGGAGGGAACAAACAGACAAAAAACAAGTGATAGAAAACATACATAACATGAGAGAATGACTATAATGGAAAGACAGCTGACTATGAAAGAAAACGTAATTTCACTCGTCAAATGGTTTGCTCCAAATATCCATCTTGAAAATACGTAGTCCTTTTAAACTGTTTGGAAAGGGCAGGGACTTAAAAAATGCTTGGCAGTTAATTGGATGAACTATCTGCCTGATATGAGGAACAGACAATCTGGTGGGTCAGATTACAGTAGCAGTCACCTGAAAAGTAACGAGACTCAGCCAAAGACGCAGTTGAGTGGAGAACGAATCATTCATGTATTCTTAGCTAAGCCTGGCGATAATGGAAAAAATATAGAAAGAATCACCATACCCAAGAACCCAGTTTAGAGGTGAATTAACCCTTTCTGTTTCCTATCCAGAGTTTATGCAACTGTCATGTGACAAATAAAAGAAAGACTCTAACCCTAAGATCCAGTGGAGTGGTGAACAAATCATTTCTGTTTTCTCTACTGAGCCTATGCAACTGTCACAATGTGCGGCCACAAGAAAATAAACGAATAACTCTATTCGACTGACGACTTTCGATTATTACAGTATCCAAGCATAACAGCATTCCTGGAAAGTGGCAGAGAGACAGCATGAATAATTATTACTGTTTAATTGTGGAGGGAAGTGGGATTGTTCTCATAACGTAATGAACAGTTTTTAATTAAAGCATGAATATTGTTCTGGTGCTTCTATGATCTTCATTTCTCCCATCCTGATGTAACAGTCACATAAACACGCACGTGAATATGGAAATGATGCTCAAGGTATGATGACAACATGATAACAGTATAGATCAGACAGAAACAGACAGTAGCATTCAACATTAGTATTTATTTGATATATTATTGTCTACATCACATAACATGTTATTTAAGTTTATAAGTATAAATATATATTAAGTCATACAGAATTAACTATTATACAAGTATATAATAAACAATGAAACAATCGTACATAGCCTGTATTTTATGTTTCCATTTATATACAATATTAATTTTCAGTATAAAACAAATATTTTATGTACATATATCTTAATTATATTTAAAATGGTGAATACAAATACATACATTTCCTATGTTCATATACATTGGATTATTAAGTGAGATCTAGAGTTCTGGATCTCTAGTCTTTCCAGAACAAAAGTGTGTTTAAGATTCCTGACTGACTGAAGCTCTTCCCACACTGGTCACAGTGGTACGGCTTCTCTCCTGAGTGAACACGCTGGTGTCTCTTTAAGGTTGCTGACCGACTAAAGCTCTTCCCACACTGGTCACAGTGGTACGGCTTCTCTCCTGAGTGAACACGCTGGTGTTCTTTTAAGATTCCTGACTGACTAAAGCTCTTCCCACACTGGTCACAGTGGTACGGCTTCTCTCCTGAGTGAACACGCTGGTGTTCCTTTAAGGTTCCTGAATGACTGAAGCTCTTCCCACACTGGTCACAGTGGTAAGGCTTCTCTCCCGAGTGAACACGCTGGTGTCTCTTTAAGGTTGCTGACCGACTAAAGCTCTTCCCACACTGGTCACAGTGGTACGGCTTCTCTCCTGAGTGAACACGCTGGTGTTCCTTTAAGATTCCTGACTGACTAAAGCTCTTCCCACACTGGTCACAGTGGTACGGCTTCTCTCCTGAGTGAACACGCTGGTGTTCCTTTAAGGTTCCTGAATGACTGAAGCTCTTCCCACACTGGTCACAGTGGTACGGCTTCTCTCCTGAGTGAACACGCTGGTGATGTCTGGCCTTTTCCGTGTCCATGCTTCCCTGGGTGGGGACCGGGGGGAGGGAGGAAGTGGTGTTGGGGCGTGGTCGAGAGGAGGACAGAGTCTCTGGTCTGATCTCTCCACTCCTCAGCAGAGAGACGTACAGGTCATGGTGGCACCTCTTGATGTGCTTGTGGAGGTAGATCTGGGCAGTGAAGGAGAGAGGACACTGGGAGCAGGAGAACACCTGAGTCTGGGACGACTCTATCCTTGGTCCTGGAAAAGAGAGAGCAAAACATTTAATTTAATACAATTAAATACAAACAGAATAGTTTTAAAATGACAATCTTTGGTAAGGGAAGGGATTAACAGGTTGCAATCCTGGTCTGTGGGTTTAATGGTTGTTAGAGGTAGTAATGGAAGAGAGACAAATGTACTATTGACATTAAAATCAATGGTCTTGTATATCAGTCTTCTACTATACAAATCAGTTAAGGTCAATAATATTGTAGGTTAAGAACATCTCCATTAGTGATTTATGTGGCTCAATGTTACAAGTCCCCCCTATCTTCCTATAGAGAGAGGGAAATGGAGAAGAGAAGGGAGGAGAGAAATGAGGGAGAATAGAGAAGCGCAGGGGGAAGAGGAGGAGGAGGAGACGTAAGAGGAGGAGAGAGAGGAGGACACTAAGAGGAGTTACCTCTGGTGGAGCTCTTGTTGTCCCAGAGGTAGTCAAAGGAGATGCCCAGGTCTCTGGCGTACTCCTCTCCGTACCAGACCAGCAGCTCCTCACCCGGGGGCCAGCGGCCGGCAGCAGCGGTACAGGATGGCTCCTCGGTGCTGAAATGCCACCAGGTTCTGTTCCTCCTCATTACGGGCACAGTTCACATACCTGGAGGGAGGAGGAGGAGGGGAGGGGATGGGAAGAGGGGGAGGAGGGAGGGGATGGGAGGAGGGAGATGAGGAGGTAGAGGGGGATCAGAACATGAAAGGTTGAAACAAAGTATAAGAGTCAAGAGAAGTTGAAGGAGTGAGGAGAGTGAGAACAGGAGGGGGATCAGAACATGAAGGAGTCAGGAGAGTGAGAACAGGAGGGGGATCAGAACATGAAGGAGTCAGGAGAGTGAGAACAGGAGGGGGATCAGAACATGAAGGAGTCAGGAGAGTGAGAACAGGAGGGGGATCAGAACATGAAGGAGTCAGGAGAGTGAGAACAGGAGGGGGATCAGAACATGAAGGAGTCAGGAGAGTGAGAACAGGAGGGGGATCAGAACATGAAGGAGTCAGGAGAGTGAGAACAGGAGGGGGATCAGAACATGAAGGAGTCAGGAGAGTGAGAACAGTCAAACTGATTCAGTGTTTTGTCGTCACCTCATCCAGTTGGAGTGCGTCTCTGTCTTGGCGTCAATGTACTCGTTACAGTGTCTGCTCTTGTAAATCTGGAAATGCACACACACTGTTTGTACTCACTTAAAACCCATAGATACATGGTTTTAAAACATACACTCATACATTTGGGGAACTTTCTGTCAGGGAAACGTTCTGCTTCTCACAAGGGATGCATGACAAGCTTTGTCAGTAAAAACAATTATCCCTGATCTTGGTTAATACTTCATATAAATTTTTCAAATGTAATCGTATTCCTTACAAATTCATCAAAACACACACACCCTTCCTCCCCCCTCCCCTCCTCACCACCCAGGAGTATCCACTCTCGATGGCCTCTTCCTCCTCCTTCACTTCTCCCTCGTAGGGGCCGTAGTGGGTTCCCTTGGCGACCACCCCCCCACAGTGGAACACCCCCAGCCCGGCCCTGGGGATGTTTGACCTCCTGACCTCCAGGCCGGGCGGCAGGGTGAGTCTGGCCCGGTCTGTCAGCCCCAGGGCTGCAGGGGTGTCAGGGACGAACAGGGGGGCGCCGTGGAGATTACACTCCTCGATGAAAAACACATGGCACTCCTCACAGTCTGTAGGAGAGAGGCAGTACGTTTACAAATACAATAGAGGTAGAGGGAGGGAGAAGAGGAGAGAGGGAGAGAGATAAAGAGGGAGGGAGAGAGCGAGGGTGTCTATCTTACAGAGGTAGTGGTCATCTTTGGGCTCCTCCGGCTCAGTGTAGTTGACCCTGGGTCTCTCTCTCAGGTTCCTGCCTCTGGAGAACTGGATCTTCTCTGCTGCCCTGCTCCTCCTCACACACTCTGCCTTAGACAGGCCTGGTACACACACATTATCCTCAGGCCCGCTCCTTCTGACACGCAAACACAGAAATCACAAAGAGATACACAGACAGCCAGCGTCTATCACCTGAAGTTGACGGATCACATTTCTCCTGGGGGGCCTGTGGGCCTCCCGCGCCCCCTCCCTGAGTGGCCCCCCCCACTGGTGCTTTGGTCCGCCGTTGTCAGGGAGAGCGTGTGTGTCGGGGGGCTGGCGTCTCTGAGGAAGGCTAAATCCTCCTCACTCAGCATCTCTTCCAGGGGGGGTCGGGCTCCCTTGATGGGTCCCACTACCTCACCACTGTGGGCCTGCGAGGAGTGATGGAGAGAGAGGAAGACAGAGAGCTATTAAACTTTCCGATTATTTTATTATTGTAGCAATATTGTGTACGTATCTGCTGTATGTACCTGTGGTGCAGGTGTGTGTATATCTCACCTGAGGTGCAGGTGTGTGTGTATATATCACCTGTGGTGCAGGTGTGTGTGTATATCTCACCTGTGGTGCAGGTGTGTGTGTATATCTCACCTGTGGTGCAGGTGTGTGTGTATATCTCACCTGTGGTGCAGGTGTGTGTGTATATATCACCTGTGGTGCAGGTGTGTGTGTATATCTCACCTGTGGTGCAGGTGGTGTGTGTATATCTCACCTGTGGTGCAGGTGTGTGTGTATATCTCACCTGTGGTGCAGGTGTGTGTGTATATCTCACCTGTGGTGCAGGTGTGTGTGTATATCTCACCTGTGGTGCAGGTGGTGTGTGTATGTCTCACCTGTGGTGCAGGTGGATGTGTGTATGTCTCACCTGTGGTGCAGGTGGATGTGTGTATATCTCACCTGTGGTGCAGGTGTGTGTGTATATCTCACCTGTGGTGCAGGTGTGTGTGTATATCTCACCTGTGGTGCAGGTGTGTGTGTGGGAGGAGCTCTCTGGGGTGCAGCTGGTCTCCTAAAAGGGGGTCTGGAGGTCCGTGGGGCTTGGAACACACACAACAGAACATTGAAGCATTCCTCTATGACATTACAGTCAAACAGTTACTCTCTGTAACTTTTCTGTATGTAGACACACACTATCGGTGTAACACAATACTTACAGCAGTACTGCAGAGGATTAGTATTACTACAGTACTACAACAGTACTAGAACAGCAGTATCCTTACCTGGAGGGGGTCTCTCCATGCGAGGGGTCCACTCCTCCTCTTCATCAGAGTCGCTGGGTCCAGGGAGGGGGGGCAGGACCTTGGCCCTGCCACGACGCATGAAGGCTGGAGCTGTGGAGGTCAGACCTTCACAACCACATGGTGATACAATTAATACAAGCTATGTCTTGGTGAATTTTCATGTGAGGTAAATTACTGTTACCCATTCCTTTGTCCAGCATAACAATCCTGTGTTTCCTTGAGATACACCTTAAAGCGGTTCGGGGGCACCGATTTTTATCCAGGAAAACCCTACTGTTGATGTAACCATGTGAGACGCTGAGAAGGTACGTACCTATAGCCAGCATAGCCAGATGGTTTCGCTTTATATTCTTGAAGCGGACTTTCTCCCATTCCTCCAACCTGGACCACTCTATCATGGAGAAGTGAGTCTTCAAGTCTGCATACTCGTCCTGTCAGGACACCTCTAGTTCAGACACAATCTACAACCAAACTCGGAATTCGGGCTTCCTAGCAAATTCCCCCTTTAACTAAGATGACTGGCATTGCTAGCATCCATGGCCAGCTAGCTAACTCTATCCTCACCTCCTCTGAAGAACTCATCTTATCTGAAATATTCGACGTTGGTCTGCTGCTGGAGTTTATCTACAAGAAAACGTCGGTTAGCATCGGTTAGCTACAGCTAGCTAGCGCGTCCCCTTTTAAGTCTACGTTACTATATCTCGTCATAAATTATACGTCTAACTAGCCAACATCTATCGCGACCGGCACTAGCCACAGTTATGTATTGTGAATAGACTAGCTCTAGCCATATTAGCTAAATAATTAGCTAACAACTCTGTAGCTACAGTGACAGTTACAGCAGCTAGCATATTAGCACCGTCGACTGGTTAACTTTATCTAACCACAATGCGACATATACTTATCAACAGACGAATTTATATAATTTTACATATTACTAACTTTAAGTACTTCTCGTGCGACTAAACCTGATGAAAGCAAGTAGCTAGCTGCTACCTTCGGTCCTGAGATGAAATCAGTCTGAAATAAACTAGCTACCCATAGACCGCGACACCACCTTCACTGGTGGGAAACTCCAAAGGCGGGAAGGCTGAGCGAATGTGCGTGAGACGTTCAGAGCCCTGGAAACACTGACAGTGACGATCACGCGAGGGCTGCCTGTCACAGGTCCATGATGAATGAAGACTGAAAAGCCGCACAGCATCCGGTTGGAGTCGACACAGTCATCATGGTCAAAATGTGCAAAACATTTTCAACACAAATCATTATGTCGTAGATAAGCAAATTATTATTTTTCTGCAAGCAAATTGACAAATGTAGGCCTGTATTTAACGCTACACTAGCTTGGCCCATGCTCTGACTAAAGGTCCATTGGAGACAACTGATCTGAAGCAGTTCTGGACAACACACGTGTTGTTTAGATGAGATAGAAGCCCTACCTGCCCTCCCTCAACACTGAAATAGAAGGAATGAGTGAGGGAATGGTGACTGTTAATGAATGTTCGTCAGTTACTGACATTTATTTGTAGGCTACTTGAAGGGGTTTGGGGTCTGTGAAAAGTTGAACACGGCTTATGAAATATGGCTTATGTCAGTTAGTTAGTTTGACTAATTTCCAGTTGATTTGGTTCAATTTAGTTCAAGTTCAGTTGCTATGGCATCTTATGCTGCAAAACTAAACTGGTCTGGCGCACTTGTCCAACCGATTTTGTAAAACCTCTCATGGCAGATGAGTGCATGGGCCATTTTGGTGTCTATTCTGCTTGCATGTTTACAAGCTCATCTATCTCACTCTTTGATTTTGGAAACATCATAGCCTACTGTTCAGACGCAACTCAGTGAGTGCCAGCCGGCACAGTGGCCGAAGCACATCAGTCTTACCATCATGTATTCATCTAACCACTGTTTTGCACATTAATGTCAGCCTCCATTGGCGGCTATGAAAAATGGTCAAGGCTGACTGTATATCAAGTCAATCATGACGGGGTATTGGGTTAAGTTTTCAACCAGCAATAATCACGTCTCATTTATACTTCCTTGACTACGATATTGCCCCTGCGAAAGGTTAATGAACAGGTGAACCATAATTCAATCTGATGTAGGGGCCAGCCAAGCCATGGACGGTGTCCCTTTCATGGATTCTAGCGAATGTTGAGAAGCAATTTAGGATAGAGTGTGTCAGCGCATTCTTTCAAAATGCCATAGATATTACTGAAAGTATTGACCAAAAGAGTGGTGGGTGAGTTTTTGTTGGACTTTTGCGGATCGAATCATGGAGCATGACGCAAATGCGAGAGCAAGGCATTGTGGGTAGCATACTGCAACAGTGCCTGCTAACCATATATATCTATGCTGCTAACCACCAAACCTAATGTGTCTGCGGCAGTGGGGCCAGACTGCACAAGCATCTGTCTCTGGGACTAGGCAGGTACATACTATTGTGTCCATTGGCGTGAAGTGAATAGCGCAAAGCAAAGACTCTATTGAAAAGAATAGCAGGGGATTCATAACTAAATTTGAGGAACTCTATTTTGCGATTTAGTTCATGCTATTAGTTGAAAACTATGTCAATATGAGAGAATTGCATACTGATAGATTTCTCAGATCACAATTAAAACTTTTTGTTCAAACTCCACATGATCCAGTCACTTGTGCACATCATAGAAGCATTTTACAAAAGTTTTTTTTCAGTGATTTGTTATATTCATGCAAATGATTTGTAGGCTACTGTACAATTTATGTACCACACTTGTCTGCGGTTTCCTACAGTACAATAAGTCATATTCATATTCAGGTAACAAAGTAAATGTTTAATATTTAACTTGTACCGTATAATATGTCATCCTTATGAAAGATATGCAGTAGGGAAATATGTTTATTACATTTCTTCATACATGAATATATAGCGGCATTTGACAGACAAAGGAAATCACTATCAATGTGAGATGGATGAGTGGCCAATATGTCAATCAAAAAAACTAATACGCATCGTTTACACTCTCAGACAGACTTAACATGTTTACAAGAATTGACAGTAACCATAGTGTGATTGTGCTGCTTCATAAAAAAATGCATCCATGTGAACTAGTTCAATATAAATTAGATGCAAATTTGCTCTTCATTGTCTTCAAACAAATGAAGGAAAATATTCTATTACAATTACGTATTCCTATATTTACATAATACGATCATTAGTATTATTAGTACTATTATAATTATTCCAGTTAAATGGTTGATGATGTGTGGAGAACAATTTGAGAATGAGAGCCTCAGTCAAAGCAATTACAGAGAAATTAATGTAGTTGGTTGTTGCACACTTTACGGTGGGGGTAATCAAAAGGTTAACAATGCATAGTCCACATGTATACCTTCCAACCTTCGACTTACAATACAGGATATATGGAGCCTGTCTACCTAACCAATACAGTAGACACTGACTGAAAAACAAAGGACTGTATAATGTAGCATATAAAAAAATCCTTGTTTGAAAGTAAATGAATGAGTAATGCAGAGTAATGTTTAGTACAAGGCACCACCTACTATCAACACTAGATAGATGCAAGCAGCATGTTTGTTCAATCAGAGTTCTAGAAAAGACCAAAACTGTAGCATAAGCTTTGTCCTTGGAGAAGTATTCATGAGGCTTTGAATTTGAGCAAACCACAAGCTGTCATTCAGACAAACATTCCAAGAAGCAGTCACTAATGTCATCGATTAATGCAGCTATTCTGAATTCAATAACAGAAGCTAACAAGGGGCTGAAAATGAACCCAATGTTACTGGTGAGAGAAGTCACTACACATTACTTCAGGGGATACCGGTGGAAGTCCCTCTTCCCACCCGTCTTGGTTACCAGCTGGATGTCTGTGATGGTGATATTGTGACTCACTGCCTTGCACATGTCATAGAGGGTCAGCGCGGCCACGGACGCGGCCGTGAGCGCCTCCATCTCGATGCCTGTGCGGCTCGAGGTGTGGCAAGTTGCCGTGATGACAACACAATGCCGCCCCTCATCAAGGTTAAACGTGACCGAGGCGTGGTCCAAGGGGAGTGAGTGACAGAGAGGGATGAGTGCTGCGGTCTGCTTGGCTCCCATGATGCCGGCTAGCTGTGCAACTGCTAATGCATCGCCTTTGGTTAGTTGATTGTCGCGAAGCAAGCGAAAAGCAGTAGGGCCCAGATGGATAGTGGCATGGGCTGTGGCCATGCGCCGGGTGGGAGTCTTCATGCCCACGTCTACCATGGAGGCTCGGCCTTCGGAATCAGTATGAGTTAACTGGGCGGTGGAAGTACCGTTTGTCTGGAGGCTGGCGTCCTCCTTCGAGCGTTCCTGTGTTCCTTTGCCTTTGGGATCTATGGAGGCATTCCTGTGACACAGCCTAATGCTATTGGCCTGAGTGGTATCTATTTTGGCATTGGTCCGTAGTGTGCAAAGGGAGAAGATTCCAGCCATTCTTGTGACGTGATTCTTTATTTTGTTAGGACGTTTGGCTAGTGTGTACTTGTGGAACTCACTGTGATTTTGACTTAATGCATATGTGTGTGTGTTGTGGTCAGGGGTCTTCATTTGAGAAAAAGGGACGTGCGGTTTGTCATCAATCTTGTTCTCACAAAAGGGGGCTCTTGTATATTCCTTGACTCCCTCAAAAAGGGTTTTCTTTACAACATAGGACCTCTTGTGGGATCCTGAGCAGCTGACATCAGGTACTCCTGTTGAAACAGGACAGTCTGAAAGGCACAGTGTGTTCCCACTGTGTTGAACACCCATCCCAAAGGACTGGGACGGTTCAGCAGCCATGGGTGAAGTGAGGACTGCTAGATCACGGAGATAGAGGATGGGGATAGTGTCCCCCTGGGTTTCCTGGGTCACGGGTAGGGACAGGGGGTTTTGGCATGACGTGCCTGCAAGATGGGAAGAACATTTATATTAAAGCTGAGTGCAAAGATTTGTGGAGCCTGCAAGGATCACTAACATATACAAGCAAGAAGGCTACATTGGGGCTTGGCATTTTATTGAATTCCATCCACTAACATTGTCGTTTGTTTTTGGAAATGATCAACACAAACAAAAAGGGAAAGACGTCGTTGTCGTTAATGTGTTACGTACAGCCACATCACCCACCGATGAGGATCATGGGTCTGTTCTTCATCTGGGAGATATTGAACATACCTGCGGACAGTCAAAGAGAGACAA